>CM075774.1:40832392-41332392 GCA_037974665.1 Ehretia macrophylla
GTTCAAGAAACCTCCACTCAACTTTATCATAGGCTTTTTGCAAGTCATATTTTTATAGCTGCAAACTTGAACCATACAATTATACTAGGCTTAGCGCCTATGAGCACGTCTATTAAGCTACATGTTAAAGACTAATAAGCCCTTGAAGTTTTTGATGAACCTTTGAACTTTCAGTTTATTAAACACCTGAAGTGAGTTTAAGCGAACCAAGATCAATTCTCGTGTGTTACATTTTAAGTGATATAAAATGACTTAAATCACCGCTAAATTAAATTAAAAAAAAGTGAGTTTAGGCAAAATGTAGCCCTTATTGCCTAACTAATGCATGGACAAAAAGCAAGTTCACCTAAGAATTATCAGATAGAGTCTTCTGTCCAAACTTCTACCAGGATTAAAGAGGACTTATTTGCAAGTTCAAGATCAGAATTAAGAAAATCAGCAAACTTTGAGGAATTTTTTTTTTTCCCGCTACAATGGAGGTTGAAACTATAGTTTAACTTAATTTTTTTTATCATAATAGATCATTACCCGACCATTTCACTCGACTCTAGGAGTCTAGAGTATTGGCAAACTTTGAGAATTTATTTTATTTTATTTCATTATTATTATTATTATTATTTTTTTTTTATTTTTTTTTTTTGGACATGAAACTTTAAGGATTTGAATGGCTCTGGCATTATGGACTTGGAATTTGAAAAGTTATTGGTCCCGTTCCTATTCTGAACATGACTAGGCAGTTGTATTCTTTTTAGCACTATTTGATAACAGCCTATAGATTTAGGAACTTTGCCATATCTTTTATTAGGGCCTCAAATTTAACAATAAATTTTATCAGCCGACACACACACACCAACAATTTGAGTATGAACCAAAGAATTATAAATTTTGTGCTTTTGGATTTTAGAGAATAATAAAATAAAGGAAATTCAAAACTGTTATGATTTCGAATCGAGTCAAAACATGTAGCATGCTCACATCAAGATCAACATTGCGTCACTGTTGATGACACACTATAATTATAGAATACTTTTTTTTTGGTTAATATAAAAGTCGAAACTGTAGTTCAAATTTATAACTTCTTAAATATAACATGGCATTACTTGACTATTCAATCCAATTTTTTATTGTATAATTATAAAACTCTAAAATAGTGAGAAGTGTTGAATTCGTAATAAAAAATAAAACTCTAAAATAGTAAGAAGTGTTGAACCCATAATTTCACAAGAACAATTTCGTCTCATTACCGCCGGACAGGGGTCATAATTATAAAATACTTGCTCAACAAGAAGCTGCCCCACATCTCTTTTGACTTTGGTGAAGAACCCTATCTCAAATTTGGTTCCTTCACATTTAACTTCTAGTATACATCGTTTTCAAACGTTCAATGCAGCATAAAAATGCAAAGAACCCAGAAATTTCTGAAAACTGTTCATTCCTTGCAAACCAAGTTTGTAAAAATCTATAAATACCACGTTCAAGACTCCCTAACACCTCATAACACAACCTAGCCTCTATAACAAAATCAACTTTTTTCCATCTATAGAAGCCATGTCAACATATACTAGTGCTGCTCTTGCTGAAGTCTATGTGATGAAAAAGCTCCATAAAGAAAAGATGAAGAAAATGGAGAATAATGGTGCTGAAAAAGAAGCATGTGAGTCTGGTCATGAAGGGAAAAAGATCTCTAATAATGGTTGCCTCTCCATGATGTTTAAGAGGGTTCATCCCACGGCTGTTCCGTCAACTAATACTACTGGTCGATGATTTTTAACAGCATGTTAGATCCAAAAGTAAGTTCGACCTTTGTTTAGACTCATGCATACATAGCTGGAGTAGGGTGCACTTTATAAAAATGATTCTAAGTGTTTGATGTTGAATCTTTTCTTGGGAAATCTTAGGCCTACAGACCTTTGGTTTGCTCATTGTGTAACTTTGTAGTTAATTCCTTTCTGGTGATGTGTTTGGATCGCGGTGATATAGGCGATGGGAAGAGCTCTACTTGCCAAACAGCCTTTCTATTGGTCTGGAGCCTGTTTTATGATCGAAAAAGGAAGCATAATTATGAAGAAGTGAAGAACGATGGGAGGGGTGAAATATCCCCGAGTTGATCGCATTGTAATTTTGCTTCCATTGTATTGAAAAAAAAAAGAAAAAAGAAATTCAAAGATTAAAAATCAGTTCCGAATGCTGAGCAATCACTTGTTTGTAAGACGTTGTATAGTATTGTACGTCAAGGCGGAGCCAGGATTTGTTATCAGTGGGGCTAAAATTAAAACATTAAATACTCATATATTAATAAATATTATTATTGGGGGCTAAACTGATTTTTTAATCCAAAAATACCTAAAAAATACACACATTTTAAAACAAAATTTAAATTGAGTGAGGGCTACAACCCCACACTTTTAGGAGTGGCTCCGCCACTGTTGTACGTGGACTAGAATCAAAATGTGTATGTTAGACTAAAGATCAGTCCAAAAAAGAATCCTGCACGCTGAAAAATTAAGCAAAATCTTTATGCACTTGAAGCAGAAACTAACTTAAAAGCGTTTTAAGTAAATGTAGAAGTTGATAAAAATTAAAAAAATAAGAAACTCCAAATTGGAATTTTTACAAAAAGATTTTTGGAAAACGGTTTTTACATAATGTGATAAGTTGTTTCTCTTTTTCTTTCTCGAATATACCCCTCTATATTTTTAAAAGTCTAATATTGCTTCCAAAATTTTTAAAAGCTCAACATAGGCTAAACAATCGACGACTTTTTTTCAATAACACTTCTAACTAAAACTCTACTGATAAAACTCTACACTTCAAATCTAAAATTTCATAGTTAGGCCAAACCGAGCCTATGATCAGTTAAGTATTTGTGAACAACATCTGTTGAACAAAAATAGAAGCAATTTATATACCTAATTTACATAAGGAGTTTAACAGGTGATCATTGTGCCATTTCTCAGAAGCTCGTTTCATACTACTTGTATTATACAGGTGAAGATTATTTGAAGTTTTGCTTGCAATTGAGGCTTCAGTTTGTTTGCTGTAAAATAACTTATTGGGAAAAATATTTTTTTTAAAAATAGAATATTGAAAAATATTTTACTCTTTTAAACTAAAATTTTTTCTTGATTAGAAAATATTTTTCGGTTGACATAATTTTCTGTGTTACCAAATATTTAAAAATTCAGAAAGTATTTTACTGCAAACAAACGGAACCTGATAAGTAACCTCAAATGGTGGAAAATTTTTTGGTTGAGTTCGGGTCACATGCATTGCGTCACCAAAAGGCACGCCCGTGAGAGCTTCTGCATAGGTGTGTGAACCCCACCTCCACGCATTATACAAACGCATCCAACAATGCAGATGAGTTGAATTCAGTCAAGAAACTACATTTTTTGTTTTTAAAAATCATATATTACTATGGGTAATGGGCATTTGGAATCAAATTGAACCATACAATTATACTAGGTTTATTCCCTAAGAGCATGTCGGTTAATCTAACATGTAAAGGACATATAAACTCTTGAAGTTTTTTTATTAAGCCTTAGAACTTTCAGTTTATTAAACTCAAAAGTGAGTTTGGGCACAATGTAGCCCTTATGCCTAACCCATCGACAAAAAGCACGATAACTTAAGCATTAGATTACAGTTTTCTCTCCAAATTTTCTACCAAAATAAGGCATGAAGACTTATTTTGAAAGTTCAAGAGGATTCTCCCAATAGACAAGTAGGCACAAGTAGGCTCGTGTCTGTTTTTTTTATTGTGTCTAGCTACACATTATAGACCTTTTAAAGTTATATTTGTCTAAAATTATAAGAGTACAGTGATACACTGTAACACATATATATAACGGTTCAATAAAAAGTCTGATCTTAAAAATAATTAAAGAGTGTCAAACCCAATCGAATTCAATTATTTACTGCCCCTATGCAAAAATTGAGATCAATGAAAAAAGAACCGAGGCATTGAAACCAAAAGCACGACGTGACTTTGGTCCTTGGAGGTGCCATCTAAGCTATTCCCGGGGACCAAAGTACAAGAGCTTAATTAAACAAATAAAAAATAAAAAAACGTTGACACAATTTGAGGATTTGAATGGCTCGGCTCCGACGATATGGACTTGGAATTTGAAAAGCTATTGTTGATGCTATTATTCAAGACATGATTAGGCTTCTGACCAAAAAAAAAAAAAAAAAGACATGATTAGGCAGTTGTAATCTTTTGACCACTATTTGATAACCTAAAGTCCTGTTCTCATTAGAAAAAAAAAAAAAATCAAATTTGACAGTGAATTTTTATCAGAAACATTGAACAAAGTAGATGCATCCAACTTATCAAGAACCGATTAAATAATCGATATATATTTCTTTTTTTTTATTTTTTATTTTTTGGGTGTGGTATATATATATATATATTTAATTTCTTTTGGTCTAATGTATATATAGATAAATAAACAAAAGGGAAAAGAAGTAAAGAGAAAAGAAAAAGAATTGATGGCATTTATATCTTTTTACAAATTCTGTTAAAGTACTTTGACGGAAAAGTGATAAGGAACACGTGTGATATGTATTTTAAAAATTACGAGAAAAGAGTTTGGTAGTTTTTGGACTATAGTAGGGTCTTGTGCACTACTTTATGTAGTACACCCATATAAAAATCGGGAAACTTGTTATCAATATCCCAGGGCAGCAGCAGTGAGAGAAGGTGATGAAGGCTTGGATCAAGGAGCCTAAGGTGCCAAAGAAAAGGAGCTAAGGAGTTGCTAGATAAAGTTCCGAGTTGACGAGATCAAAAACAAATCTGTCCACAAAAAAAAAACCTAGAGTCCCTTCGCTCACTAACCAATTCTTAAAAAAATATATATATATAAGAACTCAAATGTCTTTTTCCCATTTAAAGCACTACAGAATTATTCAATTGAACATGGGCCAACATGTACGGACCCACATCAAGATCAACATTGCGTCATTGATGATGCCACAATATAAATCAAAATACTTGCTCAAGAAGAAAAAGTCTACCCCATCATCTGGTGATAATGTTACTCGTTATATAAATAAAAGATTATGAGCTTGAGTCTAGCTAATTACATGTACGACCTTAGACATTTCCTGAATCATTAAAAAAAAAAAAAAAGCCCGCCACATCTCTCTTTTTTATACCCTTTTAGTAACTCATGCGTAACGAAATTATCGTGTATAGACCTTTTTTTCATAAGACAATTCTAACTGTTTAATGTTGATTTTTTATTTCTTTGGAATTGACAAGCTTACAGGGTTTTGATTTGCTCGTCTTGCAATTATTTAGTTCTTTCATTCACTAATTTCTTGATATTCTGATGATGTAGTTAGATGTATATAGTTTGTCTTTGGAAATCTATTGTTGGGGTCATCTTATAAATTCAGTCGGGCCATTCACAATCTCATACAAACCATTCTCCTAATTCATAGCGAAAAGTCACAAATTTCTTGGTTCAACTTAATTAATGGATGCTTCATGATCATTACTCCTCGCATATGTTTCGTGAGGTTAATCAGTGCATCGACTGACTTACAAATTTTAGAATAAATTTTGGGATGTCATATCGTGGATCAACTATCATTGTCGCTCATTATGTTCTTAAGAAAAGATAAAAAGAGTAAAACATTTCCTAAATTAATTAATATGTAATTGTATTTGCCTCTTGTACTTAAAAAAAAATAAAAAATCAATCGATGCTTTAAAAAGTTAATGGTGCATGTGTTGACGTATAGTATAACGAGAAACTTTTTATTTTTTTATTTTTTATCGGAAACATCTCCACACAATCATTTTACAATGAATATACAAATACTATGCTGAAGTGAAATCTGATAATCACTTCACTTCATGCATTGTTTCATTCTTACAGTTTATTTAGCTAAAATCCCTAAAGTATTGCGAAATGCCCAACACATAAATCAATTCACTCACGAGTCTGATTCTTATGACAACAGTTTATTTAGCTAAAATCCCTAAAGTATTGCGAAATGCCCAACACATAAATCAATTCACTCACGAGTCTGATTCTTATGACAGTCAAAAAGTTTCGAACCCATGCTTTAACAAATTTTACTCTCATTGTTGCAAGTCAGGCTACCCAAGAGGGGGCTAGGGCCGAGAGTTTCTTTTGTAAAGAAGTTCTTTTTTTTCTTTGTCTCTTTTTCTCTTTTTGCTCCTCCGAGATTTCTACACTTTTTTGTCATCTCTTTTTTATCATCCTTATCTTTTGGGATATAAAGAAATATATCTCATTTGAAATTGGCATCTTTTGCGAGATGATCTTAAGATTTACCTGAAATGCGAACAATTTTGTCCTTTTTATAAATGTGAATAATTTTTATCCACATTTTTCCTTCTTCTTGAGAAGTGTCAGTTAAATTCTTTGAAGTGTTTGCAATTTATGAGCTACCTCAAATTGTGGAAAATTTTTGGTCGAGTCGAAATCACATATTCCAAGTTAGATGCGGACGTTTGATATGTGCATATGCGGGTGAATCCTCTTCACTCATATTCGCTCATCTAACAATATATTGTATAACTGGAATTAAATTTAGTTAAAAAACAACTTTTTTAGGTTTAAAAAGCATCATTACCAATGGGTAATGAGCACGGGCAAATCCAAAAATCGTATTCAATAGGGGTTAAAACACACAATTTAATATTTATATATGAATAATTTTTTTTTTCAGTAGGAACTAAATTAATTTTTCATGCTAAAATATCTTTTAAAGAAAAATTAAGCCAATAGGGACTACAGTCCCCACTCGCTATCGAGTGGCTCCGCCTCTGGTAATGGGGCATTTCGGTTCAAATTCCTTCCCTGGTCCTTGTGCATTCACGGGGCTCAAGCATCAGCCATCCAGGTGGATTGATATTGGACAATGGGAATAATGGAAACTTTTACTTCTGCACTGAACGTTTTGTCAGTCGTTGGTAAGATATGAATGGATCTTAGCAAAACGGTTCAGATTAGCATTAGCTTGACTGCATCCATTGAAGTGATGCTCTATGTAGTTTTGTTGAGTAACAATGATGTTCTGGCACTAAAGTCATAAAGGAACAGACGAAGAAATATGTAATTGGCATTATATTTCCAGAGTACTTCCGCATTTAAGCTAATAAAGAGATTGTGGCAATGTTTTCAATCTTTTTTATAGTAGTTTGCCTCATCATCGCGTGTAAAATTAGATGTGTTTAAATCATCCAGTGCTACTTCTTACTTAGCACTATTCCATGTGCATATGTAGGTACAACGTAGATTTTGGCAAGAATGAAATTGAGGTACTGAAACATGCTGCAAATTACCTGGACCCGGAGGATTGTCAAGCGTTGCTGGAGTTGCTTGACAAAACTCAGTTCAAAGTGATAGACCAGCCTTATGATTGGGGATTGAACCTCTAGTAACCAATCCAGTTACCCTGCTCAGCAGATGCTAAACCGTTGTCATATCTTTACTCTGGAAAGCACAACCCCAGCATCACAGTTATAGGATACAAGATTTAAGATTGCTCTTAATCTGTCAAGCCATGAGGCTCTTGGAGTTTGGTTGTTGATACCAAGAAGAACTTGATAGAAATAGCACATATCGCCGCGCCGATTAGTGGGTTAAATGCCCATATCATTTACCTTTATGTTGTCTTCTGTACTATATAATATACTTAAACTGAAATGTCTTATCACCTTGGTTGTGAAGGACTAAAATTATTCCTCTTTGAATGATAAACTTCTGAAATGATATCTATTCCATTAATTTCTTTTAACTTCTGAAAATCTAGGGAAGACGAACTTGGGATAAAATTATGCCCAACAAGGTCTAAATCGATTCCTTTAAATAATAACGTTGCCACATGTCAAATTGGCAGTGGCTCAATTAGGCAAAACAGAGAGATAATATATTTGAGAGTTATATTCCAAGAAATTCTTTGAACAACGTCACTTGAAGAAAATTCATTATATTTTAATTCTAATGATCATTAAAAAGAAATTCAAGGATTATCTTCTACACCTAACTTTCATTATGGATAATTTAAAATTCTTACCTATGTCAATGGCCCATTCAGTCTAAGTAGAGAGAATATACCCAAGAGGAAAACAGGAGGGAAGCTATCTATAATCTCATCAACAACATTAAAAGATATAATAGAAAAAGATATAAATTACGAGTTTCAATACCATTATATAAGATCGTTAATTATTCTATCTAAATCCAATTAAATTTAAGATGGAAAATTATGTTTATTATTAATTGTGCCAACTGTAATTATTCTGATACTAATTTAGATTTGTTTTGTTTGCAAATTGATTTTCTCCCATAAAATTGAATTCCATCACTGCCACAGCCACTACCATGACTCGTAATTATAAATGCTTTTGATTGCTTAGACCAATAATTTGCAATGTATTTTTCACATATACAGTTACAAGTACGGGCTTATGCAGCATATCCGTACGTGCAAGCATTTGAAGCAATTATCAATTTAACACTGATTAGTCAGAAAAGGGTCTGAATATTGTTTTCGAGATTTAGATTTTCTCCTAGTCACATTAGTATTTTTAAATTATAAAGAAATCAAATTCTAATCATTCATTTTATATTGAACGATTGTGATTGAGAATGAAAAAAGAAAAAGATGACCAAATAAAAATTTTAAATTTTAAGATACATGATTAAGACTTATTCGTTTATGAAATAGATATTAGAATTTTATTTTTTAACCACTCGAGACACTAGTAGTGATTAGGTAAGAACTATGGGGTTTCAAAGTGAAAGGTGTGCCAGAGTCTAAAATGGTGATTTAGGAAATTTACTTGTCGGAATACCATCCTAAAAATAAGTAATTTACTTGAACCGTTAACAAAATAGCGTGTGAAAGGTTACTTGAACTTGAAACTTCGTGTTACTGTCAAGAATGATGTTCTCGATGCTATATCAGATATTATCAAAGTTTTTTTTTTTTTTTTTTTAATGTTAGAGCAAACCAAAAAGTACATCAGCCAACATGAGTACATTGCGACGCATCAGTGGTAGTGTCTATAGATACAAGAAGCGAAAGCTTGATTTAAAATCCAATCTAAGAAGAGAGAATCTATTCTAATTGTATAAGTAAATAGATCTGAATTTGATCCTTTTAATAATATACTTTCCACGTGCCAAATTGCAAGTGGCTCATTTAGTCATAGTATAATTGAGATGAAACTTGGAAGAAAGTGTTGGACGACCTCAAGCGTCTTCGCCAACATCTTCCATAAGAACACCTACTCAAAACATTCATTCAATACCGCAAAGTTTCATCGGAGGAATCATACAACTCTTGCCAAGTGCAGCCAAGTCTACCACCCAAAAGAGATCAAGAAGTCTTGTGTTTACTTTCAGCTTGTTCATCACTTACAGGTAATCACACTCTTTTTTTTTTTCTTGAAAGGTGAATCATATACTATGCCTGCCAGTAGAAATAAGAGAGTGCTAAAGTGCATATTTTCTAAGTAGCTAGTTGAATCAATATTCTTTATTTGATAGAGAAATGTTTTATGCAGTCTTGTGGATTATCCATCGCTTTTTATGAATTAGTTTTGTTTGAAGAAGACTAGGCTCCGTTTCTTTGCCGTAGAATATAAAATATATATATATATATATATATATATATATTTCTTTTGATTTTTTTAGTGTTTGATAATATTGTAGAATAAGTGAATTAAAATGGGTACTGGGGGTTTAAATAATTACTTAGGTAAGTATTTCTTACCATTTTTTTTTCAATGATATTAGTCTTGCTTGTACTCGTTTTCAAGAATAGTATAGAGCTAGTCACCAATTACAGGTCTTGAAGTTTCTTTTTTTAACTAATTTATACATACACATACTGTTATATCAATATATTTAGACATAATTTTTATGGAATTTATGTTAGTATCTTGCGAATCTTTTGTTAAACGTTTTACTTTTGATACTATGTGACAATGAAAAACTTTTTCATTTTTCTTGAAGATGATGAAATTTTAGTGCAGTCATGTTATGCATACTAGCGTTATACGTACTTATGAACTACATGATTATATTCAGGTGAGAACGTCAACGAAGATATGGAAAAAATTTGGGAACCATTCACCAATCTCATTGGGGAAAAAATCACCACTTTACTTCACTTCAACGATAATGAACAAGCTCTTTTGGGAAATTTGAAACTATTGAGAGACAAAGCATCTGACATAGAGACAAAAGTGAAGAAATCCGAGCTATCAGGTAAGAAGAGGAAGACAATGGAAGTTGGAAGTTGGTTGGAGAAGGTGGAAAAGTTCAAAGAAGAATGTGATGAATTAAATGATAAATTAGGAGAAGCTGGATTCTTCAAACGTTGGTGGCATGGAAGTCATGTGAAAAAACTAAAAGAAGGAGCCGAAGAACTCATTCAGCAAAGTGAAACTTTTCGTGAGCTTGTAGTTGATACATGTGAGACTAGTAGGGAACGATTGTTCACGACAAAATTGCATGGTGAATCGTTGAAGCAAGAAGTGGATAATATCTTGGCACGGTTAGAGTCCGACCAAGTCCCAATTTTTGGTATTTACAGAATGGGAGGTGTTGGCAAGACAACATTGGCGAAACATATTTACAAACATATTTGCACGAATCTTCAAGGTACACTTGATAAATGGCATGTTTATTGGGTCACTGTCTCCCAAGAGGCTGATATTAACAAATTGCAGAATGATTTGGCTAAAAAACTGGATTTTGATATTCCAAAAGATGATAATGTAGAGGAAAAAGCAGCCATTCTACATAAAGTACTGAGAAATCTGAAGAATGTTGTACTCATATTGGATGATGTATGGGAGTATATTGATTTAACACAGATAGGGATCCTTCTCGGAGCGGATAGATGCAAGGTGATCATAACTAGTCGATTACCGAAAGTGTGTAATCAGATTGGCTGCAAAGAGATTATCAAAGTACAACCTCTTTCTGAGGAAGATGCTTGGACATTATTTTTGGAAAAGCTTGATTGTGCGCGTGAGCTTAGTCCAGAAGTGGAAGAAGTGGCAAAGATAGTGGCAAAGAAGTGCGGCGGGTTGCCACTTGGAATTATCACTTTGGCTAGAAGCATGAGTGAGGTGTATGACATTCATGAATGGAGGGATATGTTAGAAGAACTAAACTCTTCCATGGAACAAAGTGATTTGAAAAACGTGTTTCCAATACTCCAAAATAGTTACAATCGTTTGAGGGATTCAAGGTTGCAACAATGTTTCTTGTATTGTTCTCTATATCCTGAAGACTATGAAATTCCCAGAATTGAATTGATTTCCAAATTCATTTACGAGGGACTGATGCATCAATGGGCCAGCACGGCTACAGAATTTGATCAAGGTCACGCATTACTTAATAGACTGGTAAATGCCTGCTTATTGGAAAGTGTTGTAACAAGTGGGCAAGAATGTGTGAAGATGCATGATTTGCTTAGAGAGATGGCAGTAGAAATTACAAGAAATAACCCCAAGTTCATGACAAAAGCTGGACTTCAATTACATAAACTACCTGGTGGGCAAGAGTGGAAAGAGGATCTAGAAAGGGTTTCCTTGATGAAGAACAATATATATGAAATTCTCAAAGGCACATCCCCCAAATGTCCTCGACTCTCGACGCTGATCTTGAGAAATAATCCTTTTAGTTTAATTTCAGATTCTTTCTTTGCTCACATGTGTGGCTTACGAGTTTTGGATTTAAGAAATACTGATATTGAGAAGTTACCAAACTCCATCTCGGAGTTGGAGAATCTCACTGCACTGTTGCTCGATTTTTGTAGAAAACTCTATTACGTGCCATCCCTGAGAAAGCTCAAGGCACTAATAGAGTTGGACATTAGTTGGACTAAAATTAAAGAAGTACCCGACGGCATAGAATATTTGGTCAAACTCAAATGCTTGAATATGTCGGTCACGGAAAACCTAATAGAGTTCCCAAGAGGGTTATTACCTCGACTTTCCCATCTTGAGCGCCTTCTACTCCCGTCCCACATAAAAATTCAAGTAGAAGAAGTTGAGAGGTTGAAACTGCTAGAAGAATTTGAGGGTTGGGTCGATCAGATGTTCAATCCAAAATGGCTCAACAAATATCCCCCACTCAGTTTCTATAGAATTAAAGCAGGTGGTGATAATTGTGATCCGCTTGCAGAATTCTTCTCTTTTAGACGTGTGATCTACTTTAAGGAATTTGCCTTTGAAACAAGTAGAGATGTCCCACGGAACATTGAGTTCATTGATATTAGAGAATGTAAAGGCTTGAGCGAATAGTTGTTGGATTCTATCCCATCGACTTACCTTGAAGGATGCAGGATTGAACAATGTAATGAAATAGAAAGCATTATGAGGATCTCTACTAGTTCCAACAATGAGGGAGCGCTACAGAATCTTAAGAGGTTGACCCTAATTAACTTGGAAAATTTCATTGGCTGGTTCAAATGGGAAGAAAGAGCTCTTGCACTTCCTCCACGTGGCACCTTTTCCTCTCTTAAAGAGTTGTGGATTGTTGGATGCGACAAAATCAAGAATTTGTTCCCACAGAAGTTACTAGCAAATAACCTTCGAAACCTTGAGTTCATTGAAGTCCAATTTTGTGGTCAAATGAAGGAGATAATCGCTGATGATGAAGAAGATGAGGGTGTGGGTTCAACTTCAAGTAGCATCAACAACAACAACAAATACACAAATGTTATCACCTTCCCAAAGTTGAGATGGATCTCTTTGGGTTATCTTCCAGAATTGGAGAGCATCTATAAGGGAGCAACTAACTGTTGTGATTCCATTGAGCATATCTCTATAGAAAATTGTCCAAAGCTAGAGAGACTGCCTTTCTTTAATCCCTCTGTAGATGAAAAACCAACTATTCCTTTCCCAAGATTAGATACTTTGAGCCTAATTGATCTTCTAGAAGTGAAGAACATTTGCAATGGAATCATAATTTGTGATTCCATCGAGACAATTAAGGTGTTCAGGTGTAGACGGCTGAGTCAGTTGCCTCTCTATCTTCCCCTCATCGATGGACAACCATCTCCTCCTCCTTCTCTTGAAGTGATCCTCTTAAGCCAAACAGAAGAAGAATGGTGGGAGTCATTGGAGTGGGACTATCCCAACTCCATCAATGTCCTAAGCTCCTTCCTCAGATGGTGGTGACATTCTTATTTGACACATAATTAAGCTTTTGCAGCTTTTTCTCGGGTATTTTACTTGCACGTAAAATGTTCTAACATATTTTAAGATGAGGTTATTTTTTATTTCTTTTTTTTTTTGTTTCCTGAATTATAGCTAACAAACAAAAAAATTCATAGGAAGTTCTTGCTCATGAAAAAAATTATTTTTATTTCTGCACATTACATGTTCGAAGCAAGGCCTTAGAGAGATTTTTTATGTTTGTCTGTTGATAGATTTTAGAATGATATTCTAGACTGCAATATTCAATCGATTAGAGACTAAAAATGATTTTTTTGAGAAATAATAGAGATTAAATTGGCTTATTTTGAATAATAAGGACGAATTTAATTTTTTTTAGAAAACAATACGAACTAAATTAGCTAATTTTGAATAATATAGACTAAATTTAAAATTTTAAGAAAAGAATAGAGACTGTTTGCGCAAATCCTATGAAGTAATGTAAATGTTATTTGAATTGTTCATACTGGCATGTTAATTGATGCATCGGATTTTTTATTCATTGTTCTGTTGATATTGTACATCTAAGGAGAAGGGTTTGAAGATTCCGATTATAAGGAAAAGAGATGAATGACTGAGTCATCGGGGCAAGCGTTAGCATTCAGAGATTCTTGTTGAGTTTTCTGTTGTAATTTTTTCTTTGACTATGAGCCTCAAAAGCTTCAATTACACTTAATTCTTTTCAGGTATAAGTCATGTTTATTGATCAATTTGTGCTCACTCTTCTTTCGTTTATCATTTGCAGATACATTAATTGAGCAAATGTTATGATTTTTCTTAAGCGAGGACTTCAGTATATTTGTTTGGTATTCATGGAAGAACAATTTTTTCCGGTCATGTTTATTATATGTTTGATATATGTAATGTTGATTAATGTGTTGCTTTAAAATTTGAACACTAGTGTTTTTGTTGGCTTTGAAGGACTTTGAATTAGCCGACTCCATCTAGTGGGACACGGCTCAGTGTGTTTTGGTTTGGTTTGATTTGAAGGACTTTGAATAATATGTTGAAATGTTATGTGGAGGTTGTAATTCAACCTCATGGGCTATTCAAGTGCTTCTTAGTTGTAATACTATGGGGAGATATTAAGCTTTTTATTAGGTATTTGATTTGCATGCAAAAATGTTTTTGATATTTTAAGATGTAGATATTTTGTTTGTTTGACTTGCTGAATCTGCATCAAAGATAGACTACTGATAAGAAAATTCATCAGAAGTTGTGGCTTGTGAAGAATATTCTTTTAGTTCTGCACGTTACATGTTCGAAGCAAGGCCTGAGAGAGATATATTTAATGCTTGTCTGTGATAAATGAGAATGATATTCTAGACTTCAATTCGAAATAGGATCAATTGGATTTATTATTTGTAGAATAAATGTACAACAATTAATATTGACTATACTCTGAAATGCAGTGATGATTACAGGATTTGGGAAAAACAGTTTTTAGTGAAAGTGGAAATTAAAAGAAAAAATAAAAATGTGTTCCAAAGTGCAGCATCGTATGGAATTGCTACTGAAATCTTTATTGCGCCGTAGATATGTAGGAATATATCTATATACTAAGGAAATCAATATCAGATTGAATTTTATACTCACATTTTTTCATGAATTAGGGAAATCCATAATTATAGATAAGCTCTAGAGTTCGATCCTAGACGACATGGATTAATAGTCGATAGTTTGCATTTGTCTTTTATTGAGGTACACCATCGGTTGTGGATATTTTATTACTTAGAATATCTTCAATAGGAGCTACTAGGTTTATATTAACTATATGGTACTCATTAACTTTGTAAGAAGAGGAGATGAATGGCTGATTTCGTCAATACGAGCACTAACAATCACAGTTTCTTATTTAGTATTCTCTTATATTTATTTATTTTTTTCATTCAACTATGAGCCTTAAAAGTTTGAGTAGTTTGAGTTACACTTGTGTTCTTTCTAGGAATTAGTAAGCACAATTTGTTCTCACTCTTCTTTCGTTTATCATTTGTGTTGAAGCACATGTGAGCTTGTGGGACAAAACTAGCCCCCATGGTAAAACTAGAAAAAAGATGAGTTACACGAGTTTTTTTGAAGTATATCCAAAAGCTTAAGCCTAACTGCCTAAGCAATTGGTCTCGTGATTGTAACTTTTTTAGTTGTACGCATCTACAGGGGAGTGGTGGAAATGCAAAGAGTCTTGAGAATTTTACAGGTAGATATATCTTTTCTCTCCAACTTCACTTCAATCAGAAATAGATCTACTCATAACGTTATACCATCATAAATAAAATTTAATAATTATTAATTGTTAACACAGTTATAATGAAATAATGTAAATATTCTGCCACTTCTCATATTGCAAGTGAAAAATTTAGGAAAAACATAGAGATAATATACTTGAGATGTATGTTTAAATAAAGTTTTTACAGCGTTCGAATTATCATGTACTAATCTTAACTTTAGTGAAAAAAGGAACCAACAATACTAGTAAGAAAGAAATTAATTATTTTTTACCTAATCTTGTATTAGAAAAAATTCAACGATAATAATCTTCTACACCCAATTTTGATTGTAAATAATATAAATCATAAATGCATATTTTTACACCTAGCCTTCACGTGAAAACGAGGTCCAACAATTACTTGTCGACTCTCCTTTTCAACCCTAGTTAATAGTACAATTAAGATCAGCTAGATCTAGTTTATGTAAATAGGCGGATTATCAAATTCGTATTTTTCAAGAAATATTTGTGAAAGTTTTTCTTCTTTTTTTTTGGTCAATTGGATTCTTCATTTCAATAAATCACAAAGAAAGTTACAAAACATCACAAGCAAAGATACATCAGGTACATGTCTTGGGTCGGACCATTTTCTTACGGAGATTTTGATTTACATTCAACCGTCAGGCTAACGAGAGGACGCCGACATGTCTCATCTAATATTAATAGGTGATAGTTAATCCGGTTTATGTTTTGTGGACTGAGTGAGTGGAGATGTTTTCTCAAATTAACAAAAAAAAAAAATCAGCAACTGCACAACCAAACAGTTGTACACCTACCACTTCAACCACCTCCTGTTGGTTCAAAATCAGAAGTCAAAAGAGATTGCAAGGAATGTGGAGTATTAGACACCGAGTCCACTTGTAGGCAGCCACTCAATCTACACTTAGCGATCCAATCTGCAGGTCTATTTGCTAACCTTCTTATACATGTAATTCGTAAACCCGCCATACCAGCAGCTATTCTTTTAAGGGGCGTTCTATAGTTCAGGGAGTGGGGAAATGGGGAGGGACATTGCGCACTGTTGATCAAAATCGACAACTGTGGTTCATGATTCCTTTTTTATTCTTTTCTGCTTCATGTTAATGTGTAATAACGAATATGACCTTCAGTGCAATAATACTGTGGGACCCACATAATACATGTTTAGACACTTACTTGAGCAATTTCTACCACGCGTTAAGTGTATGAAATGGTAAGTTACTTTATTATCCCTGTTTGATTAATATGAAATGGGACCACAAAACAATCTATTTATTAAATTACCCTCGCCACAAAAAATATTACAAAATATGAAATTACTTTTATACCCTTAATTGAATTGTATGATGTGCAAAAATGTTCTTTCAAAACCCATTTTCATTGCCTATTTCGGAATTATGATATACAAGGACTCAATTACGGAAAAAACAACTCTAATTACAAATTTTTTATTCTTTCTACAATTCTTACCATGCTTTAACATTGCAACGTTTCTAAACACATGATGTCTCAAAATGGTCCATGTCAACTCATTTTTATTGCCTATTTAACCATGTTATGAATTTAAAGTTAGTTAAACATTGTCATCTGCATTCACTACTTCAATTCTATCAGACCATCATTTATTGACAATACAAAAAGTAACATACTAAATACTTCTGCGAACTGTTAGCAAATATATTATTAATTATGTCTTAAGGAATACCAAAAGTTACAGTCTAACTACTACTATCACCACTTTAATTATGTTCGCTTCTTTTTTATTACCAATTACCTATTACCAATTACCAATTAATTTTATCAGCCTTGCTTCTTCACTATAAATTTAGCCCATAAGTGTTTAATAACAATATACATGAATAGGTTGTCACTCATACTGCAATTTTTCTTTCATATATAATGCTTACTACGCTATGACTTCATACTTTGAGGGCTTACCTAAAGAATTAATAGAACTAATTTTAGCCTGTTTCGCATCATCTTCACCAACTGATCTTGTAAATGCAAAATTAAGGAAAAATAATATCTTACATTTCTTTTTGCTTATCTTTTATCTTCACACACATTAAACTTTGTTAATGTGAGTTAGATGTTTCCTAATGTTGGCACATGTTTTTACATTTGCAAGTTATTTCGAAGTATTTGTGAATCAAACTACGTATACAAACATACCAACATTCACGCCATTACGCCCGAGCCGTGGTGGTGGAATACCTATAATGAAATGGATGTTCTCTAACAAAGGTTACAGAAAAGTGAAAATGTAGAGTATTTATACCAAATTGGAGTTGTAAGTTTTACAAAATCCATAATACGATTTTTTTCTTATTACAATAATGAACCCACCTTTGCAAAAATATAATTTAATGTCTCCATAAATACTTGTTTTGCAGCATGAGACTAATTGGACATACGGGGACAAGACATTTGGATATCAATATTTGAATAAAGCGACAAGTTATGGTCATCTTGGTGCACATTAAGCGTTGTTAGTCATTAAGCTATTTTCTGCTAATCATCAAGAGAAGAAGCGATAGCAAACCTAGGCATGTTTATAAGGGATCCAAAAACAAAGGCAAATGAGTGTCATCTAAGTTTGTTCCAATATCTTGCATAAACTATGGGGATATCAACCTATTATCCAGAAAACTGTATGTTGTCAAGTGCATGACTCACCCAAGATGATAAGGACAGGTTGGGTTGGGATTCAAGACTATGAGCCAGTACACAAAGAATGCAATGGATGTTTATGTGACGTACACATTATAAAACTGTTTCCTAATATTATCTACTAATCGTCTAACTAAATGTAACAGTGTAGATATATTATTATATATTTTGTTTTATAATATGTCAAATTTCGGATTTACACTATTTATTTATTTTTTTCGAAAAAAGGCCTAATATATTTGTTACATTTTCTAAATTATTACGTTATGAAGATAACACACACGTGTACAATTCAAAACTTATTTTAATAATTTTCCATACTTAAGGCTACTTTCGTCTTTTTTCACCACTCTACTTTTCTAGCGAGGGTTTTTCCGTCTTTTTACGTACCACTCTTTTTTTATTATTTACCCCTTTTGGTCATTTCAATGTTATATTAATGATGATTATTAAGGATTTTTCAGTCATTTTTTATTAGAGAATGAGGGTATAATGGACAATCTATTTTTGAAGTGGCTGAATTCATTACGAACTGACACGTGTCATTTTTCTAATATTTTGCTTGTCACATTCAGTCAAAACATATTCATTATCTCGTTCTTCAATTCAAGGGTATAAATGTCATTTGCCTATATATATTTGCTTTATCATAATTGTTAAAGCTTAGCTTCAAATGGGTCCCATAGCGATATGTCGCCCTACCCTTGCTCACCCTTTCCCGCACCCCGGATAATAGAATTTCCTCTTCTTTTAATGTCTTGCACTACAGGTTGAGCACTCCATTCAACGGCATGAGCTGTAGAGTTAACAACCATAACCACAAGTTTTGTATCACTCTCAATGATGATGTTTGGACTTCGAAGACGTTTGGCAAACAAGACCAAATTCCGAATTGCAATACTCTCTGCTTGTCAAAAATTCCTCATACAATAAATTAGCTCGATATAAAATTCTCAAAGGATCTACAGGGATGTTCTCGAAGATAGCTGCATTACGATCCTTCCAATTCTGCCAACAGAGAACAGCAACTCTTGCAGGTTATGGCTACCACATAATCTGCACAATGGATTATTCCCCGCATGTCTCATAGCCTTATTTTCCTCAGTTGGAATTCCATTTCTGCATGCCTAACACATAAAATTCCTTACCTTTGGGGGAACCTTCATCTTCCAAATCCTTTTCCATAACTCCTTAGGAATCTGATAAGAAGAGCTCGCATTATTATCCCCTTGTGCACTCCTTTTTCTTTCATACCTCTCCTTAATAAAGTGATAACCACTCTTAACTGAATATCTATATATCTTCCATGGTATAAGGCCAGTAGAAGCAATCTTGCGTTTCCTCGACAGGGATATGGACTTTTTTAATCTCAGAAATTATTCCGCTGTCAAATGTAGCATCTAGAATTGTGCTATCCCATTCCCTTCTGTTTTGACATATCAAACTCTGGATCTTTTCCAACTGAACATTCTCTATTTTTTGTAGATCAGAAATACATTGTTGTATCTGTCTTGGAGTATTCATTCTGGAAAGCTAGGACTTCCCTCATGAAGAAAAGAGAATCATCAGCAAAGAGAAGATGAATTAGCCTTGGACATCCTCTAGCAAGCTTTATTCCTATTATCAGTCCTCTTTCAACTTGATTGATTCCCAATAATTGCCGTAAGAGATTGAGTAAGGGTGGAAAATAAGAAAGGGGATAGTGGATCACCTTGCCTTAACCCCCTCTGTGGGAAAAACAGCTCATGAGGTTCTCCATTAACAATTACCCCTATAGCTTACAGTTGTCACACAACACGTTATCAATCTCATCTCACCCACTATTTATAAAAACCGAATTTTATCAAAAAGTCGTTCAGAAAATCCAACTCTACCTTATCATATGCCTTACTCATATCGACCTTCAGTGCAGCAAAATACCTTGTAGATTTTCTCTTTTTCTTGAGAAAATGAGCCACTTCTTGAGCAATGAGAACATTATATTGAACATTTCTACTTGGAAAAAATGCAGTTTATGTAGGAGATACAATGATGTGCTCCATAAATGGCTTCAATCTATTCGCAAGTGCCTTGGAGATCACTTTATAGATGAAGTTGGTCACACTAATTAGTCGAAAATGATTTACACCAGATGGTTGCTTCACTTTTGGTACCAATGAAATAAGAGTTGGATTTATAGCCGTCATTTGATTACCCCCACTCAAAAAATGTCTTAACTGCGCTGAATACATCTTGCTCCACAATATGCCAATATTTCTTACAAAATGTCTTAACTCCAAACTGCATCTTTCACCTCTTCCCTGGTAACCTGTCTTATAAGATCTTTGTTCATATCGTCAATTTCTTTGGCCCCATGATTTATACAAACTTACAAAATACTCATGAATCGTTTGTTTTACAACATCAATGAGTTTAATTTAAATTTGTATGTAAAAATTCGACGCTCATGAATTATTTGGAATCATGAATAGTGAATCAAAAGAAAAAAATATAATCTCTTGATATTGGAATTTCATATACAAAATATGTTAATCAAAACATAGAAACTTTCGACCGAAAAAAAAAAAAGAAAACAACATAGAAACTTAATACTGACCCCAAGGGTCACCCTAGTGGTACTAGTCAGACTCCTTAGGTCGTGGGTTCGAATATGGCTACTGCCGTTGTGAATTATATCTTAACTTACATGGTACATGCTTTGGGTCGGGCCGCTGTAATGTTGTTTTCCCAGTGACGAGGGGGATCCCGAGCTGAAGTAAGATGCCCATACTGAGTTGAGGCGGGCTAATCCGAGCCAAGCTGAACATATTCAGCTAATGCCTAACCTGGATGCTGATTCAACTTCACCCCGACCCCGAAAAACCCCAACCTCAGTGCTAGCTGCCCTGATGGGACATAAAGTTTTGATAGGACATAAAGTTGCACCGCATTAAATGTTGTCAAGTCCGAATTCAGTATAAATAGAGCCCTCCCCTTCATTTCAAAGGCAACTGTTCATTAAATGTTCTCAGCTACTTCGGCAGCTCAGACATACTAATCATTCAGGCGCCCGAGGGAAAAATCCGGGTCATCACCCTGCCTTTCCTTCCTTTTCCTTGTGCAAGTCAGGTAGCCGACCAAAAAAGTTCAACTCAGAGGCCAACCTAAAAAGTCCAGCTCGGCAAGAGCAGCTCCCAACCTCAACGTCGAGATTCTGACCTCGACAGTTTGACGCTGTCTGTGGGAGGAAAGTTCTTTCTATCACTCTTCTTACCACTCACTGAGAAACCATCATGGTGCAAACAAGAAGCCACAGCGCACCGGTGGAGGATTCGCCCAACCCGGATGAGGACCTCGAAACCACGCAGGTGCCTAGCCAAAACCTAACCCAGGCCGACGTTGGAACGAGCCAACGTATACACTTAGCCACTCAAACCAACCCTACGACAGATGGAGACCCCAACTCCAGCCTGTCACTGGAGATAAAGATGATGATGAGGATGTTTGAGGAACTTAAGGAGCAGGTAGCCCGACTAGTTGGGGACCCCCCGGCTCTTCAAGCAGCTACGCCGCAGCCTGCGCGTCCATAGTTCCTCATCCCAGATCCAAGGCGAAAATCGACACAAGATGAGGAGGGCTTCCTGGAGCCGGTGGCGGGAGCTGAGGAGGCGAAAGGTAGAAGGGCGGCTCAAGCTGACCTCGAGCAGGCCAAGACCGCAGCTGCTATAGCCAAGGTCATTAACCAGCTCGGCGTAAGCCCACTTTCACCCGAGGTGCTAGCTACGCCGCTACCCACCGGTAACCGGATGCCCAACCTAGCAGTCTATAATGGGGACGGCGACCCAGCCAGTCATTTACTCAACTTTGACCACCACATGACTCTGCATGACATGTCCGACCTCATGAAGACGAAGACATTCCCAACCACCCTGGTTGGCAATGCCTTGGACTAGTTCCAAAAACTTCGTCCCGGCTCTATTGCAAGTTTTCATCAGTTGGCTGAGGCCTTCCTATCCCGCTTTGCGGGAAGCCGACGCTCCACCCGCCACACTTCTACATTGCTGTTGGTGAAGCAGCATAGAGGGAAAAGTTTAAGGGCTTACACAGCCAGATTCAATGAAGAGTCCCTCAGAATCCCTAACCTGGAGGACTTCATGGCGTTGATGGCTTACCAGAGCGGGCTTAGGTTGGGCCCCCTTACAGCCTCCTTGGCCATCGACCCCGTAGATACTGTAGCCGAGCTGATGGTACGAGCAGAAGGGTACATATACTCGGAAGAAATCCATTAGGCGAAGAGGGATGATGACAATGAGAAGGAAGCCAATAAGAAGGGAGAGACCTCCCGAGCCCAACCTGGGGGTAAAGTCCAAAATGACCGAGGTAAGCAGCCTCATCAGCTGAAGCAGAACCCCCGGTTCACTATGTTCACTCCCCTTAAAACCACAAGGGAGCAGATCCTGATAGATATCCAACACCAGAACCACCTGCCTCCAGCTCTAAGGATGAAATGCCGACTTGAGGAGCGCAATAGAACCAAATATTGTCGCTACCATATGGACTACGACCATACCACCGAAGAGTGCAAAGACTTGAAACAGGAGATTTAGGCACTGATAGCTCGAGGTCACCTCCGGAGGTATATAGATTAGCAGCTGACCCGGAATCACGATCAAAGAGATAGAGAGAGGAGTCCACCCAGGCGCCAGACTGGGGGCAAACGTTTGGCTGTGATTGAAACCATTGCAGGAGGATTGGCGTCGGGTGGGTAGACTTCGGCAGGCAGGAAGGGTTACGTTCGGGCTGGGAGGGAGTATGGACCGATGTGGGGTCCGACCCCTGGGATGGAGGAACTCACCTTCTCCTCAGAAGACTTGGAGGGGGTAATATTATCCCATGGCGACCCACTGGTGATCAGCGCTGAAATAGCTAACTTCACCGTGAAGAGGATGATGGTGGACACCGGAAGCTTGGCATAAGTCTTATTCCTCCGCGTTTTTGAGCAAATGGGGTTGGACAGAAGCTAACTCAGGCCATTGAGGGGCACTTTAGCTGGTTTCACCGGGCAAGCTCACCGAGCCGATGGGGTCATCAACCTTCCGCTGAAGCTGAAAGATGGAGATAAGCGAGTTTCGATGCAAGCCAACTTCATTGTGATGTATTACAACTCCATTTACAATGGGATCTTAGGTCGGGTGGCACTCAACCACTTCAGGGCCGTCCCTTCAACTTACCACCAGGCCCTAAAATTCCCGACCCCGACCGGCACGACCACCATTCGCGGAGCCTAGCTCTCAGCCCGGGAGTATTATAAAAACTCCCTCCGACCTAAATATCAAGTTGGCTGGGGACCAGATTTTCCCAAGGAGAAAAGGGATGCTAAGAGAGGCAGCTCGGCTGAAGACCTTCAGGGAGTGGAGCTCTCTGATGTAACAAAAAGAGCAAAAATCGAAAGTGAACTCTCTGCCGACCTCAAGAAAGGTATAAGTCAATTTCTCCTGAAAAATGAACACATATTTGCATGGTCTGCCTCTGACATGACAGGTATTGATCCGGGAGTGATTGAGCATCACCTGAATGCTGACCCGAATCACTATCCAATGAAGCAGAAGCGCAGGCACTTCCATTATGATAAGCAACAAATCATAGCAGAAGAGGTGGACAAATTGGTAGACGCCGGCCACATAAAGGAAATTCAGTACCCAACCTGGTTATCCAATGTGGTGCTGGTAACCAAGTCCTCAGGAGGATGGAGATTGTGTATTGATTTTACCGACCTCAATAAAGCCTGTCCTAAGGACTGCTTTCCCCTACCTCGGATTGATCAGATGGTGGATGCCACCTCCGAATTCGAGCTACTCTCTTTCATGGATGCCTTCAAAGGCTACAACCAAATCAAGATGGCTCCCAGAGATAAAGAGAAGACTGTCTTCACTACCGATAAAGGTCTCTACTACTATAAGGTCATGCCTTTTGGCCTCAAGAATGCTGGAGCTACCTACACTCGGATGGTGAACAAGGTTTTCAAAAATCAGATTGGCCGAAATATGGAGATCTATGTAGATGACATGTTGGTCAAGAGTAGAAGGGTGGAATATCATATAGCCGACCTGGCTGAAGCCTTCGCCGTAATGGAGCACTTTGGGATAAAACTGAACCCAAAAAAGTATGCATTCGGTGTCAAGGCATGAAAGTTTCTGGGCTTCATGGTTACAGCCCGTGGAATAGAAGCCAACCCGGAGAAGGTTCAGGCGATACTTGACCTAGCGCCGCCGACCTGCGTGAAAGACGTCCAAGTATTGGCAAGCAAGGTCGCGGCACTAAGCAGATTGATGTCTAGGTCAGCTGACAAGTGTGCTCCTCTATTCAAAATATTGAGGAATCCTAAGAACTTTGAATGGACTACAGAATGCCAGAACGCATTCCAAGATCTGAAAAGGTATCTAGCTTCGCCACCCTTGCTATCCCGACCTGAGGTGGGGGAGGAACTGGTACTATACCTAGCATGATCAAGGACAGCAGTAGCAGCGGCGCTAGTCTGAGAAGAAGGGAAGGAACAGAAGCCGGTCTATTATGTCAGCAAAACCCTACAAGGGGCCGAGGTGAGGTACTCCTCCTTGGAAAAACTCGCCCTCGGCCTCATCACAGCGGCAAGAAAGTTGAAGCCATACTTTGATGCTCATCCAATTAAGGTCATGAATGATGCCCCACTCAAGTCCATCATGCACAAGCCGGAGGCGTCGGGCACGCTGTTGAAATGGGCAGTAGAGCTGAGTCAATTTGACATCACTTACCAGTCCAGAACAGCCATCAAAGCCCAAGCCATCGCGGACTTTGTGGTGGAATGCACTAGCCAAGCCGAGCATGACCCGAAGGACGTGTGGAAGGTCCATATGGATAGGGCCTCAAGGAAGTCTGGGAACGGAGCTGGGGTGGTCATCCTCGACCTAGCCCGGCATGAGCACCAATACTCCCTCAAGTTTACCTTTCCGGCGTCCAACAATGAAGCGGAGTACGAAGCGGTAATTGCGGGGCTGAAAATTATAGCTCAGCTCGGGGCACAGACAGTCGACCTGAACACTGACTCTCAATTGGTTTCTAATTAGATATCGGGAAAGTTCGAAGCCAAGGACAGTACTATGTTGTCCTACCTCAACAGAGTCAAAGATTTGACCTCAGGGCTCAAAAGGTTCAAGATACAGCAAATTCTGAGGGAGGAGAATATGAAGGCTGACGCCCTGTCCAGGTTGGCCTTGGGTGAGAGCCAACCTGCCCTGGTCCATGTAGAAGAAGTATCCGAACCAAGCATTCAGTTGGGGGTGCAAGCCGTAGTCGAGCTCAATATAAGCCCAGATTGGACCAAACCAATCGTGGACTACTTAGAGGGGGTATGACCCCAGATGATGAAAAAGCTGCTCGAAAACTCACAAAATAGGCCTTAAGGTTTGTCATAATTGCCAAGCAACTCTATAAGAGAGCCTACACTTGGCCTCTTTTGAAATGTGTTGGACCTGATGAGGAAAACTATGTACTCTGGGAGATCCATGAAGGGGTATGTGGAAACCACTTGGGAGGCAAAGCTCTGGCTCGAAAGGCATTGAGGCAAGGCTATTTCTGGCCAATCTTAGAACAAGATGCCAAAGAGTATGTAAAAAAGTGCGACACCTGCCAAAGGTTCGCCAATGTACAGAGGAAGCCAGCGGTAGACCTCACGGTGATGATAAGCCCTTGGCCATTCTATCAGTGGGGTCTAGATATCATCGGCCCATTTCCAACCAGTGTTGGCCAAAAGAAGTACGCCTTCGTAGTAGTAGACTACTTCACCAAATGGCTTGAGGCTGAAGGTGTTGCTAGAATAACAGAAAGGGCAGCTTGGGATTTTGTGTGGAAAAGCATCATTTGCCGATTTGGGGTGCCTAAGGTCATCGTTACTGACCACGACAAGCAATGCGACAGTGCATACTTTCGAGGCAAATGTGCTGAGATTGGAATCGACCTCAGATTCTCATCTATTGTTCACCTTCAAAGTAATGGCCAAGTTGAAAGGACTAACCAAATCATTTTCCAGGGCCTGAAAACCAAGCTGGAGAAAGCAGAGGGCTAGTGGGCATCGATTCTTCCCGAGGTGCTGTGGGCTCAGCCGACCACCACTAGCTCGGCAACGAGAGAATCGCCCTTCGAGCTGACCTTTGGTACTCAAACAGTGCTGCCAGTGGAGATCGGATCTCCGACCAGTAGAACCCTCCATCACGATCCAGAAATAAACAGAGCACTGATCCGTGAAGAGCTCGACCTCACCGAAGAGCTCCGAACTAAAGCTCAAATCAGGATGCTAGCCAGCAAAGCTACCATGCAAAGAGCCTTCGCCAAATAGGTCAAGCCTAAGCCTATTAAGGTTGGCGACCTCGTCCTCAGAAAGGCTATCTTTTTACCGTGCTTGAGAAACAAGCTATCCCCGACCTGGGAGAGACCGTATGAGGTCGTGAAAGAAGTCCGACCTGGGACCTTCTACCTCCGCGACAAGCACGGAAAACCGTTGAAGAATGCATGGCACGCAGAGCACCTGAAGTGATATTTTGTGTAACGGCCCCGAGCCAAAAAAAATTTGTACAAGCCCCAAGCCAAAATTTTTGCTAAGGCCCCAATCCAAAGCATTGCTTGTAATCAGCTCCCGAGCCCAAGTACTTCATGTACAATCTCAATACAAACATATTTTGTAAACTAGTGCAATGCCCGACCCGGGCCCAAGCGCCTCAGCTACTGAGCTACTCCCGACTCGGATTAACGCGGTGGCCACGCTTAATTACGAGCTAAATGATTCAAGTAAACCAGCTCGGACCAGGTTCCAGCTCGGGTATAGTCAATAATAATTTGATTAGATTCACCAGTTCGAATTAAGGTCCAACTCGGTACAATCCGGCTTTAGGTCGGGACGTTAGTTTGGGTCTAAACTCGAACTCAACGTTTGTCAACATTAGTTTGACCAATTTTAAATCGGACTGATGAGTCCAGGTCAGCGATAATTATATAGTTTCCCAGTTAAACAGCTCGGATTAGGATGGTAATTCATTAATCGCGTCCATCTCGATTCTTTATACTTAAGTTTGAAAGGTCTATTATATTGGCCCGACCCCACTTACTTAAGAAAAAATTGCGAAAAGAAAGTTACACAAGTACGAACTCGAATAGAACTCAAATAAAACTAGAGCATCCATTTCATTTTATTGGAAAGAGTGACAATTACAGAAAGCCCAACCTGGGTGAAATTACAAAAGCCCGACCAGGGTAAATCTACTGAAATCCGACCCGGGCGATTACAAAATTTTACTTAGGAGCAGCGGTGGTGGCATCGGTTTCATCCCCAACCTGGTCCATGCCCTTCTGGACAAACTCAATTATTTCCTTGGCTTGAGACGTCAGGTCGGCCGGAAGCTCAGGGATCTCTCAGAACTCCTGTGGCGGAGCCTCCAAGATTTCGATGTAGTTATTCTTGGTAGCGGGGAAGAAGGTCTTCGCTCTCTCCTGAGCTGCGACTTGGCCTCGGAAGTAGTATTCCAATTCGGCGTACCTAGCCATCGCCCCACCCTCCGTGGTTAGCCAGTCTATAGCCTTTTGGCTAAACTTGAAGGCTTCTAGTACCTTCTCCCCTCGCGGGCTGACCCGATCCAAGAGGTCCTTAAGCTTCGCCTCGGCCTCGCGCTTGTCTTTCTTGAAGCGCTCGACATCCATGGCCGTGGCCTCGTGCCGGGACTTCTCTGCCTCGAGCTCCTTCTTTAGGCTAACGATCTCCGTTGCATCTGCTTTTTGCCTCTGAGAAGCATCCTCCCTCAGGGCCTCCAGCTCGGCTCAGGAGTCAATGAATCGTTGCTCGAGCTCGAAGCAGTGAGCCTGGGCTCAGGTGAGCAAGCTAGGTGCCGAAAGGATGTGGGACTCAGCCTGCACAAAAGATGACAAAACAATCAGCCGAGCCAAAAAACTTAGCCACGTTAACGCGATCAGGTATGCCTTATCGTGACTATGGCCGTCCTCAAGTCGAGCAAAAGCTGTTCCGCCGGGACAGAAGCCAGCTTGGGATCTCGGGCGACCTTAGTGGCCTCCACAAAATCCTTGTTGGGAGGGCTCACCTCCGTGGCCTTGCTTTTCTCGGAGTACTCGGACCAAGACTGTTTCCTATTATCGGGGCGGGATGCTGAGCGCTCAGGGATCGCCACGCCCGAGCTTGATTTTTTGGTTTGGGGAGACACCGACGTCCCCTTGGAAGAGACCTCAGGTCACTACCTGTGCTCTTAAGGGATGGAGGAGCCCAAGCCGGACCGAGCAGAGACCTCGCCACTGGCCTCATTCTTTCTCTTCATTTGGGCATACGCGAGCTTTCTCGTATCCGCCATATCTGCAAAAAGCAAAGAAGAGAGGTGAGAAACAACCTGATACAAGCTGAAGGGAACGACGGTAGACAAGGAGACGGGGAGGTCGGGCATTGATCCTGCGAACTGGCCCTCTTCTGAGCCAGACTCTGCATTCTCTTTGGGATCGGGAAGTAGATGAGGGTGCTCCCTCCTCAGGTCAAGTTCTCTCCCGAACAACTTGGATCTCTAGATCCTGTCCCACCTGAGGACACTATTAATATCGATCAGCATACCCGACTCGAGTCTCAGCAACCTGACCTCGGCCAGTTCCTCTACTGAGAGCTTGGGGTCGTCATTCACAATCTTTTTCAAGGAAAGATTACAATTCACTATGAACCTCGGGTTCACGGCCGGCTCGACCCAATAGTAGTCGTTGTGCCAGCCCTTGTTGGAGGAGTGCCACTTGGTGAATATGGCGTTGTTGACCCAAGCTGCGAAGTGGAACCACCCTGGCTGCTTCGGGTTGGGCTTGCAGACAAAAAACTGCCTGAACCGACGCAGGGTTGGCTCTATCTTCCTCTCAAGGCAGAACACATAAAACGCCACCATCACGGTCCAGCCTTTAGGTGACATCTGACCCGGGCTAAGCTCAAAATAATTCAAAATGTCGACGATGAAGTCGAGAAGTAGAAGCCGGATGACATCGAATGCGAGGTCATAGATGGTGAAATGGTCGGGTGGAGGATAGCAGGCAGGCTCGGTCTGACCTGGCACCTTCAGCTTGTGGTGTTGGTCCACTGACCAGTCCCTTAACCTAGCGTTAGCCATCTGGATGGTAGAGTGGCACTCGCGCCTACAGCAGGTGAACAACTGCTCTATCCTCTTTTTCCGAGCTGACAGGCCGTTGGCTATAACTGAGCTCCAAGGTTGGACCGCCCTAACCGGGACCGCTTCGATCGGCTCTGACGCGGAGACTCCAGCTAGGTACTCCTGAGGTATCTCAACTCCCTCCAACTGGTTCAGCGGCTCGTCATCCTCCCTATCTCCCAAGTCACCCAGGTCGGATAAAGGATCCGCCTCGACTTCTTCTTGCACTAGCCTGACCTCGATCACTTGGCAATCATCATCACTCTCCTTGAGTCCAGATCACCGAGATGATTCTTGAGATGCACCTTTGATGTCATCACCGTGCCCTCTATCTGAAGTCGACTCCAAGCTCGACGGGTTCTCATCCCCTCCATAAGACCTCACCTTCATCGCCTGGGAATCTTCCGACTCCGACCCCTCCATCTTGTTTACAAATTAAAATATGTACAGTAATAACTAAAGGGAGTCGGGACGTACCTACTGCTCTAGTTGTCGAAGATGACCCGAATTAATTGCCTCCGACCTAATTGGCTCCGAGCTGGTAGATTCCGAGCTGAATACCCCGAGAAGATATTTTTTGAGCTAAAACTGTCCGACTACTCTGGTTGCCAACCTGAAAGCTCCAAATTTCGTAAGCAAAGTGTGAAATAAATCTCGGTTGTCAAGGCCCTATTTATAGCCAACTTTGGTAACCGCCTCGGGAATCCCAAACGTCGCATCTTGTCATAACCGTCAGGTGACGTGTCAGCCATCTAAATGGCATGCATCGCTGACGTGGCCATCCCCACTCTGTTGAGGTCGGGTACCTCCAACTCGGGAAAAACTCCCAAATCTAGATCTCACCCTCTCGATCTCGACTTGGGGGGGGAGGGATTGACGAGGGGAATCCCGAGCTGAAGTAAGATGCCCACACCGAGCAGAGGCAGGCTAATCCGAGCCAAGCCGAACATATTCAGCTAATGCCCAACCTGGATGCTGATCTAACTTCACCCTGACCACAGAAAACCCCGACCTCAGTGCCAGCTGCCCTGATGGGACATAAAGCTGCACCGCATTAAATGCTGTCATATCTGAATTCAGTATAAATAGATCCCCTCCCCTTCATTTCAAAGGCAACTGCTCATTAAATGCTCTCAGCTACTTCGCCATTTCGGACATACTAATCATTCGCGTGCCCAAGGGAAAAATCTGGGTCATCACCCCGCATTTTCCTTCCTTTTCCTTGTGTAGGTCAGGTAGCCGACCAGAAAAGTTCAACTCGGAGGCCAACCTGAAAAGTCCAGCTAAGCAGGAGCAGCTCCCAACCTCAACGTCGAGATTTCGATCTCGATACCCAGGTTAGCAAAAAAATATATATATAGAAACTTAATACTTTTTTTTTCTTTTTTTACAAAGTAAGCAAAATTGTGCGTTACTAAATGGAAAAAATACAAGAGTTCGTACAAACACAAGAATCAAAAGACACATGACCAAAGGTCAATTAAACGATCCTAAAAAGCACCAAACATGGCCCTCAAAACAATAAAGAGCCAACAAACAAACAGAGGCGATAAGAAGGTTAAGCTCATTAGGAGCAGCCTTCACTTGAAACTTAAATGATCTCGAGTTCGAGTCATTTAAGAGGTAGATGAAGAACCACTGTTAATCCCTTTTATAACCAAAAAAAAAAAAAACAAACAAACAGAGACAGATGAAACTTAATGCTTATGACATAAGCATTTAAAAGTTCCATTGCTCTGTCTCAAAAGAATTTATTTGAAATGACAAATATACCTCTTGCTTTTAACTTTGGACACTTTATTTTAAAATCCTTTCCAAATGCATTTTAAATGTCATCTGAATAATTAGCATTAAATTGGATCGACAAATTAAACTTCTGAAATTATATCTATTTCCATTAATTTCTTTTAACTAGCTTTATCCAAGTTCTTGCCAAAATATGCTTCAAAGCTCGTCCAAATGATAGAGCCAACTGTAATTACTTAAATGCTATTTCAAATAGCTTGTCACAATGATGGATCCTCTCCTTTACTAATTGTCTTATTTTCTAAATAAGGTGTATTATGAATTATCAGATTTTGACTTTTAAATTTTAATCATCAATTTGGAGAAGAAATTAGTTATCTAAGAAAAAAATAGTTAAAACAAATATTTGAGATTTAAAATTTAAAAATTTTAATAACATTAATATACCTCCTCTAGAACTGTTACAATGCAATGGGTGGAAAGTCAGCTTCGTGCTGCTGTCACGCATGATGTTGTTGATGCTATGCCAAGAGTTTTTTTTCTTTTTTTTTTCTTTTATGCTATGCCAAGAGTTATTTAAGCATATTGTAATAATTTGCGGAAGAAAATTTAGGGAGGACTAACTTGGGATAAAATTATGTCCAACAAGGTTTAAATCAATTCCTTTAGATAATAACGTTGCCACATGTCAAATTGACAGTGACTCGTTTCGACAAAACAGAGAAATAACATACTTGGGAGTTATATTCTAAGAAAGTCTTTAACGTCACTAGAACAAAATACATTATATTTATTATATTTTAATCCTAATGTTCATTACAAAGAAATCCAAGGATTATCTTCTACACCTAACCTTCATTATGAATAATTTAAAATTCTTACCTTTGTCAATGGCCCATATATTCAGTCAAAGTAGAGAGAATATACCCAAGAGGAACCTTCAAAACATTTCTTCCACAATTTTTGTTTAGTCTTTGTTTAATATCGATAACACACGTCTCTTTAGGATAATACAGTTTTGAATTCAATTTAGTTACAACAGTGCATCTATTTATAATACAATATCACCTCTATCTAGGCTTACAAATAAAATCAGATAAGCTTTACAAGATTACAAGCAATCTGAAGAAATAAACAAATTGAATTCAAAATTGTATTATCCTAAAGAGACGTGTGTTATCAAATATAACTCTAGTAATCAGGCTAAACCTATGTTTATGTGTAGGAGGGAAGCTATCTATAATCTCATCAACAACGTTAAAAGATACAATAGAAAAAGATATAAATCACGAGTTTTAATACCATCATATAAAATCGTTAATTACTCTATCTAAGTCCGATTAAATTTAAGATGGAAAATTATGTTTATTATTAATTGTGCCAACTGTAATTATTCCGATAATAATTTAGATTTGTTTTGTTCGTAAATTTATCTTATCCCATAAAATTGAATTCCATCACTGCCACAGTCACCATCAAGACTCATAATTATAAATGCTTTTGATCAGTTTTTCCAATAGTTTGCAATGTATTTTTCACATGTACAGTTACAAGTACGGGCTTATGCAGCATATCCATATGTGCAAGCATTTGAAGCAATTATCAATTTCACACTGGCCAGTTGGAAAAGGTTCTGAATATCGTTTTAGAAATTTGGATTCTCTCCTAGTCACATTAGTTCTTTTAAATTAGTGGAGATAAAATTCTAATCATTCATTTTATATTGAACGATTATGATTGAGAATGAAGAAAGAAAAAGAGGAGCAAATAATTTTTTTTTGAATTTTTAAAATACATGATTAAGACTTATTTGTTTATGAAATAGATATTAGAATTTTATTTCTTAACCACTCGAGACACTAGTAGTGACTAGGAAAGGACTATGGGGTTTCAAGGTGAAAGGTGTGCCATAGTCTAGAACGGTGATTTAGGAAATTTACTTGTCGGAACACAATCTTAAGGATAAATGAATTACTTGTACCGTTAACAAAATAGCATGTGAAAGGTTACTTGGACTTGCAGCTTTGTGCTGTTGTCATGAATGATGTTCTTGATGCTATGGTAGATATTATCAAAGCTTTTTTTTTTTTTTTTTTTTGTCAGAGCAAACTAAAAAGTTCATCAACCAACATGGGAACGTTACGACGTATCAGTGGTAGTGTCTATAGATACAATAAGCGAAAGCTTGATTTAAAACCCTGTCTAAGAAGAGAGAATCTATCCTAACTGCATGAGCAACTAGATCTAATTTTAGCTCCTTTTAATAATATACAAATTTCAAGTGGCCCATTTACATAGTGTTTTGAATCAACTCATATGTGAAATTCTTTTCATTTATAAATAAATTCCATGAGGAATTCATTTGGAACTGAAAAATAATATTAAGTCAATTCTATTATTTGTAAATCCAAATTGTGTTTGGAACACATGTGAAATTGAAATTAATAGTTGTATTTTACTTAAATATCATTCTTTTATTCAATTAAAATTAGGCTATCATATAAATGTTATCTTCTCAATCCATTATTGAGCATTATCATGAATGTTTCGCGTGACTTTTCTCAATTTTTCTAAATGTGATCAGAACTACTAATAACATAAATTTACATGGCAAACCTAGGAAACGACAAAAAGTTGAAATCGATTGTATGGAAAAACTGAAAAAGATTGTCCCAAAGAATAAACACATGTCCCTGAAAGAATAATTTACATAGCAAACCTAGGAATTACGTACAGAGCCCTTTATTTTGTACATGTTATTATATAAGAATAATCTACATGGCAAACCTACAAACTACAAAAGTTGAAATCGATTGTACGTAATTACATGTTATTATATAAGAAGGAACAACAACAACAACAACATAATAGTACTATAATAATAACAAAAAGAATAATACATAATAGAAAAGATATCATGAATAAATTTGCAAGAAAAATCAAACGAATACTTGAAAGAGGAGTGAATGGAAGAAGTTTACTTTTTTCCCTTTTTGCCGTTAATTTGGAAGAAGAGAGAAGAGTGGGGAAGAAGAGTGAAAAAATGTTTATTTTTTTCTTTAACTTGAGGGTAGTTTTGTCCTCAAAATATTAGCAATAGAATTAGAAAACGTGGATATGCAAATTCGACCTCTTGAGCTCGAATTTGAGTAAGGCTTGTGCAAATCCAAAAATTATAAATGTTGAATTTGTAATTTTTTAAAAAGGTACAACAAAAAAAAAACTTGAATTTGTAAATAAATTCCACAAAATTTTATAGAATTCATTTATTTCAAACAGTATTTAATCAAAAAAAAAAGAGAGATAATGATAATTTAGTATAATTGAGAGGAACCTTGGAAGAAAGTGTTGGACAACCTCAAAAGTCTTGGCCAACATCTTCCATAAGAAAACCTACTCAAAAACATACCTTCAATACCGCAAAGTTTCATCGGAGGAATCATATAACTCTTGCCAAGTGCAGCCAAGTCTACCACCCAAAACCACACAAAGTCTTGTGTTGACTTTCAGCTTGTTCATCACTTACAGGTAATCACAATCTCTCTTTTTTTTTTTCTTTTTTTTTTTAATGCCAGTAGAAATAAGAGAGTGCTAAAGTGCATATTTTCTAAGATTTGCTAGGCTAAGTAGCTAGTTGAATCAATATTCTTCATTTGATAGAGATATGTTTCATGCAGTCATGTGGATTATCCATCGCTTTTGATGAATTAGTTTTGTTTGCAGAAGAAGACTAGGTTCTGTTTGTTTGCCATAGAATATCAAAAATATTTTTATTTTTATTTTTTAGTGTTTGGTAACATCGTAGAATAAGTTAACTAAGAAATATTTTCAATCAATTTGAAAAATTAGTTATAGGGAGTATAAAATATTGGGTAAATAGCACTATAGTCCCCTATAGTTAGTCGAAAGTACATAGGGTCCTCTTGTATTTTCAAAAGTGCATCGGAACCCCTTGTAACTTTAAAAACGTAGCTTCACAACTCCCTCCGTCAAAAAAACCGTTAATTTTAACGGAGAGTGCATTGCACGCTCGTTAAGTGCGATTGTTTTCTCTCAATCCAATTTTCACCAAAAAAATAAATTAAAGAATTTTTTTTTTTAAAAAAAAGAAAAAAAAAACTCATCATCTTCTTCACCACAGCCCCCCAACCCCCAACCCCACCCCCACCCCCCCCTCCCCCGTCAGCTCCAATCCCCACCCCCACCCTACCCCTACCCCTACCCCTACCCCTACCCCTACCCCTACCCTTACCCTAACCCTACCCCGTTAGCACCCTCACCCCCACCCCTACCCCTACCCCTACCCCTACCCTTACCCTAACCCTACCCCGTTAGCACCCTCACCCCCACCCCTGTAACTCTGTTTTTAGTGCGTATGTATGCATGTATATTTATTAATATACATGCATATATACACACATATACATATTTTTTGGCCTAAATATGTGTAAACAAAAAAGAAAAGAAGAAAAGAGAAAGAAAGAAAAAAAAGAATTGAGGGGTATTTAAATCTTTTTACATAATTCAGTTAAATTTATTGATGAAAAATTGGGGAGAGGGTGCGTGTGCTCGTTTTCAAAACTATAGGGGATTTCGATGCACTTTTCAAAACACAAGGGGATCCTGCACACTTTCGACTAACCATAAAAGGGTATGGTACTATTTACCCTAAAATATTTCATGTTCTTCTGAATATGAAAATATTTTCCACTTTGCACTCCAAGTCACAATTTAAATTATTTTACAAGCATGGACTATAATATCCCAATTATAATTAATACTTCATTTATTACTTGTTTTATATGAAATTACGTAAAGGACATGCATACAATTACACACATATACACTTTACTCAAGAGCACAACATTCACTGCAACGCTTGAAACAGTTTGAGGCATATGTATCTTGAACATTGACAATTCGCGTTCTTTATCTTACTTTTAATAGTAAAAGTGAAAGATCATTAATAGAAATGGTTTATTCCTCATATTTCTGAAAATTTTGGATTTTTATTTACTTCTATTAAAAGTGGAAAGGATCTTAGTCAAAGTTAACAATAGTGATAAAGTGATCACCCAAATATTTCATTTTGTGTAATTTTATTTTATTCTTATTAATTTTATCTTATTTTATTTTATTTTTCATATTCTATTTTATCATTTACTTTTTTATTTTATTTTTTCTATTTTATTTATTTTTATCTTATTTAGTTATTTTATTTTCCTATTTTTATTTTATTTTATTTTATTTTTTGAATTATTTTATTGTATTTATTTTAATTTTGTATTTTCTAAGATGCGTATTTGTTTTAATTTTGTATTTCCTAAGTTAGCATTAATTCTAACTATGCATACACGTAGAAGGTAATATTTAGGTGATAAAAATAGAGTGACATCTATCATATTTAGATGATATATATTTAAATGTGTAATTTGTAAATGAGTACTAGGGATTTAAATAATTACTTGGGTAAGCATTTTTTACCATTTCTTTTTTGGGAGAATGCCAAAAACCACATGAGCTTCTCTATAAATCCCAAATTCCCCCCATGAACTTTTTAATTTATCCACTTTCTCCTATGACACTTCTCTCTTGCAAACAAGCCTTAAGGCTGAAGGATAACTCAATCATTTCTAATTTTAAACGCTAATTAAGATTAATTTTGACCCAAAAAAAAAAAAATTATCTTCCCCCACACCCAGCCTTCCCCACCACTCCCCAACAGCCGCCCACATCCCTTCACACTACCCCACCTCCGCAAACCCCACACCAGCCATAACCCACCCCATCTCAAGATTATGGTACATGGTCAATACTTCTTTTTTCTTTTATTTCTTTAGTGGCAAAGATCTTAGTCAAATCAACAAGTTTATAAACAATTGAAAAGAGTAGAATTAAGACCAAAACAAAAGAAAATAATTGAAGCTAAAACCTTTGGGTATGGACACCTAAACATGGAATTTAACTCAGTGTGAGCAAAAATCACGGAATGCCACAAAACCTCATCAAAGGCATAAAAGAAAAAATAACGAACACCTAAAAATGACCATTTTCCAGAATTTTCACTTTATATCAAACAAGAAAATATATACATATAGATATAAGAAAATATACAAATGTAGATAACATGTACACACACAGAAAAACATACATTTGTGTGTGTATATATGGATGGGTACATATACGTATAGCTAAGTGTTGTACCTCACAGTTGCCATTGACAAGATAACCGTAGAAGAATCCAGAAGAGCAGAGCAAACACTGTTGCCATTTGGGTCATGTGCTGATTGGATTAACTTAATTTTTTGAACCCATCCGGTGTGGGGTTTAGGGGGGTGGTGTGAAGGGGTGAGGGCAGTTGTTGTGGGGGGTGGGGGCAGGCCGGGTTTATGGGGTGTGGGGGGTGGGGGGTGGTGTTTCGGGAAGATGATTATTTTTTTTATTTGTCAAAATTAATTTTTTTGAAATTGGAAATGATTGAATAACCCATCAGTCTCAAGGATTGTTTGGGGGCAGAGAAGTGTCATTGGGAAAAGTGGGTAAATTAAAAAGAATGCTGGGGAATTTGGGATTTAGAGATAACCTCATGGGGGTTTTTGGCATTCTCTTTTTTATTTTATTTTTATCCAATGACATTAATCTTGCTTGTACTTATCTTCAAGAATAGTACAAAGCTAGTCACCAATTACACGTCTTGAACATAAGGGGTTGATTGTAAAATTTTTCAAATATGACCAAAACGTCTAGAAGTTTCATTTTTTAACTAATTTATATATACACATACTGTTATATCAATATATATAGACATATTTAAAAATTTATAGAATTTATGTTAGTATCTTGTGAAGTTTTTGTTAAACATTTTACTTTTAATACTATGTGACAATGAAATTTTAGTGCAGTCATGGTATGCATACTAGCGTTATACGTACTTATGAACTACATGAATATATTCAGGTGAGAACGTCAACGGTGCTATGGAAAAAATTGTGGAACCATTCATGAGTCCCATTTGGGAAAAAATCACCACTTCACTTAACTTCAACGATAATGAGCTATCTTTTACGGGAAATTTGAAAGTATTGAGCAACATAGCATTTGACATAGAGACAAAAGTAAATAAAGCCGAGCTATCAGGTAAGAAGAGGAGGACAATGGAAGTAGGGAGTTGGTTGGAGGAGATGGAGAAGTTCAAAGAAGAATGTGATCGATTAAATGATACAATAGGAGAAAGTGGATCGATCAAACGTCGGTGGCATGGAAGTCATGTGAAAAAACTGAAAGAAGAGCCAGAGAACTCATTCAACAAAGTGAAACTTTTCATGAGCTTGTAGTTGATACATGTGAGATTAGCAGGGAACGATTGTTCACAACAAAATTGCATGGTGAATCGTTGAAGCAAGAATTGGATAATATCTTGGCATGGTTAGAGTCTGACCAAGTCCAAATTTTTGGTATTCACGGAATGGGAGGTATTGGCAAGACAACGTTGGCAAAGCATATTTACAAACATATTTGCACGAATCTTCAAGGTACACCTGATAAATGTCATGTTTATTGGGTCACTGTCTCCCAAGAGGCTAATATTAACAAATTGCAGAATGATTTGGCTGAAAAACTGAATTTTGATCTTCCAAAAGATTATGATGTAGAGGAAAAAGCAGCCATTTTGTATAAACTACTGAGAAATCTGAAGAATGTTGTACTCATATTGGATGATGTATGGGAGTATGTTGATTTAAGACAGATAGGGATCCTTCTTGGAACGGATAGATGCAAGGTGATCATAACTAGTCGATTACTGAAAGTGTGTAATCAAATTGGTTGCAAAGAGATTATCAAAGTACAACCTCTTTCTAAGGAAGATGCTTGGACATTATTTTTGGAGAAACTTGACTGTGGATGTGAGCTTAGTCCAGAAGTGGAAGAAGTGGTAAAGATAGTGGCAAAGAAGTGCAACGAGTTGCCACTTGCAATTATCACTTTGGCTAGAAGCATGAGTGGGGTGTATGACATCCATGAATGGAGGGATACATTAGAAGAACTAAACTCTTCCATAGAACAAAGTGATTTGAAAAGTGAGGTGTTTCCAGTACTCCAAAATAGTTACAATCGTTTGAGGGATTCAAGGTTGCAACAATGTTTCTTGTATTGTTCTCTATATCCTGAAGATTATGAAATTCCAAGAGATGAGTTGATTACCAAATTCATTTATGAGGGATTGATGCGTCAAAGGGCCAGCAGAGGCGCAAAATTTGATCAAGGTCATGCGCTGCTTAATAGACTGGTAAATGCGTGTTTATTGGAAAGTGTTGTAGAATCTGGGAAAGAATTTGTGAAGATGCATGATTTGCTAAGAGTGATGGCAGTAGAAATTACAAGAAATAACCCTAGGTTCATGACAAGAGCTGGACTTCAATTACATAAACTACTTGGTGAGCAAGAGTGGAAAGAGGATCTAGAAAGGGTTTCCTTGATGAATAACAATATATATGAAATTCTCAAAGGCTCATCCCCCAAATGTCCTCAACTCTCGACGCTGATCTTGAGAGATAATCCTTTAATGTTAATTCCGGATTCTTTCTTTGCTCACATGCATGCCTTACGAGTTCTGGATTTAAGAAATACTGCTATTGATAAGTTACCAGACTCTATCTCGGAGTTGGAGAATCTCACTGCACTGTTGCTTGGGGGTTGTAAAAAACTCCACTACGTGCCATCCCTGAGAAAGCTCACGACACTAATGGAGTTAGACATTAGTGGGACTCAAATTAAAGAAGTACCCGACGGCATAGAATATTTGGTCAAACTCAAATGCTTGAATATGTTGTACATGGTAAATCTAATAGAGTTCCCAAGAGGGTTATTACCTCAACTCTTCCATCTTGAGTGCCTGCAACTCCCATTCCACATAAAAATACAAGTAGAAGAAGTTGAGAGTTTGGAACTGCTAGAAGAATTTCAGGGTTGGGTTGATCATATGTTCAATCCAAAATGGCTCAACAAATCTCCCCCACTCAGTTTCTACAGAATTAAAGCAGGTGGTGATAATCGTGTTGCGGTTGCAGATTTCTCGTCTTCTAGACATGCGATCATCTTTGAGGAATTTGCCATTAAAACAAGTAGAGATGTGCCACAAGACATTGACTTTATTGATATTAGAGAATGTAAAGGCTTGAGCGACTGCTTGTTGGATTCTATCCCATCAATGTACCTTGAAGAATGCCATATTGACCAGTGTAATAAAATAGAAAACATTATGAGGATCTCTACTAGTTCCAACAATAAGGGAGTGCTACAAAATCTTAAGAGATTGTACCTATATAAATTGGAAAATTTCATTGGCTGGTTCAAATGGGAAGAAAGAGCTCTTGCACTTCCTCCACGTGGCACCTTTTCCTCTCTTGAAAGGTTGACAATTTCTGGATGTCACAAAATCAAGAATTTGTTCCCACATAAGTTTCTAGCAAATAACCTTCGAAACCTCGAGGACATTAGAGTCGAATCTTGTGGTCAAATGAAGGAGATAATCGCTAATGATGAAGAAGATGAGGGTGTGGGTTCAACTTCAAGTAACAGCAGCAACAACAACAAATACACAAATATTATCACCTTCCCAAAGTTGAGAGGGTTCTTGTTGGATCATCTACCAGAATTGGAGTGCATCTATAAGGGATCAGTTAATTGTTGTGATTCCATTGAGCATATCTTGATAGTTAATTGTCCAAAGCTAGAGAGACTGCCTTTCTTTAATCCCTTTGTAGATAAAAAACCAACTATTCGCTTCCCAAGATTACGTTATTTGAGCCTGATTAACCTACCAGAAGTGAAGAACATCTGCAACGGAATCATGATTTGTGATTCTATCAAGAATATTGAGGTTAGAAAGTGTAGACAACTGAGTCGGTTGCCTCTCTATCTTCCCCTCATTGATGGACAACCATCTCCTCCTCATTCTCTTAAAAGGATCTTTTTAAGGGAAACAGAAAAAGAATGGTGGGAGTCATTGGAGTGGCACCATCCCAACTCCACCAATGTCCTTCGCCCCTTTCTCGGATGGCGTTGAGTGCAGATCGTGGTGACATTTTTATTCGACACATAGTTAAGCTTTTGTAGCTTTCTCTCAAGTATTTTACTTGCATGCAAAATGTTCTAACATATTTGAAGATGCGGGGTTTTTTTATTTGTTTCCTGAATTTGTCTTAAAGATAGCTAACAGACAAAGAAATTCATGGGAAGTTCTTGCTCATGAAAAAAATATGTTTTTATTTCTGCACATTACATGTTCAAAGCAAGGCCTCTGAGAGGGGGCTTTTATGTTTTTTTGTTTATAGATTTTAGAATGATATTCTAGACTGCAAGGTTGAATCGATTAGAGACTAAATTGATTTTTTTTTTTTTAGAAAATAATAAGAATTAAATTGGCTTATTATTATTTTGAAATTTTTGGGAAACAATACAAACTAAATTGGCAGTAAATTTCCCTATGAAGTAATGTAAATGTTATTTGCATTGTTCATACTGGCATGTTAATTGATGCATTGGAAAGGAGATGAATGACTGATTCGTCAAGGCTAGAGTTAGCATTCACAGATTTTTGTTGAGTTTTCTGTTATAATTTTTTTCTTTGACTATGAGCCTCAAAAACTTCAATTACACTTAATTCTTTTCAGGGATAAGTCATGCTTATATATCGATTTGTGCTCACTCTTCTTTCGTTTATCATTTGCAGATACATTAATTGAGCAAGTGTCGTGATTTTGCTTAAGCGACGACTTCAATATATTTTTTTGGTATTCGTGGAAAAACAATGTTTAATATTTCGGTCATGTCTATTATGTGTTTGATATATGTAATGTGGGTTAATGTGGTGCTTTAAAATTTAAACACTAGTGCTTTTGTTGGCTTTGAAGGATTTTGAATTAGCCAACTCCACCTATCGGGACAAAGCTTACTTTGGTTTGATTTGAAGGACTTTGAATGATATGTTGAAATATTATGTGGAGGTTTTATTGAATTGAACCTAATGCAGATAGTCTTCAGAACCTTACAATTAGATCTATTGAATTGAAATTCACACAATCATTTGAAGTGAAGTGCACACCTATTCAGTAAAAGTTTGAAATTATGATATTGTGTCAATTTATATGTACCTTGATACCGAAAGGGTCATCAATAAACTTAGAAGGAAAAAAAAAAGGTATTATTTATAAACAAACGTTACAAGAGTTAAATTAATTAAGCAGAGAGACACTTTTTCACTTTTTTGGGTTCTAGAGCAACATTTGTACGGACTTGGATTTTCTCTTCTATTTTTTTTTTTTATCATTTACTAGATAAAATGTATCATAAATTTTCATATTTGATCTTTTAAAATCTCAATCATTCATTTTAAATTTATTTTAACTATATTTTTTAATTGAATTTCAAAATGAACGGTTTAGATTTAAAAAGATTAAATTTCATGGTTTAAAATACACCTTATTTAATAAATGAGAGAAAAAAATAGACGAGAGAATCCAAACCCTATTTTTACGAGTGTGAAGATAAATTGGTAATGATAATAATTCGAAATACTCATGATTGTCATGATAATAATAATAATAATAATTTGGTTCAAGACAGTTGGTTATAGCATGTTGCTATTAACCACAAGACCAAACACTTTAGGACTTAAAAGAATTACTTAGATTCATTGCTTAGGCACGAATGAGACATTCTAATATTCGTTTGGATGATAAAAAAAAACTTAAGGCTCCGTTTGTTTGCCGTAAATAATTTATTTATGAAAAATATTTTCTTAGAAGGGGGTGGGGGTAAGGGTTGAAGGGGTGGGGGGTATGGTAGGGGGTAGAGGTAGTTGAGTTTCGGAAAATATTTTCTTATTCCAAAGAACATGAAAATATTTTCTCAAACTTTATACTAACCATAATATTTGATTAAAAAATATTTTACAGTTGACCAATTTTTTAATGTTATCAAACATCAAAAAATAGGGAGAAAATATTTTACGGCAAACAAATGGAGCCTAGACTCCATTTGTTTGCTGTAAAATAACTTACTTTTAGAAAATATTTTATTAGAAAATAAAATATTTTCTTACGCTCCGTTTGTTTACCGTAAAATAATTTATTAGAAGAAAATATTTTTCTAGAAAATAAAATAATAAAAAATATTTACTGGTGTTTGGATGTATAGTGAAAAAAAAAATCCGAAAAAATATTTGACGGCAAACAAACGGGGCTAAAAGCGAGAATATTTTACTATTTCGTCTAGTACTATTGCCCCGGAGGTTCATCACATTATTGAAGATATCAGCATTTCTCGTCTGACTATTTCTCAAGTTTCTTTCTCTTATTATGTAGAGATGGAAATAGGACAAAACCTGTATAGCTGACAGTCTACTTTTACAGTTAATTATTGCTGCTGGATGTTAAAAAGGTTGAGAACAGCAATCCACAGTGACTACCACCCCTGAAGTGCCGGAGGAAAAGGCGTCTAGATAACCAGGGAGTTGACATGAAGATGAGAACTCTTCTAGGATAAAGAACTCGAATTCTCCACCGCCTGAGAAGCTGGAGGCAGAGTTGAATGTTCAGAGAGAAAAACAATTTGAATCCTGGGCTGAAACTAAATCTTTGGATACCATTGATAAAGAATCTGAAATACAGGGTAAAGAGGGACCAGATGACTCAAAGAAAGAGAGCAATGATTTGAAAGTTCATCATGGAAATTCGGGAGCAAACAAGAGTCTTGAAGATGTCACGCATGAAGAGGACGCGGAGCCAGTTTTTTATGGAACAGAGGTTCCTGGAATAGAAGCTAATAGAGGTTTATCTACTCGGTCTTTGGAGAATGACTCTGAGTCTCAGTGGCCATCAAGAACTTTGTAGGGGAAAAGAGTGTAGTTGCAGTATCTAGTGTTTTACGTCGCCTTTCTGGAAAAAGTGATGATGGAGACGACATCTCTAATGAGAAAGACAGGAACGATGGAAGCGGTGCTGATTCTAAGAAGGTTGCCGGTTTTTCACAAGAAGATGAAGCCCAAGAAGTCTCTCAGAACAGTGGAGAGCGGTCTGGGTGGAATCCTATTAGATGCATTGGAATTTCTCATAATACTGATTTAAAAAGTAATGCTGAACATACAGAGGACATTCATAAATTAAGAGAACCAATAGCCATGAAAGGACGATTTATATTGTACACCAGCCTAGGAAGCCAGGAGTGTAAGGAGGCAAGACTATTTCTGCACTTCAAGAGACTCAGATATGTTGAGATTAGCATTGACGTCTACCCCAGTGGAAAGTTGGAGCTAGAGAAGATTGCTGTTTCTTCCGCTGTTCCTCGAGTTTTCTTCAATGAGGTCCTTGCAGGTGGGTTGAGTGAGCTAAAAGACTTGGGCGAGTCTGGCAAGCTTGCTGAGAAGATTGAGTACATAATATCTGAAGCACCATCATTTGAAGCTCCTCTACCACCACTTTCTGGTGAAGATGATGTGTCCAGCAGTGGGACTGTTGATGAGTTGCTTTTTCATCTTACTAATACTTGGTCAACACTTCACATGGTGCTGTGTGTTATCCGATGGTTAGTAACAAGCACAAATCTTGAACATGAAAATGCAATTCCGGATCTCTATGAAGTTATCATGTATCTAAGAATTTGTCTTATAACATGTGTATTGTTTTCCCCAGATATATTCTGCACTTTGTCTTGCAGTGATCGCATTAATTGTTATGGATTAATTGAGTATATGTGACTTATGTTCTAACATCATTTACTTTTCCTGTTGAAGTACAGATTTGCATCCTGCCTGGGCTTATAATGTTGAAATGTTTCTTTATCGTAGTTAGCTTCAGTTTGGCTCACAGTCTCTCCCTTTCTTTCCCATCAGGTGGCTCTTCCTTATCCAGAGCCTCTTGTTCATTTTGCACTTGTTTGTGGTACCCGATCTGGCCCTGCTCTTCGATGCTATTCACCAGGGAACATTGACAAAGAGTTGATCGATGCTGCCCATAATTTCTTAATAAGTGGAGGGTTAATTGTTGATTTGGATGCCAAGATTGCATCAGTCAGTAAGATTTTGAAATGGTAAGTTTTTGAAATCTCATATTACATTTATTCCCGATAGTCTTACCCGCATGAATAACTCAGATCCATCGATATGGTTTAACATCCATCTGAGTGATATTGACTTGTAAACTTACATATTTTGACAACTATGACCATAGTGTAGTATGAAGTCTCTGTCTTTTGCCCCTCAGCCAACCCCAGCCAACCCAGCCTATAGGCTTAAATTTCCTTCCCTGGTCCTTGTGCATTCACGGGGCTCAAGCATCAGCCATCCAGGTGGATTGATATTGGACACAGGAAAGCACAACCCGAGCATCACAGTTATAGGATACAAGATTTAAGATTGCTCTTAATCTGTCAAGCCATGAGGCTTCTAGAGTTTGGTTGTTGATACCAAGAACTTGATAGAAATAGCACATATCGCCGCGCTGATTTGTGGGTTAAATGCCCATATTATGTACCCTTATATTGTCTTTTGTACTATATACTAAAACTAAAATGTCTATCACCTTGCTTGTGAAGGACTAAAAGTATTCCTCTTTGAATGATAAACTTCTGAAATGATATTTATTCCATTAATTTCTTTTAACCAGCTTTATCCAAATTCTTGCCAAAATATGCTTCAAATAGCTTGTCAAAATGATGAAGCCAACTGTAATTACTTAAATACTATTTCAAATAGCATGTCTCTCCTTTATTGATTGTCTTATTTTTTTTTTAAATAAGGTGTATTATGAGTTGTCCGATTTGGACTTTTAAATTTTAATCATCAAATTTGGAGAATAAATTAGTTATCTAAGAAAAAAAAATATTTAAAACAAATAAGTGGAACATAATCGTTATAATATTGAATTCTTATACTGAATTCCACTTTCCCAGCATAATCGTTATAAGATGTACAAGCTTATTCTAAAGTATCAAAAGTCATGCCTATATATGGTATATGATTGTTGTTGTAATTGCATTCTTGATTTTCGTTGTCTGCCTCCGATCAACTAGCCATGTCTAAATCTAGGAAGAGTATATAGGACAAATAAGCTAATAAATCCACAAAAAAAGTCTCCATTTCATTTAGTTAAATAGATAAGCTAACTCACCCAAAAAAAAAAAAAAAGGATAGAGCAAACTACATAAAATCGAAGCAAATAACCAAGAAAAAAAAACATAGGAAAAAATCTCCATCCAGTTGAATAACACCTTAACAAATAAGATACTAAACAAAATAAACATAAAATAAAATAAGCCAACTACATGAATAACTTAGATATTGACAAAATAATTTAGGGTGAAGTGCATCAGACCCCCTTGTACTTTAGCGAAAGTGCACAACACCCCCCTATAGTTTAAAAACCCCCTGAACTAGTCTCTATGTTTTTTAAAAGTGCACAACACCCCCCTACCGTTAAAAAATCCGTTAAATTTAACGGAGAATGTACTTCACACTCGTTAAGTGAGATTTTTTTTTGATTTTTAACGAATTTATTAATTAAATAATTATATGAATTGACCAAATTACTTTTTTTTTTTGGCCTAAACAAAACAAAAGAGAGAAATGAAAAAAAAAAGAGGGTATTTACGTCTTTTTTACAAAATCCGTTAAATATGACGGATTTTATAACTGTAGGGGGGTGTTGTGCACTTTTAAAAAACATAAGGACTAGTTCAGGGAGTTTTTGAACTATAGGGGGGTGTTGTGCACTTTCACTAAAGTATAAGGGGGTTTGGTACACTTCACCCTAATAAATAAAAAAAGGTAAACAAAGAGAGAACGAAACAGTTGTAACAAACTTGAACTAATTTAATGGAAAAAGCTTAAAACTTGTTGGCTAACCAAGAACTTCAAAATGCCTAGGAAACAATTCTTCCGTGTTTGCAATTTTTATCTCATATGAGAGCATCAATTGTTAGTGTTTCCATTCATATTGATTTAGTGTGTTTCAACTATTAATTAAATTGCATAGAAGAACCAAAAAGAAAAACGTGTACACTAATACAAGAGCATTTATTTTTATTTAATGTGTTAAGTGGACATTCAATTCTGAACTAGAATAAAAGAATAAAAGAAAAAAAAAGAAATAAAGAAAGATAAAGTATGACCAAAAAAAATAATAAATAAATAATGAGGAGAGAGAAAAAAACATTTTTAATGATAAAAATTATGCCCAACAAGATCTAAATTAGTTCCTTTAAATAATAACGTTACCACATGTCAAATTGGCCGTGGCTCATTTAGGCAAAACAATAGAGACAATATCCAAAAAAGTCTTCGACAACGTCACTAAAACAAAATGCATTATATTCATTATATTTTAATCCTAATGTTCATTAAAAAGAAATCCGAGGATTATCTTCTACACCTAACCTTCATTATAAATAATTTAAAATTCTTACCTTTGTCAATGGCCCATTCAGTCAAAGTAGAGAGAATATACCCAAGAGGAACCTTCAAAAAAGTATATATACTCTCCGATCAAAATATTTATTTCGTTCATAAATTTATTTTTTCTCATAGAATTGAATTCTATCACTGTCATAGTCACCACCAAGACTCAAGTAATTATAAATGCTTTTGATAAGTTAGACCAATAATTTGCAATGTATTTGTCACATATACAGTTACAAGTATGAGTTTATGCAACATATCCGTATGTGCAAGCATTTGAAGCAATTATTAATTTAACACTGATCAGTTGGAAAAGGGTCTGAATATCTTTTTTGAGATTTAGATTCTATCCTAATTACATTAGTGTTTTTAAATTAGAAAGAGATAAAATTCTAACCATTCATTTCATATTAAACGATTGTGATTGAAAATGACGAAAGAAAAAAAGGAGCAAATAATTTTTTTTTTTGTGGGAGCAAACCAAAAAGTTCATCAACCAAAATAGATTATCGCGACATATCAATGGTAGTGTCTATAGATACAAAAAAGTAAAAGTTCGATTTAAAACCTAATCTCAAAAGAGATAACCTATCCTAACTTCAAGAGCAATTAGGTCTAATTCTAGCTCCCTTTATTAATATACAAATTTCAAGTGGCCCATTTAGGCAAAAAGAGAGAGAGATAGTGATAATATAGTATAATTGAGATGACCTTGGAAGAAAGTGTTGGACAACCTCAAAAGTCTTGGTCAACATCTTCCATAAGAAAACCTACTAAAAAACATACCTTCAATACCGCGAATTTTCATTGGTGGAATCATACAACTCTTGCCAAGTCTACCACCCAAAACCACACAAAGTCTTGTGTTGACTTTCAGCTTGTTCATCACTTACAGGTAATCACAATCTCTTTTTTTTTTTTTTTTTTTTTTAATGCCAGTAGAAATAAGAGAGTGCTAAAGTGCATATTTTCTAAGATTTGCTAGGCTAAGTAGCTAGTTGAATCAATATTCTTCATTTGATAGAGAAATGTTTTATGCAGTCATGTGGATTATCCATCGATTTTTATGAATTAGTTTTGTTTGCAGAAGAAGACTAGGCTTCGTTTGTTTGTCGTAGAATATCAATTTTTTTTTTTTTTTGATTTTTCAGTGTTTGATAACATCGTAGAATAAGTCCACTAAAAAAAATTTCAATCAATTTGAAAAATCTAGTTAGGAAGTATAAAATATTGGGTAAAGAGCACCATAACCCCTATAATTAGTCAAAAGTCCATAGGATCCCCTTGTGAAAGTGTATCTGAACCTCCTGTAGCTTTAAAAACGTAGCATCACAAACAAAGGGGGTTTTAATCATTACTTGGGTAAGCATTTTTTACCATTATTGGGTGATAAAAATAGTGTGTCATCTATCATATTTGGATGATATATATTTAAATATGTAGTTTATAAATGGGTATTGGGAGTTTAAATCATTACTTGGGTAAGCATTTTTTACCATTTCTTTTTTGGGAGAATGCCAAAAACCCTTTGAGGTTATCTATAAATCCCAGATTCCCCCATAAACTTTTTAATTTACTCACTTTCTCCTATGACACTTCTCTCTCGCAAACAATCCTTAAGACTGAAGGGTAACTCAATCATTTCTAATTTTAAACACTAAGATTAATTTTGACAAAAAAAAAAAATTATCTTCCCACACACTCAGCCTTTCCCACCACCCACCAACAGCCGCCCACACCCCTTCACACCACCCCACCTCCCTAAACCCCACAGCAGCCATAACCCACCCCATCTCAAGATTATGGTACATGATCAATACTTCTTTTTTCTTTTATTTCTTTAGTGGCAAAGATCTGAGTCAAATCAACAAGTTTATAAACAATTGAAAAGAGTAGAATTAAGACCAAAACAAAAGAAAATAATTGAAGCTAAAACGTTTGGGTATTGACACCTAAACATGGAATTTAACTCAGTGTGAGCAAAAATTACGGAATGCCACAAAACCTCATCAAAGACATAAAAGAAAAAATAACGAACACCTAAAAATGACCATTTTCCAGAATTTTCACTTTATATCAAACAAGAAAATATATACATATAGATATAAGAAAATATACAAATGTAGATAACATGTACACACACAGAAAAACATACATTTGTGTGTGTATATATGGATGGCTACATATACGTATAGCTAAGTGTTGTTGTACCTCACAGATGCCATTGACAAGATAACCGCAGAAGAATCCAGAAGAGCAAAGCAAACAATGTTGCCATTTGGGTCATGTGCTGATTTGGATTAACATAATTTTTTGAACCCACCCGGTGTGGGGTTTAGGGAGGTGGGGGGTGGTATGAAGGGGTGAGAGCGGTTGTTGGGGGGTGGGGGGTTTGGGGAAGATAATTTTTTTTTTTTTTTTTGGTCAAAATTAATTTTTTAAAATTGGAAATGACTGAATTACCTGTCAGTCTTAAGGATTATTTGGGGGAGAGAAGTGTCATTGGGGAAAGTGGGTAAATTAAAAAGGACACGGGGGATCTGGGATTTAGAGATAACCTCATGGGGGGTTTTTTAGCATTCTCCCTTTCTTTTATTTTTTATTTTTATCCAATGATATTAGTCTTGTTTGTACTTGTCTTCAAGAATAGTACAGAGCTAGTCACCAATTACATGTCTTGAACATAAAGGGTTGATTGTAAAATTTTTCAAATATGGCCAAAACGTCTAGAAGTTTCACTTTTTAACAAATTTATATATACACATACTGTTATATCAATATATATAGATATATTTAAAAATTTATAGAATTTATCTTAGTATCTTGCGAAGTTTTTGTTAAACGTTTTACTTTTGATACTATGTGACAATGAATTTTTTTTTCATTTTTCTTTATGGTGATAAAATTTTAGTGCCGTCACGATATGCATAATAGCATTATATGTACTTATGAACTACATGAATATATTCAGGTGAGAACGTCAACGGTGCTATGGAAAAAATTGTGGAACAATTCACGAGTCCAATTTGGGAAAAAATCACCACTTCACTTAACTTCAACAATAATGAGCAATCTCTTATGGGAAATTCAAAAGTATTGAGCAACATAGCGTTTGACATAGAGACAAAAGTAAAGAAAGTCGAGCTATTAGGTAAGAAGAAGAGGACAATGGAAGTTGGAAGTTGGTTGGAGGAGGTGGAGAAGTTCAAAGAAGAATGTGATGAATTAAATGATACATTAGGAGAAAGTGGATCCATCAAACGTCGATGGCATGGAAGTCATGTGAAAAAACTGAAAGAAGGAGTCGAAGAACTCATTAAGCAAAGTGAAACTTTTCGTGAGCTTGTAGTTGATACATGTGAGACTAGCAGGGAACGATTGTTCACGACAAAATTGCATGGTGAATCGTTGAAGAAAGAATTGGATAATATCTTGCCACGGTTAGAGTCTGACCAAGTCCCAATTTTTGGTATTTACGGAATGGGAGGTGTTGGCAAGACAACGTTGGCAAAGCATATTTACAAACATATTTGCACGAATCTTCATGGTACACCTGATAAATGTCATGTTTATTGGGTCACTGTCTCCCAAGAGGCTAATATTAACAAATTGCAGAATGATTTGGCTAAAAAATTGAATTTTGATCTTCCAAAAGATTATGATGTAGAGGAAAAAGCAGTCATTCTGCATAAATGACTGAGAAATCTGAAGAATGTTGTACTCATATTGGATGATGTATGGGAGTATATTGATTTAAGACGGATAGGGATCCTTCTCGGAGCGGATAGATGCAAGGTGATCATAACTAGTCGATTACTGAAAGTGTGTAATCAGATTGGTTGCAAAGAGATTATCAAAGTACAACCTCTTTCTAAGGACAATGCTTGGACATTATTTTTGGAGAAACTTAATTGTGCACATAAGCTTAGTCCAGAAGTGGAAGAAGTGGCGAAAATAGTGGCAAAGAAGTGCAATGGGTTGCCACTTGCAATTATCACTTTGGCTAGAAGCATGAGTGGGGTGTATGACATTCATGAATGGAGGGATACGTTAGAAGAACTAAACTCTTCCGTGGAACAAAGTGATTTGAAAAGTGAGGTGTTTCCAGTACTCCAAAATAGTTACAATCGTTTAAGGGATTCAAGGTTGTAACAATGTTTCTTGTATTGTTCTCTATATCCTGAAGACTATAAAATTCCAAGAGATGAATTGATTACCAAATTCATTTATGAGGGAATGATGCGTCAAAGAGATAGTAGAGCCGCATAATTTGATCAAGGTCACGCGCTACTTAATAGATTGGTAAATGCCTACTTATTGGAAAGTGTTGTAGAAAATGGGAAAGAATTTGTGAAGATGCATGATTTGCTTAGAGAGATGGCAGTAGAAATTACAAGAAATAAGCCCAGGTTTACGACAAAAGTTGGACTTCAATTACATAAACTACCTAGTGAGCAAGAGTGGAAAGAAGATCTAGAAAGGGTTTCCTTGATGAATAACAATATATATGAAATTCTCAAAGGCTCATCCCCCAAATGTCCTTGACTCTTGACGTTGATCTTGAGACGTAATCCTTTAATGTTAATTCCAGATTCTTTCTTTGCTCAGATGTGTGGCTTACGAGTTTTGGATTTAAGAAATACTGATATTGAGAAGTTACCAAACTCCATATCGGAGTTGGAGAATCTCACTGCACTATTGCTCGGGTTTTGTAGAAAACTCTATTACGTGCCATCCCTGAGAAAGCTCAAGGCACTAATGGAGTTGGACATTAGTTGGACTCAAATTAAAGAAGTACCTGACGGTATGGAATATTTGGTCAAACTCAAATGTTTGAATATAAGGTCCACGAGAAACCTAATAGAGTTCCCAAGAGGGATATTACCTAGATTTTCCCATCTTGAGTGCCTGCTACTCCCATCCCACATAAAAATACAAGTAGAAGAAGTTGAAGGGTTAAAACTGCTAGAAGATTTTGAGGGTTGGGTTGATCACATGTTCAATCCAAAATGGCTCAACAAATCTCCCCCACTCAGTTTCTATAGAATTAAAGCAGGTGGTGCTGAGGTTGCAGATTTCCCGTCTTCTAGACGTGCGTTCATGTTTGAGGAAATTGCCTTTAAAACAAGCAAAGATGTGCCACGGAACATTGATATTAGAGAATGTAAAGGCTTGAGCGATTGCTTGTCGGATTCTATCCCATCGATGTACCTTGAAGGATGCATCATTGAAGAGTGTAATGAAATAGAAAGCATTATGAGGATCTCTACTAGTTCCAACAATGAGGGAGCGCTACAAAACCTTGAGATTTTGTCCCTATTTGACTTAGGAAATTCATTGGCTGGTTTAAATGGGAAGAATGAGCTCTTGCACTTCCTCCACGTGGCAACTTTTCCTCTTTTAAAGAGTTGACGATTTCTGGATGTCACAAAATCAAGAATTTGTTCCCACATAAGTTACTGGCAAATAACCTTCGAAACCTCAAAGACATTATAGTCGTGAACTGTAATCAAATGAAAGAGATAATCGCTGACGATGAAGAAGATGAAGGTGTGGGTTCAACTTCAAGTAGCAGCAACAACGACAAATACACAAATATTATCACCTTCCCAAAGTTGAGAGGGTTCTCGTTGGATCATCTGCCAGAATTGGAGAGTATCTATAAGGGAGCAATTAACTGTTGTGATTCCATTGGGAGTATCCGTATAAATAATTGTCCAAAACTAGAGAGACTGCCTTTCTTTAATCCCTCTGTAGATGGAAACCCAATTATTCCCTTCCCAAGATTACGTCTTTTGTTCCTAATTAATATGCCAGAAGTGAAGAACATTTGCAACGGAATCATGATTTGTGATTCCATCTTGACTATTGAGGTTATCAAGTGTAGATAGCTGAGTCGGTTGCCTCTCTATTTTCCCCTCATCGATGGACAACCATCTCCTCCTCTTTCTCTTAAAAGGATCTTTCTAGGGGAAACAGAAAAAGAATGGTAGGAGTCATTAGAGTGGGACCATCCTAGCTCCATCAATGTCCTTCGCCCCTTTCTCAAATGGCTTTGAGAGCAGATCCTGGTGACATTCTTATTCAACGCATAGTTAATCTTTTGCAGCTTTTTCTCAGGTATTTTACTTGCACGCAAAATGTTCTTTCATACTTTTTGATGTGGATATATATATATATTTTTTTTGTTTCCTGAATTTGCCTTAAAGATAGCTAATGGACAAAGAAATTCATAGGAAGAAGTTCTTGCTTATGAAAAAATATGTTTTTATTTCTGCACATTACATGTTTGAAGCAAGGCCTCAGAGATCGGGGTTTTATGTTTATCTGCTGAAAGATTTTAGAATGATATTCTAGACTGCAATATTGAATCGATTAGAGACTAAATTGAAACTTTTTTCTTGAAAAATAATAGGTATAAAATTGGCTTATTTTGAACAATAAAGACGAATTTAAATTTTGTTTGGAAACAATACGAACTAAATTAACTAATTTTGAATAATAGGTACTGAATTTAAAATTTTAGAAAAATAATAGAGACTATTTGTGCAAATTTCCCTATGAAGTCAGGTAAATGTTATTTGAATTGTTCATACTGGCATGTTGAGATTGATGCATTGGATTTTTCATTCATTGTTCTGTTGATATTGTACATCTAAAAAGAGAGATTTGAAGATTCGTCAGGGCAAGCGTTAGTATTTACTGATTCTTGTTCGGTTTTCTGTTATAATTTTTTCTTTGACTATGAGCCTCAAAAGCTTCAATTACACTTAATTCAGGTATAAGTCATGCTTATTGATCAATTTGTGCTCACTCTTCTTTCGTTTATCATTTGCAGATACATTAATTGGGCAAATGTTATGATTTTGCTTAAGCGAGGACTTCAGTATATTTGTTTGGTATTCATGGAAGAACAATGTTTAATTTTTTCGGCCATGTCTATTATGTTTGATATATGTAATGTTGGTTAATGTGGTACTTTAAAATTTAAACACTAGTGTTTTTGTTGGCTTTAAAGGACTTTGAATTAGCCGACTCCACCTAGGGGGACACAGCCAGTGTGTTTTGGTTTGGTTTGAAGGACTTTGAATGATATGTTGAAATGTTATGTGGAGGTTGTAATTCAACCTCATGGGCTATTCAAGTGCTTGCTTAGTTGTAATACTATGGGGAGATATTCAGCTTTTTATTAGGTATTTGATTTGCACGCAAAAATGCTTTAGATATTTTAAGATGTAGATATTTTGTTTGTTTGACTTGCTGAATCTGCATCAAAGATAAAAAACTGATAAGAAAATTCATCAGAAGTTGTGGCTTGTGAAGAATATTCTTTTAGTTCTGCACATTACATGTTCGAAGCAAGGCTTAACGCTTGTCTATGATAGATGTTAGAATGATATCTAGACTTCAATTCGAAATAGGAGCAATTGGATTTTTTATTTGTAAAATAAATGTACAACAATTAATGTTGATTATACTCTGAAGTGCAGTGATGATTACTGGATTTGGGAATAACAGTTTTTAGTGAAAGTGGAAATTAAAAGAAAAAATAAAAATGTGTTCCAAAGTGCAGCATCGTATGGAATTGCTACTGAAATCTTTATTGCACCGTAGATATGTAGGAATATATCTATATACTAGGGAAATCAATATCAGATTGAATTATAGTCACATTTTTTCATGAATTAGGGAAATCAATAATTATAGATAAGCTCTAGACTGCGATCCTAGACGACATGGATTAATAGTCGATATTTTATTGCTTAGTATATCTTCAATAGGAGCTACTAGGTTTATATTAACTATATGGTACTCATTAACTTTGTAAGAAGATGAGATGAATGGCTGGTTTCGTCACTAACAATCACAGTTTCTTGTTTAATATTTTCTTATACTTTATAATTTTTTTTTATATTCAACTATGAGCCTTAAAAGTTTGAGTTACACTTGTGTTCTTTCTAGGAATTAGTAAGCGCAATTTGTTCTCACTCTTCTTTTGTTTATCATTTGTGTTGAAGCACAAGTGAGTTTGTGGGACAAAAATATCCCCCTTGGTAAAACTAGAAAGAAGACGAGTTACAGGAGTTTTTTTGAAATATATCCAAAAGCTTAAGCCTAACTGCCTAAGCAATTGGTCTCGTGATTGTAACTTTTTTAGTTGTACGCATCTAACAAGGGAGTGGTGGAAATGCAAAGAGCCTTGAGAATTTTACAGGTAGATATATCTTTTCTCTCCAACTTCACCTCAATCGGGAATGGATACTCAGGATGTTATACCATTATGAGCAAGATTTAACAATTGTTAATTGTTGACACGGTTATAATAAAATGATACATTCTGCCACTTTTCAAATTGCAAGTGGAAAATTTAGGAAAAATAGAGAGACAATATACTAGAAATGTATGTTCAAAGAAAGTTTTCACGGCGTCCGAATTTTCATGTACTAATCTTAACTTTAGTGGAAAAAGGAACCAACAATACTAGTAAGAAAGAAATTAATTATTTTTTACCTAATCTTGTATTAGAAAAAATTCAACGATTATAATCTTCTACACCCAATCTTGATCGTAAATAATATAAATCATAAATGCATATTTTTACACCTAGCCTTCACGTGAAAACAAGGTCCAACAATTACTTGTCGACTTTCCTTTTCAACCCTAGTTAATAGTACAATTAAGATCAGCTAGATCTTGTTTATGTAAATAGGAGGATTATCAAATTCGTATTTTTCAAGAAAATTTTGTGTAGTTTTTTTTTTTTGGTCAATTGGATTCTTCATTTCAATAAATCACGAACAAAGTTACAAAACATCACAAACAAAAATACATCAGCAACTGGTACATACCTTAAGTTGGACCTTTGTACCCGGAGGTTTTGATTTACATTCATCCGTCAGGCTAACGAAAGGACGCCAGCATGTCTCATCTGATGTTAATGGATGATAGCTAATCGGGTCTATATTTTGTGGGTTGGTTGAGTAGGATGTTACATCAGCAACGACACAACCAAACAGTTGTACACCCACCACTTCAACCAACTCCTGTTGGTTCAAAATCAGAAGTCAAAAAGAGATTGCAAGGAATGTGGAGTATCAGACACCGAGTCCACTTGTAGGCAGCCACTCAATCTACACTTAGCGATCCAATTTGCTGGTCTATTTGCTGACCTTCTTATACATGTGATTCGTAAACCCGCCATACCAGCAGCTATTCTTTTAATGTCCTGCACTACAGGTTGAGCACTCCATTCAACGGCATGACCTGTAGAGTTAACAGCCATAACCACAAGTTTTGCATCACTCTCGATGATGATATTTTTGACTTCGAAGACGTTTGGCAAACAAGACCAAATTCCGAATTGCAATACTCTCTGCTTGTCGAAAATTCCTCATACAAGAAATTAGCTCGATATAAAGTTCTCATAGGATCTACAGGGATGTTCTCGAAGATAGCTGCATTACGATCCTTCCAAATCTGCCAACAGAGAACAGCAACTCTTGCAGATTTTGGCTACCACATAATCTGCACAACGGACTATTCCCCACATGTCTCCTAGCCTTATTTTCCTCAGTTGGAATTCCATTTCTACATGCCCAACACATAAAATTCCTTACCTTTGGGGGAACCTTCATCTTCCAAATCCTTTTCCATAACTCCTTAGGAATCTGATAAGAAAAGTTCGCATTATTATCCCCTTGTGCACTCCTTTCTCTTTTTCACCTCTCCTTAATAAAGTGATAACCAATCTTAACTGAATATCTATCTACCATCCATGGTATAAGGCCAGTAGAAGCAATCTTGCGTTTCCTCGACAGGGATATGGACTTTCTTAATCTCAGATATTGTTCCGCTGTCAATTATGTAGCATCTAGAATTGTGCTATCCCATTCCCTTCTGTTTTGACATATCAAACTCTGGACCTTTCCAACTGAACATTCTCTGTTTTTTGTAGATTAGAAATACATTGTTGTATCTTTCTTGGAGTATTCATTCTGGAAAGCTAGGACTTCCCTCATATTTGCCCTCATGAAGAAAAGAGAATCATCGGCAAAGAGAAGATGAGTTATCCTTGGACATCCTCTAGCAAGCTTTATGTCTTTTATCAGTCCTCTTTCAACTTGATTCTCGATAATTGCCGTAAGAGATTAAGGATGGCAAACAAGAAAGGGGATAATGGATCACCTTGCCTTAACCCCCTCTGTGGGAAAAACAGCTCCTAAGGTTCTCCATTAACAATTACTCTATAGCTTGCAGTTGTCACACAACACATTATCCATCTCACCCGCTGTCTACGAAAACCGAATTTTATCGAAAAGTCATTCAGAGAATATCCAACCCTACCTTATCATATGCCTTACTCATATCAACCTTCAGTGCAGCAATATACCTTAAAGATTTTCTCTTTTTCTTGAGAAAATGAGCCACTTCTTGAGCAAAGAGAACATTATCTTGAATATTTCTACCTGTCACAAATGCAATTTGTGTAGGAGATACAATGTGCTCCATTATATAAATGGCTTCAATCTATTCACAAGTACCTTGGAGATCAGTTTATAGATGAAGTTGGTCACACTAATTGGTCGAGAATGATTTACTCCAGATGGCTGCTTCAGTTTTGATACCAATATATGCAATATGAGTTTGATTTATAACAGTCATTTGATTACCCTCATTCAAAAAATGTCTTAACTGCGCTGAACACATCTTGCTCCACAATATGCCAATATTTCTTATAAAAGAAACCTGGGAACCCATCCAGTCCAGGGACTTTATTTGGCCCTGAACTCCAAACTGCATCTTTCACCTCTTCCCTGGTAACCTGTCTTATAGGATCTTTGTTCATATCGTCAGTTACCCTCCTCGTAACAGAGTCAAGAGCAGAATTATAATTCCTTTGGCCCCATGATTTATACAAACTTGCAAAGTACTCATGAATCGTTTGTTTTACAACATCAATGAGTTCACGTTAAATTTGTATGTAAAAATTCGACGCTCGTCATGAATAGTGAATCAAACGAAAAAAATATAATCCCTTGATATTGGAATTTCATATACAAAATATGTTAATCAAAAGGGAAAAAAGCAGCAGTAGTCCCCATTGTTTACTCAAAAGTCAATTTAGTCCCCATTGTTTCAAAATGCTCAAAAAGGTCCCCAATGTTTGTAAACATGTTCATTGTGGTCCCTACCGTTAAAATTTTGGTTAGTTTTAACAGATGTGAATAGTATTTCAAGGGTAAATTTGAAAAATCACAAAAAACACAAAATTTTACACAAAAATACCAAAAAACACACACTAACACACCTACAAACACACGCACTCACCAAAAAACACACAATAACACACCCACAAACACACACTCACAAAAATACCAAAAAACACACACTAATACACACACATTAACACACCCACAAACACACACTAACACACACACACTGTTCGCGCGGAAGGGAAGGGGGGGGGGGGGCGCTGTTCGCGCAGGGGGGGGTGGGGGGGCGCTGTTCGAGCAGGGGAAGGGGGGGGGGTGGGGCGCTGTTCGCGTAGGGGGGGTGGGTGGTGTTCGCGGGGGGGGAGGCGCGGGGGTGGTGGGTGGTGGTGGTGCTGTTTCTCGCAGGGGGGGGGGTAGGGGGGGGCGGCGTTCACGCAGGGGGGGGGGCGCTGTTCGCGCATGGGGGGGGTGGGTGGGGTTCGCGCAGGGGGGGGTGGGTGGGTTTCGCGCAGTGGGGGGGTTGGGTGGTGTTCGCGGGGGGGGAGGGGGTGGTGGGTGGTGGTGGTGCTTGGTGGTGCTTGTGGTGGTGGGTTGAGGAGTTGGAAGAGGAAGGAGAAGATAGAGATATTTTGGGTATTTTATTTTTAAGTAAGGATAGTTTAGTCATTTTATAAATTTTATGTTAGATTTTTAACAGTAGGGACCACAATGAGCATGTTTATAAACATTGGGGACCTTTTTGAGCATTTTAAAACAATGAGGATTAAATTGATTTTTGAGTAAACAATGGGGACTATTGCTGCTTTTTTCCCTAATCAAAACATAGAAACTTAATACTGACCCCAAGGGTCACCCTAGTAGTACTCGTCAGACTCTTTAGGTCCTGGGTTCGAATATGGTTACTACCATTAGGAACTAAAATAGTGTCATAATAAAAACGAAACCCAATAGTGGATCCAACAATATAATTGCCGAGGCTACATACTGGTAACACAGTCCTAAAAAGTGATTTGTTGTTGTGCATACCACCAAAAGCAAGCGGGAGTCCCTTACGAAATAATAGTGCACTACCCCACAATATGTTGGTGTACGATCCCCACCAACAAAGGCACAAAAGCACGGCCTCGAAATAAATGGCACAAGGGTTTAAATTCATTATGATACATGATTCATATCAGTGTCAAAGAAAAACCATTTGTAAACATTGTGGTACAAATACGTCAAAACTTTTAGGTCCCAAGTTTCATTTTAAACTTCCAAACTTTTATAACTATATAATATCCTTAAGAACTTTAGAAAAACATTTTAAGAATGAAAGTCATGCATGAATATATTTAAAATAATTTTGAAACAAAACTATGCAAAGACGAAAGTGTAATTAAAAAAACACTTTAGAGAATTTGTAATGTTTTAATAGTCACTTTTTTTTTTTTTTCGTGTTCCTTTAGTGAACCAATGGCCAATGCTCATTGTTGACAATGTCACTGTATGTACAGTGAAGTCATTGTTCATATAGTGACATCATAATTTTTTTTTTGGCAAATACAGACTATATATTAATAGGAAAATCAATATATAAGTATCAAAATTTAAGAATCCACAATGCATGAAGTACACTAAAGGATCAACATACAAGTTTAAATAGAAAAGAAATACGTAGCTTAATAAGTAAATTTATAATATCTACAAGGTACATATAAAATCTATGAATTAACAGAAACTCATAAGGCGTCTCAGTAAGATCGAACAAAAATCAATAAATTTAACCATTTCGGTGGATGCAAAATAGATTGGTAATTCATATCCACCTCATGGGAATAATAAAAAGTATTTCATAAAAATCAAAAGGGTACTACTATGAAGGAGAGTCTTCCTACTTAACTTCTTTTCCAAAGCACCTTCTATGGCCTGAAAGTTCGCGAGTTCATCGAGTTAATCACAATCCTATAAGCATTCAAAAATTTCAATGCTAGTAATGGTTGAAACAAACGTGGCTATGCCTCGAGAATTGCATCAAAATTTCATTCTCTTAAACACTCGGAGGCTCTAAAGGAAAGAGATTATTTATATCACACTCTAAATTTAGACAAAAGTATTATTTAGGTTGGGCTTACTAACTTCTTTTTGGAAGAATTAATCCAATATGATCTCTGGTTTAATAAGTACTCAAACCATCTCAAAATACGATTGAGTAATGAATTTGGGTTAAATCATGGTTCAAAATTTACGGGGCGTCGAAAATACTATTTCAAATAGCTCGTCACAGTGATGGATCCTCTCCTTTACTGATTGTCTTATTTTCTAAATAAGGTATATTATGGATTATCATATTTGGATTTTTAAATTTTAACCATCAAATTTAGAGTAATAAATTAATTATCTAAGAAAAAAATATTACAACAAATAATTGAGATTTAAAATTTAAAAATTTTAATAACATTAATATACCTGCTCTAGAACTGTTACAATGCAGTGAGTGGAAAGTCAGCTTCGTGTTGCTGTCATGCATGAGGTTGTTGATGCTATGCCAAGAGTTTTGTTTTTTTTTTTTTTTGGTTTTTTTTTTCTTTATGCTATGCCAAGAGTTTTTTAAGCATATTGTAATAATTTACGAAAGATTCTGATTGTAATGTAAATGTTATTTGAATTGTTCATACTGGCATATTAATTGATGCATTGGATTTTTCATTCATTTTTCTGTTGATATTGTACATCTAAGGAGAAAGGTTTGAAGATTGTAAGGAAAGGAGATGAATGATTGATTCGACTGGGCAAGTGTTAGGATTCAGAGATTCTTGTTGAGTTTCTGTTATAAATTTTTTTCTTTGACTATGAGCCTCAAAAGCTTCAATTACACTTAATTCTTTTCAAGGATAGGTCATTTTTATTGATCAATTTGTGTTCACTCTCACTACAAAAAATAAGTTGTTTTGTGATGAAATTTTGCCACGAAAATAAAGTCGTCGCAAATTTGGGACAAAGTAGCTATGAAAAATTTTGGCGCTCATATTGTGTCGACATAGTGACAAAGTTGTGACGAATATAATATTTGACACAATGTCGTCACAAATTGTGACATTTTTGCCACGAAAATCAATACAATACTGCAGGTAATAGAATTCATGGCTAGATCATCCCAAAGTGCGACAATTTTGCCACGAAAGCCAATAATGTAGAGCGGGAAATAATTTCGTCGCAATAATGTGGTAAATTTGGTACGAAACTGTGACGAAATTCTTTAGCATTTTTTGCTTTCTTTATCTTGTCGCAAGTTCGTGGTAAGTTTGTTACGAGAACAGAAATTTTGTGACGACCTTATAACAATTGTTTCAAATTAGACACTGTCGTCTCAATATTGTGATAAAAATATTTTGAAGTGGTTGTCACATATTAGCCACGACTTTTATGTTTTGTTAAAAAAAAATTACATCATTAAATTATAAGCCTAGCCTCTTTTTCATACAAACATTTTAACCATACAAACACACATACCCAACAACCCCCACCTCCCAGACGACGACGACCACCACCACCTCGCACCACCGCCACCTGCACCATCGCTACCGCGCACCACATCCGAGAAGTCTCTTTCTCTGTGTATTATATGTTTATGTGTATGTATTGTGTATGTGTGTGTTGCGTTGTGTGGTAGACTCTCATACCCGATTTTTAGCACCCCCCCACTCCCCACCTCGTACCACCCCTCAATACCCCCCATCCGATTTTTTCATCCCCCTCAAAGTTCCACTGCAAAAGCGAAGCATAGTATTTTTTTTTTCTTTCTATTCTTTTTAATTTGCTAATTTTTGGAATTTTTTTTGTGTGTGTGTAGATTGCCCTCCGATGGATCTATTCAGAGCCGATACAGCTCGTCCAACTCATCATCCCCATCAAGTCCGCTCACCTCACCGTCTCTTCCCTCGGTGACCTCTGGCTCATCCAGTTCAAAGAGGTTCGTACACACACACGCTCACACACTAATCTCTCTTCATATTCATATGTATATGTATACATGCGTATATGTGTATATTGATATGCTAGGGTTTTGTTAATGTGACTACTTCAGTAAAATTGCATATCATGGACTTGAGATTGTTTGCTGATTTCAATTCACCAAATAGTGTTTACTAGCAAGTAATTAAAACCCTTGCTGCTGAGAATTTGCGTTTTGACTTCGAGGTTTTTGCAATTTCTGGGTTTATTATTCTTAAAACATGAATTTTTATTACATGTTTGTGGATCGGCATGACTTAGCTACTTTGGTGTAGATTTGTGTTCTTTTGAATAAATGTGTAGATTGTGTAATTTATGAGATTCAATTATGGGGTTTAAATTTATATTCTTTTGTAATTTAGCAGGATACACAAGATGACGTCACAAACCACCTCCTTTTTTCTATTGGGTGAATTTGAGAATTGCCACGAATTGGTGACAAAAGAATTTAACTTGTAGCCAAATAACTTTTGCCACGATTTTGCATCAAAATAAATTGCCATGATTTTTCCACGCACCAGACTTTTGCCACATAATTGCGTCAAACAAGTTGCCACGATTTTGTGACAAAATTTTCGCCACATGGAAACAGAACTTTTGCCACGTAATTGCGTCAAATAAATTGCCACGATTTGGCCACGACATAATTTTTTGCCATTGAACTGTGACAAAAGTTTCGCCACATGGCAACAGAACTTTTGCCACGTAATTGCGTCAAATAAGTTGCCACGATTGTGCATCAAAATAAATTGCCACGATTTGGCCATGACATAATTTTTGTCACGCAACTGCGACAAACAATTAGCCACAGTTTGGAAACAAAATTTTTGTCACGTAATTGCGTCAAACAAGTTGCCACTATTTTGCGTCAAAACTCTGCCATTAATTGGCGACGAAATCATGCCACGCTTTGGCCACAAAATGAATTTGTAGCAAATTAGTCACCATTTGCGTCGATCTTGCGATAAAATATTCCCGGGTTTCTGTTCGTCGCAAATATGTCACAAAGCGATGTAGTTGTGACGAAAAACGATTTAGCCACGCAAGGTTTAGCGACAATTACTACTTCGTTGTAATTTTGTCGCAAATATTTATTTGCGATGAAATTGTGACGTTTTCTGGCGTCACAAACACCACTGTTTCTTGTAGTGTCTTCTTTCGTTTATCATTTGCAGATACATTAATTGAGCAAGTATTGTGATTTTGCTTAGGCAATGACTTCAATATATTTGTTTGGTATTCATGGAAGAATAATGTTTAAAATTTCGATCATGTCTATTATGTGTTTGATATATGTAATGTTGGTTAATGTGGTGCTTTAAAATTTAAACAATAGTGTTTTTATTGGCTTTGAAAGACTTTGAATTAGCCGACCTCATCTAACAGAACAAAGCTTGCTTTGGTTTGGTTTGAAGGACTTTGAACGATATGTCGAAATATTATGAAAAGGTTCTATTGAATTGAACCTAATGCAGATAGTCTTTAGAACCTTACAATTAGATCTATTGAATCGAAATTCACACAATCATCTGAAGTGAAGTACACACCTATATAGTAAAAGTTTGAAATTATGATAATGTGTCAATTTATATGTACCTTGATACCGAAAGGGACATCAATAAACTTAGAAGAAAAAAAATGTATTATTTATAAACAAAGGGTACAAGAGTTAAATTAATTAAGTGGAGAGACACTTTTACACTTTTTTGGGTTCAAGAGCAACATTTGTATGGACTTGGATTTTCTCTTATATATATATTTTTTATCATTTACTAGATAAGATGTATCATAAGTTATCAGATTTGACCTTTTGAAATCTCAATCATTCATTTCAAATTTATTTTAACTACGTTTTTCACAATTGAATTAATAAACAGTTTAGATTTAAAAAGATTAAATTTCATGGGTCAAAATACACCTTATTTAATAAATAAGAAAAAAAAATCGATGAGAGAATCCATACCCTATTTTTATGAATGTGAAGGTAAATTGGTAATGATAAATTTGTAATTCTCATGATTGTCATGATAATAATAATAATAATTTGGTTCAAGACAGTTGGTATTAACCACAAGACCAAACTCTTTAGCACTTAAAAGAATTACTTAGATTCATTGCTTTGGCACAAATAAGACATTCTAATATTCATTTGGTTGAAAAAAGAGCACTTAAAGTTGAGAATATTTTACTATTTCTTCTAGCACTATTGCCCCGGACGTTCATCACATCATTGAAGATATTAGCATTTCTCTTTTCAGTATTTCTCAAGTTTCTTTCTCTTAGCATGTAGAGATGAAAATAGTACAAAACATGTATAGTTGGCAGTCTACTTTTACAGTTTGTTTTGATTGACAGGAAGCATTCTATGATCCGTCAGTGGCAAATTTGCCACTGAAGATGGGACAAGCAACAACACAAGATCAAGCCATATGGCAAGTGGTGTGCTGCAATGATGACAAGAAAAGTATGCAAAATGTCAAATATATCCTCTTGATATAAAGAAAAATGTCCAAAATGCCATAATGTCCAATTCATAAAATAATACTCACTAAAGACAAAATAATGAGTAAATGACCAAAAAGGACGACAGGAGAATTGTGAGAAAAAGACTATATCGAGCTCAAGCATGAGAACAAAAGAAACACAAATTACGAAAATGGACTTCCAATAGTTCATATGAAATTTTAAAAATAATTTAGCTTGTGTAATTAAAATAGATAGTTATAAAATGAATACGTAAGAAATAATTTTCCTTGTGTAATTAAAATAGATAGTTATAAAATGAATACGTAAGATCCAGTGACACCTATTAGCACGATCAAATACATAATATCATATTACACTATTTTAATGAATATTTCAGAGCCAATGATGCCTATTAAAATGATCAAGTACACAATATCATATTAGTATATAGATAGATAATTGACATGTTAGTTATGAAATGAATATGAAAGAGCCAATGAAACCTACTAGCATGATCAAGTGCATAGTATCATATTAGTGTAATTTATCATGTATCTATAACCTCCTATATAGATAAATAATTGACATATTAGTTATGAAATGAATATGTAAGAGCCAATGACTAGGGATGACAATGGGGACGGGTTTTGTGGGTACTCGCCCCTACACTCACCCCAAACGGGACGGGGGGTAGGGATTAACTTTTAATCCCCACGTGGGGGCAGGGTGGGGCGCGAGGATAAGCATTTCCCTTCACACAACCCGCCCCACATACATATGTGGTTATTTTTATATCTTTAGTTTTACATATGTATTAAAAATTTAAAATTATAAATATAAAAGTATAAAAAATGATATTAGATAAAGTATTATAAAAAATAGATTATTCAAAAGAATTTTATAATGTTTTTTTAATTCAGACAACTGCACTAATTGAGACTTGTTATCATTTTACATAAATAACTCCATTTTACTAGTTGTTCCTAGTTGTACATTAAAATAGTTTCAAATAACATAATTAACGATGATACGGTAATTATTATTATATGTGGCATGCGATAACCAAAAATAATTATACTAATCAATACGATCCCATAACACAAAGAAATATTATTTTTTCACATATAGTTCAATTACACAATGGTTTCAGTTAGAATTTATTTTAAATGCTTAAGATTCAATTACTGTAAATTTATTTTTACTATATAACTGTAAGTATAAGACTTGATATATGATCAATATTTAACTTTTGTTTAGCACATGTATTTATATTTATAGTTACTATAATTTTAATTTATATTTTGAAGTTACGAGATTCAAATTAAATTTAATATTATAAAATTTAAAGAATAATAAAAAACCTGCGGCTAATCCCCATTCCCCGCAGGGATTCGGGGACGAGGTAGGGGCGGAGGATGGGAGCATACAATGCAAGGGCAGGGCAGGTGTTAGGGGGACTTTTTAAGTGACGGGACGGGGCATGGGGATAGGTCCCCCCGCCCCAAACCCGTATCATTGTCATTCCTACCAATGACACTTATTAGAATGATCAAGTACATAATATCATATTAGTGTAATTTATCATGCATCGACGGATTCCTACATAGATAGATAATTGACATATTAGTTATGAAATAAATATGTAAGAGCCAATGACACCTACTAGCATGATCAAGGACATAATATCATATTACACTAATTTACTGAATATATAAGAGTCAATAATACTTATTAGCATGATCAAGTACATAATATCATATTAATGTAATTTATCATGCATTTACGCCCTCCTATATAGATAGATAATTGACATATTAGAATAACAACTATTTTTAATTATTATTTTTTTAATTTTCACATTCCAACTAAGCATTTTCATAAGAAATAATAAACAATGATGAAAATGCATGGATATATAACATTTATAACGAATAAAGTATGTGAAGTAAAGCTAAAAAATAAAAATTAGTAATGTCATATACTGTAAAAATGAAATATGGTTAAATGGGCGATAAAAATGGATTGAAAAGTAGCATTTTTCATTTCATATTTAGATGAAAGTATCACAGTTAATGAATCTTAAGAAATAACAAAAACGAGAAATATGTAATTAAAACGAGACTTACCATAACTTAGTCACCATCGACTGTAAATTATGAGATGGTTAAAAAAATGAACGATTAAAAATTGATTTTGTTCTCTTTGGTCTAGTGTTTTATGTTTAGTATTTGGGCATGTGGCTCTTTATGAGTATGTTAAGTTTACATATTGCATGTCTCGTGTCATATTTTGATAAAAGTAGTATGAGTAAAGTATCTTAAGAAAAGAAAAAATGATGAAACTCGTTATAATAGCAATTAAAATGGTTAAATAGTTAATGAAAATGGGTCGTGACAATACCTACATCTCGGGAATCGCATATCTTGGTCTAGTGATAATGTTACTATCTAAGCATGCGAGAGGTTGTGAGTTTGAATCTCACTAGTTATGTTATACGGCATTACATTTAGGCCTCCCTATCCTAAGATAAAAAAAAAGATGAAACTCATAATTTAAAACGTACTTGCAGTAATTAAGGCTTCACATACCGTAATAGCGATAAAAATAGTTAAATAGTTGATAAAAATAGGTTGTCGTAATTTAAATCGTACTTGTAGTAATTAAGGTTTCACATACCTTAATAGAGATGAAAATGATTAAATAGTTAATGAAAATGAGTCGTCGTAATTTAAATCATACTTGCAGTTATTAAAGCTTCACATACTGTAAGAGCGATAAAAATGTTTAAACAGTCACCGGAGAGCAAAAATGAAGTGGTCTTTGCAGAGCAAAAGAAGGAATGAGGGTTAGGTGTAAAGGTTATAATAATAATTTTATGCATATAACTAATGTTAGTGATAAGGGTATAGTTATCATTCTAAACACCAAGAGGTTAAAATAGACATTTTACATTAATCTGAAATACATATAGTATTTTGATTTGTCCATGTGGGTCCCGCATCTAATCTGAGGATATCTTTGTCATTACAACAAATAGGAAGCTCTTTTTTTCTTTTTTAATAAAAGTTATCATCAACGGCTCATATTTATCATCAATGATCAGCGGTCCACAATCATTATGCAATTTTGCCACTGATGGATTGTAGACTGACTCGATTGAAAGCGAAATTTTAATAAAAGAGATGAGAGGAGAGGAGAGTATCATATTTGAATCGAATAATTTTATAAAAGAGATATTCATAAAGGATTATGTATTTTTTTTATTTGGACTAAGAAAGAAATGAAATGAAATGATGAATTTTATAAGAGAATTGACATATATACCTTTCTTTAATTTAAATTATTTTTCCTTTTTTTATTCTTTTATTATCTTTATCTTCTTTATTATTATATTTTCCCATTTATTCCTTGTTCTTCTTCAACTGCAACTCATTCTTTGATTCAAATTACTTTTCCTTTTCTTATCCTTGACTTCTTCCCTTATCTTTTTCTATTTCTTCCTTGTTCTTCTTCTACTGCAGCTTACGGCTCTGGCATGTCAATTTTTTCTTTCTATTGCAGCTCACTATAGCTCCAGCATACACACACACACACACATTACTGCTCACCACCAACTTCAGCTTTTTCTACTGTTTCATTCATATTCACGGGAGTAGACATGAAGATGAGAACTCTTCCAGGATAAAGAACTCGAATTCTCCACCTCCTGAGAAACTGGAGGCAGAGTTGAATGTTCAAAGAGAAAAACAAGTTGAATCCTCGGCTGAAACTAAATCATTGGATACCATTGATAAAGAATCTGAAATACAGGGTAAAGAGGGACCAGATGACACAAATAAAGAGATCAATGATTTGAAATTTCATCATAATAATGCCCTAAAAGTCAATTAATTGTATTGTTGAAATTAAGGATAATATATTATTTAATTAAATTATTTAATATGTGCAGTTTATTTATTTATTAATGCTTTAATTAAATGAATAAAGTCTTTAGAATATTATTTATAGATTTCATCCTTAGGAGTAAGGATATGAGTAACAGAATCTATATTCTAAAAGTTATCCCTGATCATAAGATAAATTAATTGGGCATTAGTTTATCTGGATAGATTAAATTACAGTCTAGTTACCGAATTATATGTGATATGAATTTGGGCGATTAGTCTCATGTCATTTTAGTATATGTATAAGTGATTGTTACGAACAGGTCACTAGACTTAACCACCGATACAACGAATTACATAGAATGTCAATAATTCGTTTTATCATGTAATCATGCAATTAATCCTCAAACTTGAGATACTACGATTATCTCATGATTAGGAATATCATGATTTGCTGGTGCAATTAAACTAGTTCTAATCACGGATTAGACAATGTATTCAGTGGTTGTGATTTATTCCATCATAGAGAAATATGTGTGTAGATACGGGAACTGTTAATTATGAGTTCTATGCAATCTAATTAATTAAGTGACTTGAAATCCTTGGCCGAGGTGGAATAGTGGAAGTTGTTCCACGGGTTATTCATTAGTCACTAATTAATTGGGTTTTTAGCATATGATTGAGTAATAGAGTTTGACAATCCAATTCATGACTCTGGCTCGATCGGGATAATTAAGACGGTAGGATTTGATTGTATAGAAATTACTAATGGTTCACATACTTGCACATTTATCTTTAATTGGGTAGTCGCGATATACTGCTAGATGTCACTCGCGATTTGTGAATTAATTAGAAGGAGTTCTAATGTAATTAATTAGTAGAATTAATTATTCGCTACCGATTAATGGTGAACCCAAGAGGTCACACACGAATGAAATTCGCAGATTAATTGGATTAGAGAAAAGATTAAATTAAATTTTAGAATTGTTCTAAATATTAATTTAATCAAGCTCGTAGTAATTAGATTATAATCTAATTATAATGTAGTCCAAGACTGGTTATTTTGGTCCAGTCCACATATGACCCTAGGTCATATGTGTCTCCTATATATTATAGTATTGTGACAGACAATTGCTAACACATTTTTCATAGTCAGAAAAATGTATAGGTTTTTCTCTAGAAAACTAGTGGGGGAAAAATCCAATTAGCAAGCACGGATTCTGTGTAGATCAATCTTGGAGGCTTCACACGTGGGGAGCTCGATTCAGATTCAACCTAGATCTACGCTTCAAGAGGTAATCTTAAACTATTGCAGATTTAATTTAATTAGATTAAATTATTATATAATTTAAATCAGCATAATTAAACGTAAACAAATACATGATTATTTTTCGCTGCGTAATTAGTTTTAATTATCATGTATTCTCCAAATAATGGTATCAGAGCCACCATTCATGTTTGTTGCACGATTTTACGTTTATGACACAATATTTCGTATCTCTTATATCTGCAATTAAAGTTTTTAATTCTTTATTGAAAGTAGCCCATAATTGTTTTTCCCCAGCTCATATGAAAAAGGTGTTTTTCATTATTTAAATTTTATGAAAATTGTTTTCTAAATTTTATCTATTCTGTTTTTATATATTTTTCAGAATAGTTTAAAACAGTTTATAAAAAAAAAAAATTTTAAACCCCACCCAAGCCACTGTTGGCAGCTGCGGCAGCAACACCGGGGGCGCCGCTGCCCCCCTAGCAGTGCTGCAACACTATTACTACAACAGCACCGAGGCAGCAGCGTTGCTGTCTGGCAGCAGCGCTGCGTGCCAAGAGGAAATGTGAGGGGAAGGAGGCGCTGGGGAAAGAGAAAAAGAAAAAAAAAATTGTTTTTTTGGTCTAGGGTTTTGACCCAGATCCAATTCCAAGTGTGGATTTGGATCCAGGTCCAAACCAATGACCCAAGGGTTGTGGGTCATGGGTTATGGGCTTGTTTTATTTTATTTTCTTTTCTTATTGGACTGTTCAACATATGGGCTTTAGGATTGTTTTAAAATTGTTTTAAAATCAATTAGGCTGAATTTATTTAAAGGTTAGATTTTATTTTAGAGCCCACAAAATATTAAGAGATTTATAATTAATAAATTGTTTATTAATTATTTTAAATAAATAAAAGGGTTTTATTTTTAAATAGGAGATATTTTGCTTATTTAATAAATAGTTTATTAAATTTATGCAATTAGATATAATGAGATTATATCAAGAAAATTAATGGTGTCATATTTATGGATTACCTATTATATTTATGGTTATATGCTTGGATGATCATGGACTAGAATGAATAAACGGATGTTTATTTATTTATTCATTTGGGTTTTATGTAATTATTTAAATGAGGCTTGCATGCCTCTTACCCATTTTGATAATGTAAAACCCCTATTCTCATTTATGTATCCCATTAGATTAGGAATCTATGTACATAAATGTAACAAGAAGACCAAGCAGGACGCATCAACGAGTTGGTAGACCTGGTTCACAGAAGGAGTTTTGTGAAGTCCAACAAGGAGTAGCCCAATTATTGGGCCCTAATTTAATTTTAGGAATTCAACCCAGTGGCTCGGGTTGATAGTGCTCCTAGTTCATGTATATATATATATTAAATGCGTGGATGTTTCTATTTTTGTTTATGAGATAAATATAAATGAGAAGCATGTGAAAAGTGAGACCTTAATTAAAGACAATCAAATCTTCTCACTATAAATATTAAATTAATAATGATATAGTCAGAGTAGATTATATCATTGTCTTCCATTGTCATAGATTAATATATGTGTTAGTCAAGTAAGTAGCTGTCTATGGACACATAGAAGTTATTTATTTGTATTAATATGTAAATTAAGTCTATTAAACATGAGGTGTAGGAGAATTTAGATTCTTACTAGCTGCCAAGAATCTATTATGTGAGGTGTCAGTATTGCATTGATCCAAATTTCCTTAGATAATGGGTTTGACTTAAACAATTCATGAAGGCCAAGAATCTATCATGTGAGGTCAAATGAATTGTAGGCAAGAAAATTGGAATTTGTATATGATACATTGAATAAGGTGTTATTCACCCATTAGTTCTTGTGTCATCAAGAATCTATCATGTGAGATGAGACAGAGATTGATGGGCCTTCAATCCACTAAGAAAAACTTGTTTTTGTTTTTCTGTTTTCTACTAGGGAAGTGTAAGATTCAAAAAATTTAGTAGGGGCACTGTTTGATTTAAAAACCCAAATCAAATAGTTAATAATGCATTATCTAATTTCAATTAATTATTTTTTGCAGTTACATGTCAAAAATGAGTCCTCTTGCAACTATCCTAGAAAAGAATTGTTTAACTAGTATCCATTTTGCTGACTGGTCCGACAACGTGAAAAATATTTTATGTCCTAATAAAGATTGTAGCATGGAAGAACCACTTTCTTCTAAGGTACCTGAAGAAGGCAACATTAAAAGAAAGAGTGACAGTTTAGAAATGGAGCGATTCAGTACTGAAAGTTAGAGACTATATTTTGGTTTCAAATGAACTTTTCAGTATTAGAATGGAAGAGGGGTCAGACGTTAGATCACATATTATCAAAATGTTTGGTATGATCAAACTTATTGAAACCCTAGGCTTTGAAAGAAGTTCAAGCTTTTGGGTGGATTTGATCCTTCAATCATTGTCAGAATCGTTTAAGCCATTTCTTATAGATGTTTATCAGAATAACATCAAATATTCCATGCCTCAGCTCTTGAATATGCTTGAAATATTTCAAGGGCAACTTGTGGAGATTGAAAGCAATAAAGCCCCTCAAGGCAAACCTACTGGAGGTATGTCCAAGAAAAAATGGAAGGTAGCTAAGCCTAGAACTTGCTTTCACTGTGAGAAGGAAGGACATTGGAAGAGGAATTGTCCAGAGTACCTCAAGAGTTAGAAGGGAAAGGGCAAAACCTCTGCAAGTATGTCTCGATTGATCATGTTTGAGATTAGTCTTTTGATTAATCATGATTCTACTTCATGGGTGCTAGACTCTGGCGCCACTTTTCATATATGTACTTCTGTACAAGAATTGAGGAGAATTAGAGCTTTGGGAGAAGGCGACGTGATCCTGAAGATGGAAAATGGAGCAACGGTTGCTACATTAGTTATAGGAACATGTTGTCTTACTTTGTCATTGGGATTTACTTTAATTTTAGACAATTGTTTATTTTTGCCTAATGTCTCAAAGAACATCTTTCTATTTCGGTTTTAGTTCAAAATGGTTTTCAATTTAAATTTATGGATAATGGATGTTTTATTTATTTGCAAAATAAATGTGTTGGCACTGGCAAATTAGTAAACGGTCTTTATATACTTGATATAAAGGAAGATGACAATAAAAATGAGCAATGTATGAATATCCAGACCTTTAAAAGGTCACGAGATACTCATAATTCTAAATATATGTGGCTCTTGAGATTAGGTCACATAGGGGAACCTAGAATCACGAAGTTGGAGAAAGAAAGACTCATCAGCCTATGTGGGTTGAGTCCATTCCCAACATGTGAATCTTGCATCCTTGGTAAAATGACCAAATCACCATTTGTAGGACAAAGAGAAAGGACAACAGACATTTTAGAATTAATACACACTGATGTGTGTGGGCCTTTTGGTGAATTGGCTCAAGATGGTTTTGCCTACTTTATTATCTTTGCTGACTATATGTCTCGGTATGGGTATGTGTATCTCATGAAACACAAATCTGAATCCTTTGAAAGGTTTAAAGAATACAGGGCTGAAGTAGAAAATCAAACTGGAAAAAGGATTAAGCCTATTCGATCTGATCGAGGGGGGGAATACCTTAGTGCTGAATTCCAGGAGTATCTCAAAGAGAATGGTATAGTTGTATCACTGACTCCACCTGGAACACCAGAACTTAACGGTGTATCAGAAAGGATAAATAAGACCTTGTTGGACATATTCAGATCAATGATGAGTTATACCGACTTACCTATTGGCTTATGGGGCCATGCTGTTCTCACTGCTACATATATCTTGAATAGGGTCACTTCCAAGTCAGTTGTAAGCACTCCTTATGAGATATGGAGAAATAAGAAACCTAGCTTTAATCATATTAGAGTGTGGAGTTGTCTTGCTTATATTAAAAGGCTTAAAACTGAGAAATTGGAAGTGAGGTTTGACAATGTCAGATTCATTGGTTATTCCAAGAATTCATTGGGATACAATTGTTATTCCCCTACTGATAAGAGAGTCTTTATTAGTAGAAATGTCGTATTCTTGAAAAAAGAGTTCGTCTAGGAAGATGGTTTGGGAAGAAAAGTAGAGTTCATGGAGGGAAACGTTGAGCAGCCAATTAACCTGGTAAATACCCAGGATTTGATCCATGATGAAACCATTCAAGAAGAACCAATTGCTTCACTGTAGATAAGCAAATCTTTAAGGACTACTCATCCTCCCACAAGATATAGTTACCCGCATAGCCATGGGCAAGAGTTGTTCATAATGGATTATGGTGATCATATTGATGATCCCCTAACCTATGAGGAAACTATTTCTGATAGGGACTCAGATAGATGGCTTGAAGCCATGAAATCTGAAATGGATTCGATGCATACCAATTAAGTCTAGAATCTTGTAGACCTACATGAAGGTATTGTATCTATAGGATGCAAATGGGTTTATAAAAGAAAGAGGGGTGCTGATGGGAAGGTAGAGACCTTCAAAGCAAGGTTAGTGGCAAAAGGTTTCCGTCAAAGACAAGGAGTTGACTATGAGAAAACCTTCTCGCCAGTAGCAATGCTTAAATCCATTAGGATTTTATTGGCTATACCTACACGCTACGATTATCAGATATGGTACATGGAAGTAAAAACGGCTTTTCTTAATGACTTCATTGAAGAAGACATTTATATGGAACAACCAAAGGGTTTTGAATCCGTGGGTGAGAGTCACAAAGTATGCAAACTAAAGAGGTCCATTTATGGACTCAAGCAAGCCTCAAGAAGCTGGAACAAGCGTTTTGATGAGGTTGTCAAAACATTTGGCTTCATTAAGAATGAAGACGAACCGTGTGTTTACAAGAAAGTCAGCAATAAGGTAGTTACATTCATCATCTTGTATGTAGACGACATACTGTTGATTGGGAATGACATACGAATGATGTCATCTATCAAGATCTGGTTATCAAAAACATTCTCCATGAAGGATTTGGGAGAGGCGACCTATATTCTAGGAGTTCTAATCTATAGAGAGAGATCGAAATGACTAATAGGTCTCTCCCGAAGTACGTTCATAGATAAGGTGTTAAAAAGGTTTAACATGCAAGATTCTAAAAAGGGACTGTTACCTTTTCGACATGACATTCATCTCTCTAAGGCTATGAGTCCTAAAACAACTGAGGAAAAAGAGAGAATGAATAGGATCCCATATGCTTCGGCTATTGGGAGTCTTATGTATGCCATGTTATGTGCTAGGCCTGATATCGTATATGTTGTAAGTATTACTAGCAGATATTAGTCAGATCCAGGTGAGGAACATTAGGTCACTGTCAAGAATATCCTGAAGTACCTGAATAGGACTAAGGATATGGTCTTGATATATGGAGGAGGAGAACTGAAAATCGAGGGTTTCACCGACTCGGATTTTCAATATGATGTGGATGATCGTAAATCCACATCTGGATTCATTTTCGTTTGTAATGGGGGAGTAGTTAGTTGGAAGAGTTCCAAACATAGTACAACTGTGGATTCCACTACAGAAGCTGAATACATTACGGCATCATATGCAGCAAAAGAGGAAGTTTGGATCAAGAAGTTCGTCTCAAAACTTGGAGTGGTTCCTTCCATTGAGGTTGTAATGCCTTTACATTGTGATAACAATGGAGCAATAGTGCAAGCTAATGAACCAAGGTCTCATCAAAAATCCAAACATGTAGAGAGGTGTTACCACATTATCCGAGATATTGTGGGAAGAGGAGACATAGTAATGCAGAAAGTTGTATCAGCAGACAACATTGCTGATCCATTGACCAAGGCCCTAACTAAGCAGTCTTTGGATCGACACTTAGAAGGGATGGGTATAAAATACCATTCTGATTGGCTTTAGTGCAAGTGGGGGATTATTAGGAATAATGCCCTAAAAGCCAATTAATTATATTTTTAAAATTAAGGATAATGTATAATTTAATTAAATCAGTTAATATGGGCAGTTTATTTATTTATTAATGTTTTAATTAAATGAATAAAGTTCTTAGAATATTATTTATAGATTACATCCTTAGGAGTAAGGATATGAGTGTCGGAATCTATATTCACACATATATTCTAAACATTATCCCTGATCATAGGATAAATTAATTGGGCGTTAGTTTATCCGGATAGATTGGATTACAGTCTACTAACCGAATTATATGTGATATGAATTTGGGTGATTAGTCTCATGTCGTTTTTGTAGATGTATAAGTGCTTGTTACGAACAAGTCACTGGACTTGACCACCGATACAACGATTTACATGGAATATCAATATTTCGTTGTATCATGTAATCATGCAATTAATCCTCAAACGTAAGACACTACGATTATCTTATGATTAGAAATATCATGATTTGCTGGTGCAATTAAACTAGTCCTAATCACGGATTAGACAATGTATTTAGTGGTTGTGATTTATTCCATCATAGAGAAATGTATGTGTAGATACGGGAACTGTCAATTGAGAGTCCTATGCAATCTAATTAATTAAGTGACTTGAAATCCTTGGCCGAGGTGGAATAGTGGAAGTTGTTCCACGGGTTATTCATTAGTCATTAATTACTTGGATTTTTGGCATATGATTGAGTAATAGAGTTTGACGACCCAATTCATGACTCTGGCTCGATCGAGATAATTAAGACGGTAGGATTTGACTTTATAGAAATTACTAATGGGTTCGCATACTTGCACATTCATCTTTAATTGGGTAGTCGTGATATACTACTAGATGTCACTCGTGATTTGCGAATTAATTAGAAGGAGTTCTAATTTAATTAATTAGTAGAATTAATTATTCGCTACCGATTAATGGTGAACCCAAGAGATCACACACAAATGGAATTCACAGTTTAATTGGATTAGAGAAAAGATTAAATTAAATTTTAGAATTGTTCTAAATATTAATTTAATCGAGCTCGTAGTAATTAGATGGTAATCTGATTATAATGTAGTCCAAGACTGGTTATTTTAGTCTAATCCACACATAGCCTTAGGTCATATGTGTCTCCTATATATTATAGTATTCTGACAGATAATTGCTAGCACACTTTTCATAGTTAGAAAAATGTATAGGTTTTTCTCTAAAAAACTAGTGGGGAAAAAGTCCAATTAGCAAACGCGGATTCTGTGTGGATCAATCTTGGAGGCTTTACACTTGGGGAGCTCAATTCAGATTCAACCTCGATCTACACTTCAAGAGGTAATCCTAAACTATTACATATTTAATTTAATTAGATTAAGTTATTATCTGATTTAAATCTGCGTAATTAAACATGAACGGATACATGATTAATCATGTATTTTCCTAACAGAAAATTCAAGAGCAAACAAGAATTTTGAGGATGTAACGTATGAAGAGGACGCGGGCCAGTTTTTTATGGAACAGAAGTTCCTGGAATAGAAGCTCACAGAGGTTTACCTACTCGGTCTTTGGAGAATGACTGAATCTCAGGGATACACTTGGCCGAAAAAAAGCAGTGGCTATCAAGAACTTTGTAAGGAAAAGAGTGTAGTTGCAGTATCTTGTGTTTTACGTCGCGTTTCTGGAAAAACTAATGATGGAGAGTGACGAGGGGGATACCGAGCTGAGGTAAACCAGCGACATCGAGCTGAGGTAGGCCAACCTGAGCCAAGGCCGGCCTATTCATCCAACCTGGATGTTGAACTGACCTCACCCCGACCCAGGAAAACCCCGACCTCTGCGCCAGCTGTTCTGATGGGACATAAAGCCTTGATGGGACATAAAGCTGTGCCGCATTAAATGCTGTCAGATCTGAATTTAGTATAAATAGAGCTCCACCCCCACATTCAAAAGGTAACTCGCTATTAAATGCTCTTAGCTACTTTGCCAGCTCGGACATACTAATCATTCGCACGCTCGAGGGGAAAATCCGGGTCGTCACCCCGCCTTTTCCTTCCCTTTCCTTGCGCAAGTTAAGCAGCTGACCCGAAAATCCAGGTCAGGAAGTTGACCCAAAAATCCAGCTCTGCAGGAGTAGCCATCTGACTTCAACTGTGAGATTCCCAACCTCGATAGTTTGGCGCTGTCTGTGGGAAAAAATGCTTTCTATCATTCTTCTTACCACCCATTGAAAAACCATCATGGTACAAACCAGAAGCTACAGCGTAACGGTAGAGGACTCACCCAACCTAGATGTGGGCCTCAAAACCAACCAAGCGCCTAGCCAAGACCCAACCCAAGCCGACGTTAGAACGAGTCAATGTATACATTTAGCCTCACAAACCAACCCCTCTACAGATGGAGACCCCAACTCCAGCCTCTCACCGGAGGTGAGGATGATGCTCGGGATGTTCGAGGAACTCAAGGAGCAGGTAGCCTGGCTGGCTGTGGATCCGTGGGCTTTGCAAGCAGCTGCGCCGCGGCCTACGCGTCCACAGTTCCGCATCCCCGCCCCAAGGCAGAAACAGGTGCAAGATGAAGAGTGCTTCTTGGAACATGAGGCAAGACCAGAAGAGGCGAGAGGAAAAAGCGCTGCACATGCTGACCCCAAGCAGGCTAAGACCGCGGCTGCCATAGCCAAGGTCATTAACCAGCTTGGTATAAGCCCGCTCTTCCCCGAGGTACTGGTCACGCCCCTGCCTACCGACAATCAGATGCCCAATCTGGCAATCTATAACGGGGACGGAGACCCAACCAACCACCTGCTCAATTTCGATCACCACATGACTCTGCATGACATAACCGACCTCATGAACATGAAGACATTCCCAACTACCCTGGTTGGCAATGCCTTGGACTGGTTCGAAAAGCTTCATCCTGGCTCTATCGCAAGTTTTCACCAGCTAGCAGAGGCTTTCCTGTCCCGCTTCGCTGGGAACCGACATGCAACCCGTCATACGTCATTACTGCTATCAGTGAAACAACACAAAGGAGAAAGTTTGAGGGCTTATACATCCTGATTTAATGAAGAGTTCCTTAGAATCCCAAATCTGGAGGACTCCATGGCATTGATGGATTACCAAAGTAGGCTCAGGTCGGGCCCCCTCACATCTTCCTTGGCCATTAACCCCGTGGATACTGTAGCCGAGCTGATGGTACGGGCAAAATGGTGCATACACTCAGAAGAAATCCATCAGGCGAAGAGGGACGACGACAAGGAAAAGGAAGTTGGTAAGAAGGGGGAGGTTTTCCTTCACCATGTTCACTCCACTCAACACCTCGAGGGACTAGATCCTGATGGAGATCCAGCACCAGAACCATTTGCCTCCAGCACCCAAGATGAAAGGCTCACCTGAGAAGCACAATAAGACCAAGTATTGCCGCTACCATATGGATTACGGCCACACCACTGAGGAATACCAAGACCTGAAATAGGAGATCGAGGCATTGATAGCCCGAGGTCAACTCTGGAGGTATGTAGAACAACAACCAACCCGAAATCTCGACCAAGTAAGGGAGAGAGAAATGAGTCCACCCCGGCGCCAGGTCGGGGGCGGGAAATTGACTATGATTGAGACTATCGTAGGAGGATTGGCGTCGGGCGAGGAGACCTTAGTTGGAAGGAAGGGTTATGTCTGGGGTGGAAGAGAGTATGGGCCGGTGTAAGGGCCAGCCCCGGAGATAAAAGAGCTCACTTTCTCCTCAGAAGACCTGGATGGGGTAATATTGCCCCACGATGACCCGTTGGTAATCAGTGCTGAAATAGCCAATTTCACTATGAAGAGGCTGATGGTTGACACCGGGAGTTCGGCAGAAGTCCTATTCTTGAAGGCGTTCGAGCAGATAGGGTTGGACAAGAGCCGACTTAGGCCGTTAAGGGGCACCTTGGCTGGTTTCACAGGGCATGCTTTCCGGGTCGAAGGGGTCATTAACCTCCCACTGACGCTCAAGGACGGAGATAAGCGGGTTTCGATGCAGGCCAACTTCATTATAATGGATTGCAACTCCACTTACAATGGGATCCTGGGGCGAGTGGCCCTCAACCATTTCAGGGCCGTTCCCTCTACATACCACCAAGCCTTAAAGTTCCCGACCCCGAGCGGCATAGCCACCATCCGAGGAGCTCAGCTCTTGGCTCGGGAATGCTATGAAAGCTCCCTCCGCCCCAAATATCAGGTCGGTTGGGGACCAAAGTTGCTCGAAGAAAAGAGGGATGCCAAGAGAGGGAGCCCAGTTGAAGACCTTCATGAGGTAGAGCTTTCCGATAAAGCCAAAAAAGCAAAGATCGGGAGCGAGCTCCCCAACGACCTCAAGAAAGGTATAAGCCAATTTCTCTTGGAAAATAAGCATATATTTGCATGGTCTGCTTCTGACATAATAGGTATTGACCCGGGTGTGATTGAGCATCACCTAAATGTCGACCCAAATCACTTTCCGGTAAAGCAAAAAAGCCGATATTTCCATTATGATAAGCAACAAATCATAGCAGAAGAGGTTGATAAGTTGGTGGACGCCAGCCACATAAAGAAAATCTAATACCCGACCTGGTTATCCAACGTGGTACTAGTGGCCAAGTCCTCGGGTGGATGAAGATTGTGTATTGACTTCACTGACCTCAATAAGGCGTGTCCTAAGGACTGCTTTCCCCTACCTTGGATTGATCAGATGGTGGATGCCACCTCCGGATTCGAGCTACTTTCTTTCATGGATGCCTTCAAAGGCTATAACCAGATCAAGATGGCTCTCGGAGACAAAGAGAAAACTGTCTTCACCACTGATAAAGGTCTCTATTACTTTGAGGTCATGCCTTTTGGCCTCAAAAATGTTGGAGCTACCTACACTCGGATGGTGAACAAGGTCTTCAAAAAACAGATTGGTCGAAATATGGAGATTTATGTGGATGACATGTTGGTCAAGAGCAAGAGGGCGGAAGACCATGTGACCGATTTGACTGAAGACTTCGCCGTAATAGAATACTTTGGGATAAGGCTAAACCTGGAAAAGTGCGATTTCGGCATCAAAGTAGGAAAGTTCTTGGGGTTTATGTTCACAGCTCGGGGAATAGAAACCAACCTGGAGAAGGTTCAGGCAATTCTAGACTTGGCGCCGCCGACCTGTGTGAAAGACGTCCAGGTGCTCGCGGGCAAGGTTACAGCGTTGAGCAGATTCATGTCCAGGTCGGCCGACAAATGCGTTCCATTGTTCAAGATATTGCGAAACCCTAAGAATTTCGAATGGACTATGGAATGCCAAAACACCTTCCGAGAGCTGAAAATGTATCTAGCTTCGCCACCCTTACTATTCCGACCCGAGGTGGGAGAGGAGCTGGTACTATACTTGGCAATGATCCGGGAAGAAAGAAAGGAGCAGAAGCCGATCTATTATGTCAGCAAAACCTTGCAAGGGGCGGAAGCGATGTACTCCTCCTTGGAAAAACTCGCCATCGCACTCATCACGGTGGCAAGAAAGCTGAAGCCATACTTTGATGCCCACCCAATTAAGGTCATGATGGATGCCCCACTTAAGTCAATCATGCATAAGCCGGAGGCGTCGGGCAGGCTATTGAAATGGGCAGTCGAGCTGAGTCAATTTGACATCACTTACCAACCCAAAACAACCATCAAAGCCCAAGCCATCGTGGACTTTGTGGTGGAATGTACTGGTCGACCCGAGTATGACCCGAACGATATATGGAAGGTCCATGTGAATGGAGCATCAGGGAAATCAAGAAACGAAACTGTGGTGGTCATCCTCGACCCGACCCAACACGAGCATCAATACTCCATCAAGCTCGCCTTCTCGGCGTCCAACAATAAGGCTGAGTACGAGGCAGTGATCGCGGGGTTGAAAATTACAGCCCAGCTCAGGGCACAAGCAATTGGCCTGAATACCGACTCTCAAATGGTTGCCAACCAGATATCAGGAGAATTTGAAGCCAAGGACAATGCTATGATGGCCTATCTCAACAAAGTTAAGGATTTGACCTTAGGACTCAAGAGGTTTACAATACAACAAATTCCGAGGGAGAAAAATATTAAGGCTAACGCTCTGTCCAAGTTGGCCTTGGGAGAAAGTCGATCTACACTAGTCCATGTGGAAGAAGTCTTCGAACCTAGTATTTAGTTAGGAAGGCAAGCTGTAGCCGAGCTCAATTTAAGGCCAAATTAGACCAAACTAATCGTGGACTATTTGGAGGGGGGAATGACCCTGGAGGATGAAAAGGCAGCTCAGAAACTCATGAAACAAGTCTCAAGGTTTGTCATAATAGCTGGGCAACTCTACAAAAGAGCTTACACCTGGCCTCTCTTAAAGTGTGTTAGGCCCGAAGAGGGAAACTATGTACTCCGAGAGATCCATGAAGGGGTATATGGAAACCACTTGGGTGGTAAGGCTCTGGCTCGAAAGGCATTGAGGCAAGGCTATTATTGGACAACCTTAGAGCAAGATGCCAAGGAGTTCGTGAAAAAGTGTGATAACTACCAAAGGTTCGCCAATGTACAGAGAAAACCAGCGGTAGACCTGACTATGATGGTAAGCCCATGTGTAACGCCCCGATCCCTCACGAGACCGGAGGCTCTAATAACCATGCTATTCTCAACCCAATACCAAACCTGGTCACAAAATTTTTGGAAAAAAACGGACAGAGTTTCCTCTGTACCGCGGACATTTTTCAAACCTGTAAATGCTCAAAATAGCCACAATATACTGAAACAAGCTTTTATAATTAAAATTCAAAGGTTCAAGGTCATCCAAGCCAGGAGACAAACAACAGCTCCAAATCACACATGCATGCACCCAACTTAACTTTTCATTAAACCTTTTTAACATGTCATCCTATGATAACATTAGAGCAATTTTAGAAGTTGAAATCAACACCTCTAAACATACACCCCCAAGCATGCAAGAACTAAAAGGAGAATTAAAAGTTATTACAAACCATAATATCTCAAAGCTAACATTACAACCAACAGCTTTCAACTTGCAACTACAAGAATATACATAGCCTTAAGGTCACAAAATAGATCATGCTATAGCAATACAAGTACACCATGTAACAACAAGAAGGCAAATCCGCCTTAGACAACAAACACATAACAACTAGGGCAAAGGCTCAGCCTGAACTCCTTCCTCTTCCACTAGCACCTCAACTAGTTGGGGTTCACCCTCAGCACTTCCTGAAACATGTTTAGCGAGGTATGAGCAATCACAATTGCTCAGTGAGGGATAAGGTCTACTGGGGACGTGCAATGCAGCAGTTAGTACAAATAAAGTATTTTACAACCAAAGAACAATTAAAACAACAAGTTACTACACATTAAAAAGGATACGATACACTTTGACTTCTGTAACGTCCCGGCTAAGCGAATACCCCGAAGGGCAGAGGCACACCAGCGACGCCACGAACTGAAATCTCGATGTAATAATGACACTGATATCGATAAGCCGGCATCCCCTTATAACTCCAAACGGGTGTACTCCGGATGTACCCCGAAATCCTACGACCCAACTCTCCCTGGGCGGCATCCCAAGCGAGAGAGGGACTGGGCAACCATGGTAGCCGAGGTGGACCGGCAAGCCCGATGCCGCCCGGTTTCCCCGACACTACCATGCCCGAATGGTTGCGCAACCACGATGCAATGCACTCAAAATGATAACAATAGTATAAATCAATAAACACATGGTTGAGGGACAACAAAGTAGGTTGCCCTCACACACAATATATAGACAATAAGTGCACATAATCTAAGTACAAGTAAATAAACTATTATGCACATAAGGATGAAGTCTCCCTCACCTCTACCGAGCTCCAAGATGTAAGTTTGAATCACATCATTTCCAGTCACCTTGAACTTATGAGCAAACATTACTTCAATTACTCTTTAACTACAACATTCATTCTAAGTTAGCTAACTTATAACTTCGCTTATTTAGCATATATACAATATCTATTAGAATTCTATTTTTAACAAAATACCACTTTTATATACTTTAACTTAACATATATTCCATATTTTCAATAGTCTACAAGTTAATTAAGAAGATAGTTCAAAAACTTAAATGAGAATGATTCAACCAGCATGCTATAACTAGATATAAATCGAGCTAGAATTTAGTTTAACTAAAATCAACACATGAGCCTGCAGCTACTCATACTATTTCTCATTTTACTTTAGTTAATAACTTGTACAAGAAATTAATTCACTCCACATAACAATAAACTAGCCATTAACTCAACTCAAAGAATTTCTCCAAAGGATATATAGATAATAAAGGTTAGGTTACTTTAATGTTCAAATGACACATTCATTCACAATGACACTACCCAGTCTTTTACTACTTTAATGAACTTCTAATTCATATTCTACTTTACTTACAATAGTTAGTAATATCTCTATGAAGATAGCCCAACATTAGCACATAGGGAAAGAAATGCATTTATCAACTAATAGAAAAGTTAACTATCAACCATTTAATAACTAACATACTATTTTAGTAAAATAACTATACTTCAAGCTAAGATTCTAACATATCACTAGTAGTATTAACTTAAGTTAATTACATTTAACATATAATAGACAACTATCAACTTACAATTAACCTTACATGTAGTTTCAAAAAGCATTAAACACATTCTTCCACATAGTTTACTTGACCTTTCTAAGTGTTCACTAGTTGCACATTGATAACAACAACTAATTCTAACAGTTGAATTGTTTAACATATATAGAAACATTACCTATGTCTAAAGGTGGTGACCATCACAACTCTACTAGCATTTCTCATTCACAGTCGAATAGAATAGCTTTCAATTTAAATTAACTTTACTAGCAATTAGATTTCAATTACAATTCATGAAAACAACATAACTATAAGAGCCCCATTACGTTATTAATCATCCAAGGACACTACACAATAAGGTCTTGATCGAATACATCCAATTAGAACTGAATTATATCATTACTATAGCAAAATAACAACAAAATTCAGATTCTCGCGTAACAGGGCATTTCTGACACATCTCACCAAAATGATCATAACTTGCTCTAGACAACTCCGATTAATGCACCGTAAAAAGCTGTAGAAACTAGACTCGTAAGGCTTTCTAATGGTATATAATTCAACCCCTAATCCTTCTCCAATTAATACAGTTTTAAGCTCGAAGTTTCCTCAATGCAGTTAAAATAGAAGCAGTTTATACAAGCAAATAAGCAGTTTTACAAAAGGGCATATACAAGATATAATTAGAATTACATCAAAAGTTCCACACCAACTTGAAACTACATTTAAACATTCAAGAAGTCATGCCAAGGTCTTAGAAGCGCGAGACAACCGAAATTGCACCTAAACCCCTTTGTTATTCAAGCTATTTCTCCTCCAAACCAAAGTTAATGATTCAAATTTAAAGGGAAACTCTACCAACCTTCTAACTAACCCTCAAGGAACCCTTTCAACCCTCTAACTCATTCAAACGCCCGCAATAACCTCGAAAGCCCCAAATTCCCTCTTATAGCTTTATACTACACCTACCTCATCCGGGCTTCAAACAAGGATTAGCAAAGCTTCTATAGCACCTAGGTAGCCTAAGGATACCAAAAGTAGAGCCCGAATCCACCCGGATTCGTCTTAACCCCGAAAACCCTTTATTAAAGTCGACTATTTTACGTTTTATGCGATTTTAGAGCAATTCAAGTGCACGGGGCTATTAGACTACCTTCATTAGCACCTAAGGCATCTATTAGGAGTGTTGAATCAAGCTAATTCGAGCAATTACACAAAACCCTAGAAAAACGTCACTATTCACCTCATGAATTAAACTAACGATTCCAACCGTTTAAAAAGTGAAACAATGGTTCAAATATGTTCTCTAGCACTCATATACAATGTATAATAGCATAGATAATCAATACAATAGCATTTGAACACATTTTCAACAAATCAAGAAAATAGCAACTATTTTAAAATGCGAAAATAAGCCGTGAAATCCCTCACCAATGCGCGTAGGAGCTCCTAGGAGGCTAGTAGACACCCTAAACCACTTGCACCTAGCTTGGCTTGGCTTGGAATGAGGATTTGTTGAGCAAAAAAAATCTATTTCTTCTCCTATGCAATCCTCGGATTTGCTACAGTGTTTTCAGCATGCTCTCTTTTTTGTTTTTTTTTGTTTTGCTAAGTTATGAGCTAATGTGTGTGTTGTGAGAGTTATATATTAAATGGGGCTAAGTTGCTTGCTTAAATGGTTCACTAAATGCGCTTAGTTAGCTTAAAACGAGCCTATATAGTAAAATGAATGCTAGCTAATTCATTCCCTAAGTTATGTTACGTACACTATTCATACAACTACAAAAATCATTTTCTAAACGAGCTCTCCTATCGCCTCTAGCTCAAATGCACATTTTTCCCACTACTCTAACAATTAATATGATTTAATAAAAATGCTAATTCGCTAATAGCATGAAGTTAAAAACGGAGTGAATAGTAATTTAAGAAGACAGTTAATAATGCATAGAAGGAAATGCGCAAACAAGGGATGCAACAGTAATTGAATGCATGGCTAAAACTTGGGCGTCACACCATGGCCATTCTATCAATGGGGGCTAGACATCATCAGCCCATTATCAACCAGTGTTGGCCAAAAGAAACACACCTTTGTAGCTATAGACTACTTTACCAAGTGGCCCGAGGCTGAAGGTGTTGCTAGAATAACAGAAAAGGCAGCTTGGGATTTCGTATGGAAGAATATCATTTGCCGATTTGGGGTACCAAAGGTCATCATTACCGACCACAGCAAGCAATTCGATAGTGCATACTTTCGAGGCAAATGTGCTGAGATCGGGATCGACCTCACATTCTCATCTATTGCTCATCCTCAAAGTAATGGCCAAGTTGAAAGGACTAACCAAATCATTTTGCAGGGCCTGAAAACCAAGCTGGAGGAAGCGAAAGGCCAGTGGGCATCGATTCTCCTCGAGGTGCTGTGGGCACAGTGAACCACCATCAGCTCGGCAATGGGAGAATCGCCCTTCGAACTGACCTTCAGTACTTGAGCAGTGCTGCCAGTGGAGATCGGGTCTCCAACCAGTAGAACCCTCCATCATGATCCAGCATTAAACGGAGCTTTAATCCGTGAGGAGCTCGACCTCGCTGAAGAGCTCCGAGCTAAAGCTCAAATCAGGATGTTGGCCAACAAAGCCGCTATGCAAAGAGGCCAAGCAGGTCAAGCCTAAGCCTATTAAGGTTGGTGACCTCGTCCTCAGAAATGCCATCTTTTTACCGCGCTCGGGTAACTAGCTCTCCCCGACCTGGGAGGGACCATATGAAATCGTGAAAAAAGTCCGACCTGGGACCTTCTGCCTCCGCGACAAATACAGGAAACAACTGAAGAATGCATGGCACGCAGAACACCTGAAGAGATATTTTGTCTAACGTCCCCCAAGCCGGAATATTTTGTCTAACGGCCCCCGAGCCGGAATATTTTGTCTAATGACCCCTGAGCAGGAATATTTTATCTAACGGCCCCCGAGTCGAAATCTTTTGTCTAACGGCCCCCGAGCCAAAATCTTTTATAAAGGCCCCGAGCTAAGTACGCCTTGTACATAACTTTAATACAATGTATTTTGTATGACTGTGTGAAGCCCGACCTGGGCCCAAGCACTTCAGCTACTCAGCTTTAACAAACTCTAATTAATGCAGTGGCCATGCTTAATTATGAAGTAAATCGGCTCGGATTATATTCCAGCTCGGTTCTAATCAATAATAATTTGATTCACTTTACTAGTTCGGGCTAAAGTCCAACTTAGTGTTAGCCGGCCTTAGATCGGAATGTTAGTTTGGGTCTAAGCTCGAACTCAACAATTAGTCAACATTGGTTTGACCCATCTCAAATCGAACTGACGAGTCCAGGTCAGCAACAATAGCAGTTGTCCAGGTAACCAGCTCGGATTAAGATGACAGTTCATTAATCGCGTCCAGGTCGGTTCTTTATATTTAAATCAAGTAATTAAATTTGAAAGGTCCATTATGTTGGTCTGACCCCACTTGAAAAAATTTGCGAAGAGAAAGGTACACATGTAAGGACTCGGACAAAACGCAAATAAAGCTAAAAATATTCATTTCATTATATTGAAAAAATAGATTACAAAATCCCGACCCGGGCGAGATTACAAAAATCATTTAGGTGCAGGGGCAGAGGCAGCAGTATCGGCTTCTTCCCCGACCTGGTCCATGCCGTTTTGGACAAAGTCCAACACCTCCTGGGCTTGGGACTTGAGATCGGTGGGGAGCTTGGGAACTTCCCAAAACTCTGATGGCGGAGCCTCAAGGACTTCGATGTAGTCATTCTTGGAGGGCGGAAGGAAGGTCTTTGCCCGCTCCCGAGTAGTGACCTGGCCTCGAAAGTAGTACTCCAACTCGGCGTACCTAGCCATTTCCCCACCTTCCGCTGCCACCTAGTCGATAACCGCCTCACTGGACTTGTAGGCTTCCACCGCCTTCTCACCCTAGGGCCCGACCCGATCCAGGAGCTCTTGGACCTTTGCCTCGGTCTCACACCGCTCTAGCTTATAGCACTCCATGTCCTTGGCCGTCACTTGACGTCGGGCTTTCTCCGCCTCGAGCTCCTTCTTCAACCGATCAATCTCCGCTTCGTCCACTTTGTACCTTTGGGAGCCCTCCTCCCTCTGGGCTTCAAGCTCGGCTTGGGCATCGATGCACCACTGCTCGAGCTCGACGCAATAAGTCTGGGCTTTGGCAAGAAAGCTGGGCGCTGAGAGGATGTGGGACTCGGCCTACGCAAAGGATGACAGGGTAATCAGCCGAGCTAAAGAACATAACTATACCTACATAATCAAGTACAACTCACCGTGACCACAGTTGTCCTCAGGTCGAGTAAAAACTACTCTACTGGAACCTTTGCCAGCTTGGGGTAGCGACCGACGTTGGCTGACTCCATAAAATCCTTGCCAGGGGGAATCACCTCCGAGGCATTGCCTTTCCCGAAGTATTCTGTTCGAGGCCGCTTCCTATTGTCAAGATGGGTTGCCGAACGTTCCTGGATCGACACGACCGAGCTAGGCCTCTTGGACAATAGAGACTCTGAGGTCCCCCTAGAGATCACCTCAACGCCGACCTCCCGGACTTTGCCGCTAGATCGCTTCTTTTGTCCTTGAGGAACAGGGTTGTGATCGGACCGAGCCGAGTCTTCGGCACTGGCCACTGCCTTCTTTTTCTTAATATAGGCAAGTTTTCCGGCCTCCGACATGTTAGCAAAAGAGAAAGGAAAGAGAGGTGAGAAGTGACCAAATACTAACTGAAAAGAACAATGGTAGACGAGGAGACGGGAAGGTCAGGCACTGATCTCTCGAACTAACCCTCTTTCGAGTTGGATTCCTCATTTTCCCTGGGCTCGGGAAGTGGATGGGGATGCTTCTTTCTGAGGTCAGGTTCTCTCCCAAATAACTTAGATTCCCAGATCCTCTTCCATTTGAGTACGCTATCAATATTTATCAACCTGCCCGGCTCGGGTCTCAGCACAACGACTTCCTCCAGTTCTTCGTCCGAAAACTTGGGATCGTCGTTCACATTCTTCTTCAGGGCAGGATTCCAATCCACTTTGCACCCCGGGTTCATAGCCGGCTCTACCCAATAGTAGTCGTTGTGCCAACCATTGTTGGAGGAGTGCCACTTGGTGAATATGGCATTACTGGCCCGAGCTACGAAATGGAACCACCCTGGTTGCTTCGGGTTGGGCTTACACACAAAGTATGGTGAACCCATCCCACATTGGTTAGTTATGAGCTGGGATCATTGAATATATAGAGGGTTCTCTAGTATTCGTGTATATGCGTTTTCACGTGGGCATGTGCCTGCGTGGGGAACAAACCCGTGAGGGGCCCAATGTGATAACCTAAAGCGAACAATATATGCATGGTGTGACGTGGCTCAGCAATGTCGGGGTTTCGTCCCTGTGGGCTGGGGTCGTTACATTAAGTGGTATTAGAGCGGGCCGACCTTTGTATCAGTGACCCACGAGGGCGCTACGTCTCCTTAGTGGGGATGGATGTGGTGAACCCATCCCACATCGGTTGGTTACAAGCTGGGATCATTGAATATATAGAGGGTTCTCTAGTATTCGTGCATACGGGTTTTCACGTGGGCATGTGCTTGCGTAGGGAACAAACCCGTGAAGGGCCCAATGTGGTAACCCAAAATGGACAATATATGCATGGTGTGACGTGGCTTAACAGTGTCAGGGTTTCGTCCCTGTGCGCTGGGATCGTTACACAAAGAACAACCTAAACCGGCGCAGGGTCGGCTCTACTTCCTTCTCGAGGCAAAATACATAAAACGCCACCACAACGGCCCAACCATTGGGTGACATCTGGCCCGGGCTAAGCTCAAAGTAGTTCAAAATGCCAGTGATAAAATCAGGAAGTAGGAGCCGGATGACATTGAATGCGAGATCATAGATAGTGAAGTGGTCGGGTAGAAGATAGCAGGCGGGTTCGTGCTGACCTGGCACCTTCAACTTGTGGTGTCGGTCTATCGACCAATTCCTTAGCCTGGCGTTGGCCATTTGCACAGTAGAATGGCACTCGCGCTTACAACAGGCGAATAGTTGCTCGATCCGCTTCTCCCGAGCCGAGGAACCACTGGTTATAGTCGAGCTCCGGGGTCGGACTGCCCTCACCGGGATTGCTTCAATCGGCTTTGCCGTGGAAGCTCTAGTTAAGTACTCATGTGATATCTCGACCCCCTCCAACCGATTCAACGGCTTCTCATCCTCTTTATCTCCCAAGTCTCCCAGGTCGGCCAAAGGGTCCTCATCGGCCTCTTCTTGCACACATCTGACCTCGATGACTTGGCAATCGTCATCGCTCTCCTTGGGATCCGGTCGCCGAACTGACCCTTTAAATACGCTAGTGCTGTCATCACCTTGACCACCCTCTGAGGAGGATTCCGAGCTCGATGGACTCTCGTTCCCACCATAGGATCTCACACCCATTACTTGGGAATCATCGGACCCCGACTCCGACCTCCACATACTATCTACATATTAAAAATATATGTACAAGAATATCTAAAGGGAGTCGAAACATACCTACGGCTCTAGCTGTATGAGGTGACCCAACCTAATTGATTCTAAGATGAACACCCCGAACTGATCACTTGTCAAGCTAGTATGTCCGACCACTCTGGTTGCCGACCTGAAAGCTCTTAAAATTTTGTAAGCAAAGTGTGAAATGAGTTTCGGACATCAAGGCCCTATTTATAGGCGACCACAGTAACCGCCTCGGGAATCTCAAACGTCGCGTATTGTCATAATTATTGGGTGATGTATCAGCCATCTGAAAGACGTGCCCTGCTGACGTGGCCTCATTTCCCTAATGGGGTCAGGAACCCCCAGCTCGAGAACAACTCCCAAATCCATATCTCACCCTCTCGATTTCGACTTGGGGGGTAGGGATTGACGAGGGGGATACCGAGCTGAGGTAAACTGCCGACATCGAGCTGAGGTAGGCCAACCCGAGCCAAGGCTGACCTATTCAGCTAATATCCAACCTGGATGCTGAACCGACCTCACCCCGACCCAGGAAAACCCCGACCTCAGCGCCAACTGTTCTGATGGGACATAAAGCTGCGCCGTATTAAATGCTGTCAGATCCGAATTTAGTATAAATAGAGCTCCACCCCCACATTCAAGAGATAACTCGCCATTAAATACTCTTAGCTACTTCGTTAGCTCGGACATACTAATCATTCGCACGCCCGAGGGGAAAATCTGGGTCATCACCCCGCTTTTTCCTTCCCTCTCCTTGTGCAGGTCAAGCAACCGATCCGAAAATCCAGGTCAGGAAGTCGACCCAGAAATCCAGCTCGGCAGGAGTAGCTATCCGACTTCAACTGCGAGATTCCCAACCTCGACTGAGAGGACATCTCTAATGAGAAAGACAGGAACGATGGAAGCGGTGCTGATTCTAAGAAGGTTGCCAGTTTTTCACAAGAAGCTGAAGCCCAAGAAGTCTCTCAGAAAAGTGAAAACTGTAGGATTGATGGTAGCATGTTTAATAGTTGCGCGTAAGCTATACAGAAAATTTTTACAGTGGCAAGTGTTTGAATTACTAAGTCTGCTGATATTAATGATAGGCACTCTTGGTAAGGCCTTAAATGATACTGTAATTTAGGCATTTTGCTGCTTTATGTAACTGTTGCTCCACTTTGCTGGGTTAGTGGAAGCATCGAGAAAATTGACAGGATTAATTTTATTAAGGATAACTAGGAATTTGTTACTATTTACAACCTCGTCCGAGGATGGGAAATTTTCTAAAAGCAACTACTATTATTGTTGCCTTTGAGTAACAATGAGGTATTTGGGACCTGCATGGATTGAAAATGTAGGCTGGGCTTTGAAATAAATGTTGATGGTTCTGATGTGATATTGAAAACGTTTACTAGGAAAACCGTCATGTGTTAATGGCTCGGGGATCATTTACTTTTCCTGTTGAAGTACAGACTAGGCTGGGCTTATAATGCTGAAGTGTTTCTTTATCGTAGTTAGCTTCAGTTTGGCTCACAGTCTCTCCCTTTATTACCCATCAGGTGGCTCTTCCTTGTCCAGAGCCTCTTGTTCATTTTGCACTTGTTTGTGGTACCCGATCTGGCCCTGCTCTTCGATGCTATTTACCGGGGAACATTGACAAAGAGCTGATCGATGCTGCCCATAATTTCTTAACAAGTGGTGGGTTAATTGTTGATTTGGATGCCAAGATTGCATCTGTGAGTAAAATTTTGAAATGATAAGTTTTTAAAAATCTCATCTTACATTTTATTCCCGATAGTCTTACCCACATGAATAACTCAGATCCACCTATATAGTTTAACTTGCATATTTTGACAACTATGATCACAGTGGAGTATGAAGTTTTGTCTTTTGGTCCACAGTCAACCCCAGCCAAAGCAGCCTATAAGCTTAAATTTCCTTCCCTGGTCCTTGTGCATTCAATATTGGACCACAGCGCAAGATAGCAAGTGGCGCAGTGTTTCCTCATGAGGCCATCAATGCCTCAAATATTTAAATAAAATTACCAAAATTTTCTCAATTCTTATAAGTTTTGATTTTTTTCGCCTCTCAATTACAAATCGTGACATTATAATTTTGTACCTTTCATTTTCTGATGGAGTTGGTCTTTGACTGAAAAAACATTAATAATCTAACAGATTAATCATATGGGTTACACGTGACTATTTTTTTTTTTTTCCAACCTAAAGGTATCTCCAATAAGGGATATTATTTATAAAAATTTATTATTTTTAATAATTTTTAAAAATCGAATCTCTATTTAGAACCAAAATACATAAGACTCACATAATTTTAGATATTTGAGTTAAAATTAAGATCCAATTTATTTTTTTGTTCTAAATATAAATATCTAAAAAGTGATTGAGTCTCTATTTTAATTAAAAAATTAATAAAAATGACAAATCTCATTTATTTTAACTTTAAATTTAAAAACTTGAGTATTTAAAATAGTTAAAAACAATAAATTTTTCTGAATAATAGAGATACCCTAACAAGAGTAAAATTGTCATTACATAGCAAACCCCCTTATTTATTGAATATGCTCCAATTCTATTTCTCTCAAAATCATTCATAAACTAAATCCTTATCCTATTTCTCCCAAAGCTTCAACAAAATCCCCAAATCCCTGTGCATGTAACTCAAGTTTAATTTTGGTCATAAATAATCTCTTAGTTTGTGCATTATATATATAGCCCATAGAGAAACACGGCAAAGCAAGTCAGAAAACACAAGAATCTCTTTGTTTTGATACAATAGGAGAGGGATCTTCATTCATATTGCCTTCTTTGGGTTGGACATTCTTTCTACCCAAAAAAAAAAAAAGTTGGACTTTCTGTTCGATCTTTGTCGAAAATTGCCATAAACATTTCCGATGAAAAATTTTGCGAACTTCAAAAGATTGCACTACATGGATTTGGGGAACAATAGCGAAATGGATTTGCCACAAACCGATGAATAATTTTGCGAACCACGATAATCTTCAGTAGCGAAATCGATTTGGGGAACACTAGCGAGTTGCGGGTTCGGGATTTGGGGAAAAAATGGGTGTTTGGATTTGAGGGATTTATGAAGCTCACAACGAAATGGAGTTTAGGGATTTGGGGTTAACAATTTCATTGGGAGAGGGAAATGGGGTTGGGGCTAGGGTTAGGGTTAGGGTTAGGATTAGGATTTTACGGGTTAGGTATTTGAGAATGCATTGGAGCATAAGAAAGAAATAAGACATTTGATATTAAAATATCGATTTTGCCCATGTTAATTTTGAAAAGTGGTGATCACGTGAATTGTACATGAGTTTGTCGTTAAATATTTAATAATTTTACAAAATAGACTAATTTGGTCATAAATTAAAAGATGAAGTATTGAAATGTCGTGATAATTTGAAAGATGCATTGAAATGTCATGATTTGTAAACGGGGGGAAAAAATATCACAAATAAAAGGAATAATGAAGATGTCATGATTTGTAAACGAGTGACAAAATGTCACAAATAAAATGAATGTTGAAGACTCCAAATATGAAGAAATTCGTTTGTTTGTCATAAAATAACTTGTTTTTAAAAAATATTTTGAGAGAAAAATAAAATATTTTTTAAGATTCTTTTTATTTGTTATGAAATAACTTGTTGGAAAAAAAATATTTTTTTAAAAAATATAATACTGAAAAATAATTTTTAAAGTTTGTGAATATATAGGGTGGAGGGTGGGCAAGGGAAGGGGTAGGGGCTGGAGGGATAGAGGGTAAGGGGGTTAGGGTAAGGGGGTAGGGTTGGGTGAGTTTCGTAAAATATATATTTTTAAATAACATTATAGTTTTGTTTGAATTGAGTGATTTGGACGAAAATGATTGAATTTGGAATGATTTTCATTTTTTTTATTCTCTTGTATGGATTGGAGGGTTTTGGGGTAAGTTGATCTGAAGTGATTTCTAAAATCACTTAATAAGAAGATTTGTAATCATTCCAATTTAGGGTAATTTTATTTAAATTATTATAAAAGGTCTATAGTGTCTCTTTTATTTATTACACCTATACCCTTACAAGAGGATAAAAATATCAATTTATTTATAAAACTTGACTTACTTTTGTTTTTTTCAATCCAAACAAAAAAAATACGAAATCTTTTATGAACTTTTTTTTAAAAATCAATTTATTAAATCCAAACAAGATTAATCCTCCCATTTTTTTTTTATTATTAAATCATTTTCTTTCCTTTGTTACTTTTTTCCTTCTGAATCCAAACAGGCCCTAAAATATTTTTCCAAATTTTATTTTAATAGTAATATTTAATTAAAAAATATTTTTTAATTAATTAATTTTTCAAAAAAATATTTTACCACAAACAAACGGAGGAGGAGGCTAAATGGTAGAATAATGAGAGCCCGTCCTTTTCTTAAATAATTGGAGTAGGTGTAGCTATTGGAGTATATCAAAGACTTAAGCACTTGTTTCATATTAGACTTCCACATTTATTACTTCGTGCGTAAAAAATCAGAGAGGAAGATGGATTTTAGTCCTCTTGATGCTTTCTCAAACCTCCTTGAAACATATCGTGTTATGGATTCATCGACGGAAGGCGTTCTCGATGATCTTGCATTCCTCAAAGCAGTGCTCATGGATCCTCCTCAACAGTTCATTGAAGAATCTCATTCTGTGGCCACGGAGGCGGGTCTCATCATCTCCTCCTTTGTTCTCGAGAGAATGGACGAAACCATGGTTCGCCAACTGTGTAAGTCTCTCGCCAATCCTTTAAGACGCTTGTGGCTTTTGACGAACAAGGTGCGGACCAGTTACAATGACAAGTCCAAACAGCTAAAGCCATTACGAGACGACTTCCCGACGACTGGTCAACTCGGGTTTGTTGACCATCTTGTGGAGTATCTAGAGGAGCTGCTGAAAGTCAAGGCTGATTCAATTGGGCCTTTGAAGCCTTACTTTTTCAGGCTTCAACAAAAGCTAAAGTTTCTGAGTTCTCACCTCATGAAGATCCCAGAGCTGCGGAGAGAAGAAGCAGATCTGAAGGACCTCATTCGACGCATTTCCAATTTGGCATATGAGGTAGAATATGCTGTTGATTTGTTTCTAGTTAGAGATATTGCTATCTGGTACTGTATGTTTTGGCTTCGTGATATCCTAACCGAGGTTAAGCATAAAAAGAGACTAATCATGATAGACTCTGGTGACAAGAGGTCAATTATAAAATGTATCCTCCCCAAGGTGCCTGTGAAGTTTAATATCATCCCCATTGTCAATAGTACTGAAATCAGTATGAAACTTGTGGAAGTCTTTAATACCTATGCTATCATTGTGAAGTTCTCAGTTCGTACGAGGAGTTTGGTCTCATCCTATGATGAAAGGAAAAAAGAGGTGTTTCATCAGCTTCTGGATAACGTTTCTTATCCAAATGATTTTAGGGGGCTTCTTCAGGAAACCTGCACAAGTCATATCAGGGAAGATGAGTTAAAAAATTCGGTACATGAACTTCTCAAGAATAAAAAGTACTTTATCATCTTGGAAGATGTGTGGGACATTGATGCTTTTAATGATGTACGAAGTGTTTTACCAAATGGTCACAATGGAAGCACGATTTTGTTGACCACCCCCTCCCCAGAGTTGGTTGTTCAGTGCCGTTATGGTTCTCAAAAGCATTTTCCCAATAAGGTGTCTGAGAACTATACTTCAACATCAAGAACTAATAAGCCAACAACTGTTGATGACTTTGTGGGTTTCAAGGAAGAAATAGAAGGCATGCTTGACCTGCTTCTTACAGGATCATCAAAACTGCAGATTATCTCAATTTTTGGTATGCCTGGACTAGGTAAGACAACCCTCGCTAAAAAAATGTATGGTGATCCTAGAATTTTTGAATACTTCGATATTTGTGCATGGTGCTGTATTTCTCAAATATATACACAGAGGGGATTGTTGTTGGAGCTTTTAAGTCAGGTGCATCAGGATTCAGACACAATTCAACATGAAAATGATCATGAACTAGCTGCACTTCTATGGAGAAAGCTCACGGGACGGAGGTTCCTTGTTGTGCTTGATGATATGTGGAGTATTGGGGCTTGGAATGATCTAAATAGATGTTTCCCAAAGGAAAACAATGGGAGCAGGATTATCTTCACTACTAGACTAAAAGGGTTGGCATCCCAAGCTCAATATGGTAGCAAGCTACAACCTATATGTCCACTCTCTGATGATGAAAGTTGGGCGTTGCTAGAGAAGAAGCTATTTCCAAAAGAAAGCTGTCCTCTTGAACTATCAGTAGTTGGAAGGCAAATTGCAAAAAATTGTGCAGGGCTACCTCTTTTAGTTGTTTTGACAGCTGGGCTTCTTGTGAAGACAATGAAGAATGTCGATCAGTGGAAACAGATTGCGGAAACTTTAAGTTCACGCATACTTGATGAAGCAGCACAGGGCAAAGGCATAATTGAACTAAGTTACAAGCATTTGCCAAATGATCTAAAACCATGCTTTTTGTATTTTGGAGCATTTCTGGAGGATAGAGAAGTTCCAGTCCGGAAATTAATACGATTGTGGATTGCGGAAGGATTTATAAAACATACTAACTCGAAGAGCTTAGAAGATGTTGCTAAGGATTACGTGAAGGATCTGATTGAAAGAAGTCTAGTAATAGTTGCCCGAGGAAAATCCAATGATGGGGTGAAAACTTGTCGTATGCATGATCTCTTACGTGAGTTTTGCTTGATCAAAGCAAGAGAAGAGAACTTTTTGCAGCTGATACGTGGGTATGATGAACTCTTTCCTTCCTTTGATGATAATGTAGATTACGGTTGGGATCCTAATTACTCATATAGTTCAATATCCATAAAGTATCACCTACGTCGCCTTTGCATTTATTCAAAAAGGAATCATTTCATTATGTTGAAGCCTTTTGGGCGGTTCGTCCGATCATTGTTGCTCTTCGCTACTAGTGATATGCGTCCAACTTATTCCTATGATATCTCATTCATCTCATTCATTTCTCACAACTTTAAGCTTCTTAAGATATTAGATTTGGAAGATCTCAATATAGGGAATTCTTTTGGAGAGATTGACGTGCTTGTTCATTTGAAATACTTAGCAGTTCAAGGCACGATGGTCTCTATTCCGTCAACCATAGCCAATCTTTGGAACCTAGAAACTTTTTCTGTCAAATCATTAGAAGATGAAGTTGTAAGGGTACCAGATTCCATATGGGATATGACCAAGTTGAGGCACGTGCATATAAGTAACAATGCTTCTTTTGATTTGGAGTCCCATAGACTTGAGAACTCCTCTATACTAGAAAATTTGCAAACCTTTTCCACACCATCTTTTGTTAATGGAGATGATATGGAGAAGATATTGAGAAGGCTACTTGGCATTCAAAAACTGAAATGCATATTTTCGGATTCATTGGATGATACTAGAAATTGCAATCAGTTCCCAGCTTTGGGAGTTCTTAGTCAACTTGTATCATTGAATGTGTTATACAATGGTGAGGGAATATATCCATGTAAATTTGATTTCCCCTCAAATCTTAATCTTAGGAAGTTGACTTTGTCCAATTTCCGCATGCCATGGAGTGAAATTTCTCAACTTGCAAAACTATGCAATCTGGAGGTTCTCAAATTGTTGGGTGCATTTGAGGGTAAAATATGGGAGATGCAGGATGATGAGGTGTTCCAAAAACTCAAATTCTTGAAGTTAGACACTCTGGATGTTGTGTCATGGAGTGCCTCTGAAGATAACTTTCCCCGCCTTAAGCATCTAGTCTTGAACAAATGTGCGCGAATTCAGGAGATCCCACCTGGTATAGGTGACATTTCTACTCTAGAGATGATTGAGGTGATGTGGTGCAGTTCTCTTGATGCAACCTTGGTCCAAAAAATTCAGGAAGAGAATGAGGAACTGAAAATCCATATCCATCCAAAATTAGGGAATTCGGAATCGTCATCATGAAGTGAATGAATGATCTCTGCATTCCTATGCTCCCACGTAAGTAAATTCAAAATCGTTGGTCTATTTTCTGTCTTATTTTCTCATAATTGACAACTGAATTTGATTCTTATTATCTTTGTCCTGGTTGATATTGGAAACAGTTTCCTCAATCTTGAAAAGTATTTTTACAGGAAATGGAACCTTAAGCATCATTTAGACTCTGCATATCCTTTCTCTGTTATGTGGTTTGCTTCATTTAGAAACAGTATTTTTTCTGTCTACCCTCCACAATCCAAATTCCTAATGTTGTTTTATTGTTTTCTTTTTGTCCGTTCAACTGTCTTTTTTCAGTCCGTTGGGAAACACGTATGCCCCATGACCAAACTGAAAAAATATGGCCTTCTATAAGGCTTGAGATCCTGTTGGGTATCAATGACTTGGGATAAACTAAATCAGTTTTATGTGCCTGTCACTTTTAGTGTCACACAATGTCTTCTTTGGAAATGAATTAAGGTGGACAAATTAAACATAAATCGAAAGATATTTCACTTATGAAATTGTCTACCTCATCTAATTTGAATCAAGAAGGGACTGAATCTTGATATCTATTTAACAGATGAATAAATTTCTTATACTTTAAGCCATGGGGTTGATGCTCCTTTCTATACTCCTTTCCTTTTCCTTTCTTTTGCATTAAGTGGTGCTTTATTCCAATATGAGACTTTGAAAATTTAACTCTCCTGCACATGGCGTATGACCTCTGCAACAAACACTGTGAGCAGGAAAATATTTGTGGTTAATAGAACTGAATAAATTACTCAGCAATATAACCTGGACATTTATACCCTGCAGAAGATCAAGGGGATGTGGTTTAGTCCTGCTGGTGCAATTTCTGCCAGAAAAATTAAGAGCAACTGGATTTTGGTAATGAGGAACTAAAGATCCATGTCTGTCTAAAATATGGGATTTTGAATCGTCATCCTGAAGTGAATGGATGATCTGTGTGCACTTGTGCTCCCATATAACGAATTTCAGACTCATCAGTCTACTTTTGCCTACGTTTTCTTATTTGATATCTTTTTCGATTCAGGGAGATTCATAACTGTTACAGTGGCCCTTCCACTGAATATACATGTAATTCTAAGTGAACTTGAATGCTTAAGAATGGGGTACTTCACTTACTGAACCAGGATTAATCACTTTTCTCGCAAATACAATGTAACTTTTAGTAAGAGTGAAAGGGCTTTGCCTTCATACTTCAGTACTTTTACAGATTTATGTATTATATTACTTATTTGATTTTGGGGTTCAATTGAATGCTCATTCTTTTCCATTACTTTTTCAATTTTTTGTAAGTCAATTGAATGCTCATTTTATAAGTTGTCTTAGTCTCACTTTTCAATAAAGTTTTTAAAAAATTGAGTGTTTAAAAAGTGCATATGGTACATTTCAGTGTATCTGATACAACTTATTGGAAAATATAAGAGAGAGCTTCTACTTTGCTGCTTGAATTTTTTCTTTAGGGGATTTATATGGAAAGTAAACTAGAATTCTAGATAAACTACGATATATCTCTTAGATCTCTATTCTCACATGCATAATTATTTCCTCCAAAACCTCTCATGGTGATCTGACAAATTACTCGAGTTCACATATGTTTTAGTTTTTATCTTGAAAAGCTACTTCAATATCTCATTTTGTTGGTTATTAACCGTGTGTGATGTAAAACTCATACGAGCCTCTTTGGGCTTTCTTATAGAAACCATGAGCGGATGCGTTGTTTGGGATAATATCTTGTCTCGTTGGTTTTTAAAACTAGGGCCTTTTCTTTTTAAGGTTTCTAAGATAAATGTTTTTTCGGTTCATCTACTTCTGCTAGTTTATGCTACATTATAGCAGTCTCCTTTTTCATTTTGTGGCAAGCCAATATAGTGTTCCATGAAATAAATGAGGGTTGAATGTCTTATCTGAAGTAGCTGGAAACTAAAAAGCTAATGATGAAAGGACTGTTAGAAACTATACCAGGAATTTAAAAAAAATTTAAATAATACAGCGGAACAAAATAATAAAATCTGGTATCCGTTCACGATTAATATGCAGATTTCAATTTTAATTATCACATAATTAAATAAGAGATTGGAAATACCTTAATGAATTCGGATCTGATGTAGGTTATGATACAAAACAGCTTCCCAAGTGTGAAGCCTCCAGAAGAGTCCACACGAGCTCTCCTAATCAATTAGCTAAAATCTCCCACTAAGATTTTAGAGAAAAGAAAATTATAAGAAACTGTTTTGTGCTAGTTGACAGGTTTCTCATAACGTTATATTTATAGGAAATCCATATTAGGTCAAGTTTTTGGGCCAGCTAAAAACTTGTAATTGGATCACTTAATTAACCAGACCAGAAAAACCAATTTTTAGCCCGTCCAATAATCCAATAAATTAAATCAGATTCCCAATTTAATTATTTCTTTTCTCGCTAATTGATTATCAAGCCCTTTTGTGTGTGACCTTTCGGGTTCAAGATTAATCGGTAGTGAAAATCATTAAACTGATTAATCAAATAAATTAAAACTCCTTTTAATTTATTTATTTTCACCAATTACGAGTGACACCTAGCAGTATATCGTAATTATCCAATTAATAATAAAGTGGTTAAACGAACCTCGGTGTAAATGATCTTTTCCTTCCGTTGCCTTTGTCCCGGTCAAATGTGAGTCATGGTCAGAAAAATCAAACTCTCATTATTGACCAATATAATTTGATTTAACTAATTTAGCAATCCCTAATATATGGAACATTTTCCAGTAAATCACCTTGGCCAAGGATTTTGATTGCATAATTAACTAAATCTCATAGGACTTCCTAAATGGACGGATCCTTACGGGATTAATCACATGATTCCATATATAGAAAATTGCAATCGCAATTTGCTTAATCTAATTCATAAGTAGAATCAAATTATTACATAATCGCATATTCCGACCTCACACACATAAGCCGACCGTGATTCCCACAAATTCGAGGAAATATTCATAAATAAATACATGGATCATTGACTAACCATGTGATCCATATATTAGTGGTCAAGTCCAATAATTTATTCACTAATAAATATTTCTCACTTGCTAATGCGAAATGAGCCTTATCGCTTCATTACCATTAACATCATGTGTTAACTAGAATAGTATTGTGCAGACCAATCTAGCCGAATAATTCAATGCCCAATTGAATTATTCTACGATCGGGGACATCTTTCAGAATCCATCATATGTTTGTAAATTTCGACTCACGGATTCTTAACACTTTAAGAAGAAATTCACATGATGATTCTATGGACAATTAATTTAATCACAATTAAATAAAATAACCCATTCATTAAATAACTTTTATTAAATGAAACATATTAATAAAAATACAAATAATTATGTCCTTGAATAATTGGCATCTTGGGCATAAACTCTAACAAGGACAACATACGATTAAGTAGTATTACAGGGGACAGTTATGGCCACATGGATGGCGTATTGCTGCCCGCTAGGAAAGTGTTAACGATGAAGATTTGAAAAGCAGGGCTTATCGACCTACATGTCTACCACGTTGAATAATACAAGAAGATCTTTTATTAATACACAGCTTGCATTATTAGCAATGTCCCTGTATGGGGATTATAAACAGAATAAACCTGGACTTCTAGATAAACTATATATCTTAGTTCTCTGTTAATCTGAGATGATTATCAGAGTTCGGATTTATCTCACATGCATAATTTATTTCTCAAATGCAACTGTATCAACCATTATATTGAAGCCTAGGTTGGTGCAAGTTACATTTATATATCTAAGATCCCTTTTCATTCATAATGGAAATCGTATTTTGAAATTAAAAATGAAACAGTGAGACAGCATTTTCCCTATGACAATCTTTTTTTTCTTTTTTTTTCTTTCCTTTTTCATGTTTTCGCCTCTTGTTATACTTTTGTGGTAAGTAGGATAAGTTAATTCGTCTTTCTGAGCTTTTCCAGATTAAAGGCAAATTATCTGTTATCCCATTGTACCAAAATGTGGCTTTTACTCAGCGAGAAGGGACATCTGTAGGTGATTCTCATAACAAATCATAAGATAATGGAATAGGCTCTTTTTCAGATTTGCAGTTACGGAGGAAAAAAATATAGTAAACTGTTATATATGAAAATATTAAATCAACAAGATCTGAATATATTTTGTAGTTATATTAAACTGTTTACATATGAGTTTGATGACCTACAATCATAGTTATAATGAGCTTTTGTGCTGATTTTCTTTGAAGGTACAGTTACCGGGAATTCATAGCCAAAGGTGGAGAAGAGAAGGTCATAATCTTTATGTTGAATCATGTTCAAAATTCAAAGATTGCTACCTTGCCAAGTCACCGTTGGCTTTATACATACGCCTAGGAAGCAGTATTAAGGTTCTATGCACCCACACCTTTAACATTTAAAGAGTTAGTGCTCTAATTATTGCATATTCTTTAATTGTTGACAATGTCAATTTATTCTCATTTGTTGTTTCATTTGTCCAATTGGATCATATTTCCTGTTTATGTTGTAAGTATTTGAATGTTTACTTTTGTTTGTGAACATCTTGATGACTGTTCTTAAGCTTTTAATTGCCAAGTAGTGATAATGCATTTGAACAGGTTAAATGTTTGTAATTTGTGTCAATTGCTGATGGAACTTCTTTGCCTCTGAACTTGTCCAAAGAATTGCTCATGTTGGATGAATAAGTTGTTGATCCCTTGTACTTAATAGAATTCATACGACACCATAAAATTGTTATGTGTTTGGAAACTTGTAAAGATTGAATAGAATTGCTTAACCTACTTGATCCAATAAGAAAGGTTGATGTACAATCAAGGAAAAACAGAAGTTAATGATCTGATGGTTGTCTTAACCATCAATAATGCATTCCGGTGAATGCTTTATTAATCTTTTTTCTGTTTATTTTCAGTATTTAGTATTTCATGTCAGTTGAATGAATACCTGAATCAAGCTACAGATTCTGACTATGTATGTGATTCTGAGTGGACTTGTTGCAGTCTTGACAAGTAGCTATGTGTCAATGATGACTTCCAATCTAATAAGTTATGACGTTCTACATATGTTTTTGAATTACCCTATGTACCAATGCGTCTTCTGCAGTTTTTGGGTTTTTGTTTTACGGGATGTGTTTATTCTGTTTTTTAGCTATCAGGAGATTTTACCTGTGGTTATGCTGAGTCTTGTTCAGATTTGATGCTGTAATTCTGGTTCCTCTTTTGATAGAAAAAAGTAGGTTTCCCCTGATGCAGATTTGTTTGTTTGGAAATAATTTTTGATTGAAGTTTCTCTTTCCTGGAATGGTTGGGGGTTGCTCATAGGTTTATTTGATAGTGGTCATGTGACTGTAGGCTTTCATACAACGTAGATGCATTTCTTATTATTATAGCAAGTTTTTTTCTCTTTTTATTTTTGGGTTCAAAATTATAGCAAGTTCACTTCAAGTCTTTTATCCTGTGTCCATTTTTGTTTCTTCTATTATGTATTCTGTTCATTGCCGATTCATATGAAAGCGAAACTTTGGATGTCATTGGTTATTAACGTTCTCTGAAATGCAAAATGTCGTTTTTCATCTTTATAGTTTGTGTTTCCTCATTATATGAAAATCAGCCAAAAGTTTGTCTGGTTTCTCTCTCACCCCATTACACACATACTGGCACAAATGCGAAGCTGAGCTTCCGTTTTCCTTATGGCTTAACTGAGTCAATATGTATTTCAGAATTTGTTGATTGGCAGAGAACATCAAATTATCAATTGAGGTTTCCTTTGTACTTTGTTGTTCAACCTACTCGTTTAAAAGGTGCTTGCGGAGTTTGGAGAGATAACAGGAGGACCAGAAGCAGAAAGTCAGCATCACTCAATAGCTGATGCTCATGTACAGTCAGAATTTAAGGATCCTGAACAAGTTTGAAAGGAAAGGCACAAGAAGGCAAATGAGATTGCCTACACAAAGAGCAAATCCAAGAAGGGTAAAAATTTGGTAAAATGGGAAGAAAGGAAAGACCGAGTGAGCGGGAGCTTAGGTGAACGACCTAGATTATCTGCGCCAATTTATTATAGTTCTGAGACCCTTGATTAGATAGTTCTAGGGAAGTGTATGGAAGATATTTCTAAAATGTTGGCCTCTATAATCTTGCAGTCTCATTGGTCGGTGTAGATTACCATGTTATGATGTTCCTTTATTAGTTGTTTTTATCTTCGTTGAGGTAGGGGTAAGGTGGATGATACTAATCAATTTCTTTCGCTCTTTTGCATCAGGTGCCAGTTTTGAAGGTGTAACGGGGAAAAAGGAATGGTCTCCACAGGGAGGATCATTGTAAAAGCAACTTCAAGATTTTTCACTTGTGCTTCTTTATAGTATTAGCAAAAATTGAAACTAGTTTTTGAGCGATGAGACTTGAATGCATTGGTAATTTGGGTTTTGATATCATATTAAATAATCACCTCATTTAAAAACTTAATTTTTTTTTTTTTTTAAAAAATTATTATATTTATTTATGGGTAAGTTATGCCAATGATCCCTGATACCGACATGGTTTAACAACTTAGTCCCATTATTCTAAATTGTTCAAATAGGTTCTTCAAGTTTCACAAACCTATCAAATTGGTCCCTATCCTAAGATTTCCAATAGAAAATATATTAAAAAGACTAAAATAGCATTGAAAAAATCAATCAAATTACAAATGTGCCCTCACCCCATTTTTCCCTTCTAACCATTTGAAAACCCTTTTAGTCTTGTCCCTACCCCACTTTCCACCCTACCACAATGAACCCTACATCAACCTTATCCTACCAATACCACCCACATCCAGCCACTAATCCCTCGCCACCACCCCAAACCCTAGACCCCAGCCCTCAACCCCTAGCCCTCAGCCCACTACTACCCTTATCTTATCAGACCTTTTACCCCACCTGTTTTTTACCAATTCTGTGTTTTTTGTGTGCATGCCGTTTTGTGTATGGTGTCCGTGCTCTGTGTGTGTGTATATGTATGATTGTGTGTGACTGTGTGTGTGTGTGTGTGATGGGGGGTGTGTGACAGTATACATGAGTATGAGTGAGTGTGTGGTGTGTGCATGAGTGTATGTGATTGTGTGTGGCGCGTTTGTGTGTATAAATCAAGTGTGTGTGAATCCAATGTGTGGTTTATGTGGGTGTGTTGTCTGGGGAACAGATCTTCCATAGGCAATCCTCTCATGTTGAGATGATAAAGAATTTCGGTCATTAATTAGCTCTTTTAATCCTAGTCATAGAAAATGACATGGATTTTTCCTTCAAAAAATCTGCATTCTCTCTCTTCACTCAATGATTTATTTTCTGTTTCTTCCTCATAAAAGTTGTTTCTCTCTCTTTTGCATTTAATTCTCACCTAACCCTTTTTTTTTTTATCTAAACTCACTCATGGTTTTCACTACTTCGCATTTCAAAAAGGATTTAGATCTTGTTCTAACTTAAACTTCATTCTCAATCATCTGTTCATTTTTAAATTACATTAAATCATAACCGCTCAATTAAACAAAAAAATTAAAACCAAAATATAGCTTTCCCTCTTTTTTTGTTTTCATTTTCTTCTCCCGCCACATTCTCCCACTTCTCTTTTTTGCCTTCTCCACGATTCACATCCTCCATCTTGCATCCTTAGACAATCCACATCGGACAGGAAACGTTAATAGAAACTTCAAGTATTGATAAAGATGGAGTTCATGACATCTACATAACTAACGTACTAGAGATGCCAAGCAATAAGGATGATGACAACAAACATATACCATATGAAGGTATGACTTTTGATACAGAGCACGATGCATATCTGTTTTATAATAATTATGGAAGAATAATTGGATTTAGCATTAGAATTCATGCTGCTAAGAAGAATGTTGATGTGCAATGGGCATATAGGATATATGTTTGTTCTAAATAGGGAAGGCAACGGGTAGGGTTTAAACCCGAATTCGATGGGTATCCGACCCAATTATAAACCCATTTATGAAACCGATGGAGTATCCGTACGGGTTTGATTTTTATAAGTGGTTACCGACAGATAGTCCGATCGGGTTTGGTAATCACAATTAAAAAATTCTGAAACCCGAAAACCCGATTATTAATTTAGTAAATAATAAATTAATAAAATATTTATATATTATATACATGCACATATAACATATTGTTTAAGAAAATAATAACTTTTTAATTTTGATCCAAAATTAATAGTTGTGGGCCTATAGCTTAACCCAATTCTTATTATTAATTATTAACCCTGGTAATTTATATTTACCTATTGTTTTAGCTAATTAGTGTTTAGTATCGGTGAAAGAGTGGTTAGTCCACATAGAAGTAGACTTCGTCCAAAGACTTTAGATGTTTTAATGTGTGCACAAAGCTGGTTGTGGAGTGAGATGGAAGGTAAAATAATAGTATTTATTGTACAAAATTGCACTTATATTTTATATGAAATTCAACGCCCATTTACATGTATGTCATTTTTGTAGGTGGCAGCACAACTCCAAATTGGATAAAAGTTTCTTGTGCTGAGGAAGATGTAGATTGAAGTATTTATAATATTTTATGTACTTTTAATAATTCAAACTAGAATGATTGGATTTTGTTGAATGTTTATGGACAAAAAATTTAATTTATTATTTTTAGTTTTATTGCGATTGGTCATTATTTTAGTATTTGTTTTAATTGTTTTTAAAATATTTTAAAATTTTCTTTTTTAAAAAAAATTATTCATTAACAGGTCGGGTCGGATACCCGCGGGTTTTAAAATACTTAACGGGTTCGGGTTTGGTAAACAAAATTCAAATCCGACGGGTATCCGTGACGGGTTTGGTAAAAAATAATTTAAACGGGTTCGGGTTTGGTTTTATAAATTTTAGCAGGTATCCGACCTGTTGTCATTGCTAGTTCTAAAAAAGGATGTAGAAAACCTAATAAAAGGGATCATCTTGTAAAAAAAAAGACTACCCAATTGAAACTCAGAAGCAAAAAAAAAAAAAACTAAAGCCAAATAAGCTAAATCCAAAGCCAAAGATTCAAGCAAAACCTACATGCGCGCAATTGCACAAACCTGCAAGGAAATAATAGAAACAACGTGATTCATAACAAAATTAAAATTAAATGGGTCAAAAAAAAAGAAAAACTAAAACCAAATAAGCTAAATCCAAAGCCAAAGATTCAAGCAAAACCTACATGCGAGCAATTGCACAAACCTGCAAGGAAATAATAGAAACAACATGATTCATAACAAAATTAAAATTAAATGGGTCTTTTTTATACTTCGAAATTTTCATCATAATCAAAGGATCTTTTCATATATGAAATTTTTACTAAAATTGGGCATTTACATTTTAAGTTTTTATTTCTTTTTAACTAATCTATTTGTTGCAAAAAAAGAAGATCCAAGATAGAGGATGTGGATCGTATAAGGTACAAGAGGGAGAGGTGATAAGAACAATGGGCAGAGAGGGGAATGTCGACGGATATATTGAAGAATAAGAGTTTTAGTAAGAGGAGAAAAAAGACAAGAGAGTTGTTGGATTGAAACAGGGAGCGACAAAGAAGAATTGAGAGAGAAAGTTGGGTTTTTGGTTTTAATTCTATTGTTTAATTGAACGGTCTATATATAATATAATTTAAAAATAAAACGGATGGCTGAGATTGAAAGTTAGAAAGTTAGAATGAATTTTAAATTAGGAGAAGATCTAAATTCTTTCAAAAACCTTTTTTTGGTCAAAATTTCAAACTTCTTCTAAGTCATTACATAGGAAGATACACACCCATTTTGAGTCTTCTTGCAAACAATGAGCAAAATTAAATTAAGTTTGACACTAAAATTTCATTTTCTCTTTATTTATCTTATCTAATTTTTTGGTTATTATCTATTAACTTATCTGTGTAGTTAGCATGTATGTATGTATGTATATATATAAATATATATATATATATATATATATATATATATATATATATATATATATATATATATATATATAAGCTTTATGTTATTTCATTTTTTTGTCAGTCAGTGTAGGCTGATATGGGTTACTAAAAAAATTACTTAGCAAGAGAAGATACAGGTTTAATGATCATATTTGCAAAAACAAAAAAAAACAAAAAAAACAAAAAATGTACGTGATGAACTTCTATGTTAGTATTTCATGATCCGCAAAATTTTTTCTTTTTGTTTGATGTTTGATGAGGTCTCCTTGCATTTCTTACTACCAATACTGTGACATAATTGATTTTTTTTTTTCCAATTTTCGTGTATTATGAGTATTGTTATATAAACTTTGAGTACATGAGAGAGAAACGGTTTTTATGAAAAAAAAAAAGAGAAAAAATGTCATGTATGTCTTAAATGCAAAAGAGAGGAAACAACTTTTATGAGGAAGAGAGAGAAAATTAATCATTGAGTGAAGAGAGAATGCACTAATCTAAAAAAAAAAAGAAAAAAGGAAAAAAAAAAGAAAAAAACCATGTCATTTTTTATGACTAGGATTAAAAGAGGGCTAACTAATGGCCAAGATTATCTTTAATCTTAACATGAGAGGATCCTGCATATGAGAGGATCCATTCCTGTGTTATGTAACTCGATGTGCAAGGTGTGTTGCATCACTTGGTTTGTGGGTGTGTACGTGGCTCAATTTTAGTGTGTGTGCGTGTAAGACTGTGTGTGTTTATATGTGTGTTTGTGACTCTGTGTATGTGTGATTGATGAAGATGATGAAGGGTAGAAAAAGAAAAGCAAAAGGAAAAAACCAAAATAGAAAAAACAAAAAGATTGTTTTGCGCTTAAATTCAATGCCAACTCTATTAAAATTAACAGTTTTTTTAATAGGTACCAATTTAAATAGTTTTGTGAAACTTAGGGGACCTAGTTGAATGATTTGGAACAAGGATGACTAAATTGAAAAATCAGGCCAATATTAAAGACCATTGGCACAATTTATCCTTTATTTATTGTCGTTAAGGGATAGAGTATTGTTAACACAAACATAGCCACCAAGGGTAAGGCTTTGGCTTGGCGATAAAGTTACTCGCTTGTTTATGAGAGGTTGTGGAATTAATTTCTGCCAGTTACATATATGTTGTACGACCTTAGGCCTTCTTTGACTAAAAAAAATTGTTAACACAAACATGGACATATATGATGGAATTCAGGATTCCATTGAGTATTAACCGAATTATTTCTGGTTAAAGAATCTATTTCTAGTTGTTCTGGAACAATTAGGATATTTTCTAGAAGAAATACGAGATTCTGCTTCTGGCAGCAACATGCTTGGTCTTGCTTATGGGGTCAAATCAATACGTTCTAAGAAGAAATATTTGAATATCAATCTCATCGATCTCATACCAAATCCCATTAATCGAATCACTTTTTTGAGAAATACGAGACATCTAAGTCATACAAGTAAAGAGATCTATTCATTGATAAGAAAAAGAAAAAACGTGAACGGGGATTGGATTGATGATAAAATAGAATCCTGGGTCACAAATAGTGATTCGATTGATGATGAAGAAAGAGAATTCTTTGTTCAGTTCTCCACCTTAATGACAGAAAAAAGGATTGATCAAATTCTATTGAGTCTGACTCATAGTGATCATTTATCAAAGAATGACTATGGTTATCAAATGAATTGAAAAGAAGCTCATACAAATTAATCATGTGCCAGGAACCAAATTTGAACTGGTGACACGAGGATTTTCAGTCCTCTGCTCTACCAACTGAGCTATCCCGACCATTCCCAATGTATCATCCTCATTTTATTAGATAACTTGGGTCTATGTCAATTAAAAGGATGAAAGAAGATTCTTTTTATCTAGGTCCTGGAATTTCTTGGATCTTCAATAAGACAACTTTGTAAATTTCAGTATGAGAAATGATATCCATTGTGAATCATTCAAATTGGGAGTCCTTGTTCAAAGATGTTCATTTTTATGTGTATCATACGTATCTCACAAGACTTGTGATAAGATAAAGGCATTTCCGCTTAGATCCGTTTGTAAAAGAATAGAGTGAATGAGAAAGCTAAGGAATTTGGAAGCGCTAACTAAAAGAGGGATAGGATAAAGAGGGACTTGAACCCTCACGATTTTTAAAGTTGACAGATTTTCCTCTTACTATAAATTTCATTTTTGCCCATATTGACATGTAGAACGGGACTCTATCTTTATTCTCGTCCAATTAATCAGTTCTTCAAAAGATCTATCAGACTATGGAGTGAATGATTTGATCAATGAATATTCGATTCTTTCTTCAATGTGGAATCGATTCACACCAACTCTTCCTTCTTCTTTCTTTTCATAAAAAATAGATTAGGGTTATTATTAATCATTTCATTTGATAAAGTATTGAATACATATGTATATACGTTTATCCTTCATCCTTTCTGAAGTTTCGATAGAAAGATTCCTCGACCAACGCAGTCAACTCCATTTGTTAGAACAACTTCCATTGAGTCTATGCACCTGTCCTTTTTTTCGCTTTCTGAACTTTTCTTTGTTTTCGGAAAACAGGATTTGGCTTAGGATTGCCCATTTTTATTAATTTTAGGGTTTCTCTGAATTTGAAAGTTATCACTTAGTAGGTTTCCATACCAAGGCTCAATCCAATTAAGTCCGTAGCGTCTACCAATTTCGCCATATCCCCTTTTCTTTATGTTTTGAGATTAGGATCTCATTGTGATGTCCTTCCTTTTTTATTTTCATTTCTCTTGGAACCATTGAATTCATTAGATACCGATTCTTATCTCGAAAAAGTGTTTTTTCTCTTTTCTGTCTTCTATAGGAGATCCATATTTGGTCCAATCAAATATGATTTTATCATTTCTGTATCTACAATTCAATATAGATGGATATATACACCATATATATGTCTATCTTCCTGTCATTTTTCCCATGCAATTTGAAATACTTGAACGGTCGATTCTTTTTTTTTTTGGTCTTAACTTCCACCTTTACGAATGAAAGAAGAGGAATATCTCATTAGTTATAACTAATCATTCTATTAAATAATTTAAAATAAACTAAATAGAAATTTAAATAAAATCAAATAAAATAGAGAAGTGTAAGAAAAAGAATTTCAAATGTCATTTGAATTCAAAAATAAAAATTTTGACTAACTAAAAATAGTTAATATTGAATATCTAATAATATTGACTATCTAATAATATGATAATTGTCATAAACGAATCAAAATTCTCTATCAATATATTAATTGTTATGTTATATATTATATTAATCATTATGTTATATAATATTAAATATTTATTTGAAATTCTATATTATATTATTTTCTATATTCATATAGATTATGAATATCTAAGAAATACTAGTTAATAACTAAGATTCGAATAGTTTATTGGATGCCTAGGCATAGAAAATTTCTGTTATGTGGGCCCGCTTAGCTCAGAGGTTAGAGCATCGCATTTGTGATGCGATGGTCATTGGTTCGATTCCGATAGCCGGCTTTTCCCCATTTATTTTCTTCAATTTTTTTCATGGTTGAGAACGACCCTTTGAATATTGAAAAAGTTTCTTTCCCTTTTTCCAAAAGCCATGAATTTCGAATTTATTAAGTTAGAGAAACTTCCAACTATGTCAGGAAAATGATCTTTGTTTTTATATAATAGATAATAGAAAGGGATCTGGATATTTATTCAATTCGTCTCATTCTTCTTTATAATACACTACTTCAGTAAACTTCGCTTTAGAGTTATTCTGTAAAATAAAATTTTTATAAATATAAAATAAATAAGAATTCAATTTATTCTAAACAAGGAGTTTTTATGTCACGTTATCGAGGACCTCATTTCAAAAAAATACGCCGACTGGGGGCTTTACCAGGACTAACTAATAAAAGGCTTAGAGCCGGAAGTGATCTTAGAAACCAATCACGTTCCGGGAAAAAATCTCAATATCGTATTCGCCTAGAAGAAAAACAAAAATTGCGTTTTCATTATGGTCTTACAAAACGACAATTACTTAAATATGTTTGTATAGCCAAAAAAGCCAATGGATCAACAGGTCAAGTTTTACTACAATTACTTGAAATGCGTTTGGATAACATCCTTTTTCGATTGGGTATGGCTTTGACTATTCCCGCAGCCCGTCAATTAGTTAAACATAGACATATTTTAGTTAATAGACGTATAGTAAATATACCAAGTTATCGCTGCAAACACCGAGATATTATTACAGCGAAGGATGAACAAAAATCCAAAACTCAGATTCAAAATTCTCTCGATTCATCCCCTCATGAGGGATTACCAAACCATTTGACCCTTCACCCATTCCAATATAAAGAATTATTCAATCAAATAATAGATAGTAAATGGATCGATTTGAAAATAAATAAATTGCTAGTCGTAGAATATTATTCTCGTCAAACTTAAACCTAATTAAAATAAAATCAGATTCGGACAACCCCTTGTAATTGAACCTCAATTTTAGTATTAGGTGAAATTCATGATCATTTGAGTATTCCATTGAGAACCGATCCCCACCCATTGTATTTAAAAAATACTTATTGTAAGGGTGAAATTCTTATGTGAAATCATTACAGTGTGTGTGTGTTAGTACATGTGTTTTGTATTATGTGTATTTAAAAGTAGAGACTAATTTGACCATATTTGGCAACATTGAAGACTAATTCTCATTTTTTGAAACAGTACACTAACTTGAACATGGGGTAACATAGGAGACCAATTCGCATAATTGACGTAAGGAGCAAACTGGTAATTTAGAAAATTATATAAGCTTAATTATATCATTCCATTTTTTTTTTTTTTGTTGTGGTGTCAGAGTTTTACGTTAGTCAAGTTACGGAAAGTCATGGACCAATTCAACTATATTTATTAAATATTGAGTAGTCAGTTTACATTTTTTAAAATAATAACAATTAACTTGAAAAAATAGTAAACAATATGAACTAAATTAACAAAAAAAGGGTAATACGCCTAATTACCTGCCTAATTACCTGTGGTTTATTCAAAAGTGTATGAAATCCCATATGGTTCCAAAATTACTACAAAATCTCTCGTGATTAATCAAAATGGCGTATGATACTTGGTTATTAAAAAAATATTAAAGTCAACCACAAGTGAATGTCACGTATGTAGATTGCAACTCTCGTGATTTTGAGATGGTGCATTTTTGAATAAGTATAAAGATAAATGGATAATGTCTGAAGCAAGGCTAGCAAGTAGAGTATCAGGAATAATGGTCTAGGAAAGCAAGATTTCTTATACTATACCGTTCGCGCCCCCGCCCCTTGCCTGATGTTAAACCAAAATGCTAAAAGCTCTCTAAACCATGCAATAAGGTCACCCATAATACGACTCCCCCACTTGAGTTATCTTAGTTCCAAGCTGAAAATTTGGTCCTAACTAGTAGAACAAGAAAGACATGGATGGTTTACATGAGTAAACCAATAAATAGTCAAGACGAAATTGTAATTTACATTGCTTTGATATTGTAAGGTCGCAAACTACACGCATGACATTTACATACAGCTAATTTTTAACATTTTTTTATTTAATTGACTACAAGAAATTCCATGATGATTTTGTAATCACAAAAAACTAATATAACATTTACCAAAAAAAAAAAAAACATGAACTAACCGCATAATCATCCCATTCTAGATTAGACTAGTTGAGCCTGCCCATGCAAACCCAATGTATATTTAGAAAATATCGTAATCCACATGTTTATAAAATCAACCTAAAAGGACAATTCATTAGAATGATGTGGTCAATATTACTAGATACCCATGGAAAAGTGAAAGCTTTACAAGATGCACAGAGCAATTTTTTGACAAAAATAAATATTTATGATGAACAAATAGCACTAAATGGCATTTCCATATGGCAGTCACACCAAAGGCTACAAAAACCTAATGCAGGATATCTGTACTTATATGAAGATCACTTACTATGCTCCTCTTTGTTTACTTGTAACACAACTTGGTTCCTTCAGTCTATGCAACCACTGTTAAACTCTCTTATTCATCATTGTGATTCCTGTTCTTTCATTCTTATAAGGGACTTTAGGAATTGATTTACCTGCACATAATTAGTAACAATTTTTCTTCTGGATATAAATCCAAAGGAACAAAGTAAAACTGCGACAATCAGAGTAAAATTTACCCAGGGAATGCGAGACTGATTCATACCTCCGAAGGATCCCTTAGAGAGAAGACAACATTGCTTTCTTTAGGAATTGTTGATACCAGAATTCCAAAACGACTGCTTCCATTGCACAAGACCTGAAGAAGATGTATTATGCTTACAAGTAGGACTTAGTAAACAACATTTTCACGAGACTAAAACTTAATGAGATCCTCCATTGAATAGGAGTATGGAAGTCCATATGCACGCCTTAAATGTAACAGGAAAGGAAAATGAAGTACATGGAAATCTATACTCAACTCTACTAAACAATGAGACGAGACATGATCATAGAAACAATCCGAGATGTGAAATTACTAATTGCTAAAGAGTTACAAAACAAAACGTCTAAATTTTCTCAGCAATGCCAAGAAGGCAGAATCCCCTGAAGGATTCGAAAAACTCAAGTCAAAAGATTAATAATTTTCTCGCACACCTATAAGTATCTGTAATCTTCTCATGCGTCTTCTCCAAATCAGGAGCAAGAATAAACAAGCAACACTAATGTGCATCTGCCTAAACTGTGGATGGAAATTAAAGGCGGCGAAAAGAAGAAAAATGAAAAGAGCCAGTTTAATCCATTTAATCCTTTATAGCATCTCTCCAGCATTTATATATACTGAACTTGTTTTATATTTCAAATGGAATTAAGCCTCCATTTCTGTGTGATTCATCAAGTCTGGTTAGGAACGAATTTCTTTCTCTTTGATTCATAGACATTGCTAAAAAACTCTAAACAAAACATATATATGCTGCTGAAAAAGAGAAATTAGAAATGAGGGTTAATCACCTGCATATTGCATTTGACAAGATCAAGAGGAGTAACAACCATGTGAGTTAAGCCACAATTGAGTATGCCCTCGAAAGTACATGCCACGTAAAATGCTGGAGAGAACATCTTAATTGAAGGCTCCTTTGGTGATGGGATCATAATTGGAGCCTTGTTCCTGTTGGCCATAGATAATGAATCATTACTGTTATTCTCATTCATGATCATGCCATGTTGATGCTGCCTCCAACTCAAAAATCTAGAGTCTCCCACAACTGCATTTTAAGCCATTGTTTTCTTTTCTTTAAGCCATAGTTTATTATCCCCAATCTTTTACATGATTTATACAGACAACAGTCAATTAACATAATACGAAAAAGAAATGAAATCAAGACAAATAGTGACAGATCAAATCTTTTACTTGGCCTTACAATCTTATGTCACTTTGCAATTCTCTAATTTTCTGTTTGTCGCTCAACTTCCCAAAAGTTTCCCTTTTGGCTATCAAGCTCTTACTTTAGTCATCAAGATACACCTTAATTATTGGTTCTTATCACATATCATATTGGGATTGAGAAATGAGCCACTACAATAAAGAAATCACTCACTTTTTGACATGTCAAAATGCTTTCAATGCATATATATATATATAACAGACACTACATTTAATGCCATGACGAGCAAAACTTTTACTTTATTGGACAATTTTAACCCTTTATATCCCTTTAGTATATAGTAAAGATATGAATAATTCACTAAACTTCAATCAAAATCAAACTGCGAACCGTCACTAAACGCATATACATTGTACATGTATCGCAGTTACAAAAACAAATAGTTACAATATACATACACATATGATATAATTACATTTTTTAAATAAATTAGAAGAAATGTGGTATTTTCTTTTTTTTCTTTTCAATTAAATAGTATGTGGTATTTTCTTTTTTCTTTTCAATTTTTACATGGCATTATCTTACACGCTTTTGAATTGATTGATCCTAATTCATAATTATTCTCCAAATGCTATCAAACAATTTTCTAACAACATAGGACGTTATCAAACAATTTGCAAGCAAGATAGAAACAAAAGTTTAAACCATTATCAGTAACAATGCACAAATTTAGCGTACTAAGAGAAGAATTACTACAGACTTGAAAGGTTCTTAATCTATTAATAAAGGATTTTTATTCAGGAGCCTAAATAATAAGGGGAGTCTTAGGTTCTTAATCTATTAATAAAGGATTTTTATTCAGGAGCCTAAATAATAAGGGGAGTCTTAATTGTTTATACATATCCTTATACAATTTCAATTTTGACATATAATTAAACTTCATATATAATTGAAATTAAAAAATATATATGAATTAACGATGAATTTTAAGCATCAGAAATAAAAAAGTTAATAAAGTTACCACTATGGTAGAAACATCTTTTTAGAAATTGTTCCATCTTTTCACCACAGTTTTCCCTGGCAACATGAAATAACCAATAAATCCAGGCACTCTGAGCAATTTCCCAGTGATGATGCCTAATAGAAGATCAAAACCAACGAAACGTCCGTGAAGAACTTAAGATAGAAAATGCAAATGTTTTTCAGGTTTGCTGAATGGGGATGCCAAGAATGAAGCATATAAAAACAACAAGATAAAATTCATTGATCAATCCTGCATGCTAGGGTCTTGCTAACCATGTTTCTGAGTTCAGCATCAATCATCTTACTCCGAGCATAACCGAAGATAGTCAAGTGTTGCGACCATTGAAGTAAATGAGTCATAGAAAGATCCATTCTTAAAAAGCGAAAAAACGGCACTAACACAAGTTTCAGAAAACAAGCCCTGCATATTGAGAAAAGACAAAATCAATTTGTAAACCTAAGGATAAGAGCATAAATATTACACGAACCTCAGGGAGGCAATCCTCATAGTAAAGTGCAGGAAAAATCTTCTTCTTGGCAAGATCCCCCGAGGCCCCGACAACAGTAATACTAACAGTTGATTTATCTTTGTTGAAGTAAAAATCAACAGTATCTTTTTGTTCCTCGGGAGGTGTAACCGACAACACCTAATCCTTTAACTTCTTCAGTGTAGCTTCACTTTCAATAAGGGTCAATTTTGTGGCCACGACACCTACACCGAATTATCATGCACATCTGAAATCAAAAAGAAGAGTAATCCAACATCCAAAAGATAATCTCACTGAATGAGCATCATCATGTAAACAGCTAGTAGCAATAAGCTAATTCCATTTTAAGGCAAAGATTCAGTAAAAATCTGGGAAAGGTAAAAGAAACAACCAGTTTTTGATGACTGTTCATTATTGTGGCCTTAAACTGAAACAATTTAACAATAAAAATTCGATACTTCTATTACTTTTTGCTTCAAACTAAAATCTTAATAATAAAAATTCAATCTTTTCATCATTTTGTGTTGTAAACAAAACACTTAGACAATAAAAAGTCAGTCTTTAGATCCTTTTTTGCATTAAACTAAACACTTAATAATAAAAATCCAACCTTTTTATCATTTTTTTTCTTTAAACTAAACACTTTAGAATAAAAATTCAACCTATTATCATTTTTTGCTTCGAACTTAGTACTTGACAAGAAAAATTCAATATTTTTATCATTTTTTGCCTCAAACTCAACGCTTAACCGAAAAAAGAAGAAGTTATTATTATCTTTTTTGCTTTAAACTAAACACTCTCACGTAAAAATCAAATCTTTCCGACTCCTAGATGGTTTTATAGCAAATGCTACAAAAGATAGAACTAAAAGTTCAATCTTTTTAACCAAATTTTCTTAAAAGAATGAAATCAAACTAATTAAACATTAAAAATTTAGAAATCAATGAGACATTATACTTACTAATCCACGCATTATATCCACTAAGAAATCAATGGCAAACCCTTCAAACATATGAATATAAGAGGCCTACTGGAAATATGATCCAACAAAAGCAATCACTTACTATTGAGAATGATTTATGAGTTCCCTTTCTGCTTCTTTCTCTACATCAAAATGTTAAATGAAAGTCAAACAAATTATATGAATAACGGCAAAAGATGAGAGTAACACAGAAAACAATAAACCAAAAGGAAAATTACAAAGCTCAAGAAGGTCACTCAATATAAAAACGTAACAATGAAAACATTAGCAAATACAAAACCAATATAAAATACAAATTAAAATCTGTATTTTTTTCTTCTTTATAAGTCTAACCCAATAATCGAAAACCAATATGTAAAAAAATAAAAAATTAAAAAAAATAATTTCTCTATCACAACAGTAAAGGTATGAAGAAAAACGACACTCCATACTGCACTCAATCAGACACTTGCACATAATACACGCACACATATCACACACACGCAAAATCCTTTTATATATCATATTTAAAGACTAAGAAGCGGGAAAATTTTAAAAAATAAATAAAACCCAGAAATAAGAAAGCCTTTAAGAGTAATAAAATTTACCAAGAAAGCCCAAAGGTGATCTGCTGATGCATTGCTTTTGCCCTGAAGATGTGAGAGAGAAGAAAGATTGGTCGGTCGCTGAGAGAAGAATAGAGAGAGCTTGGCTTGTGAGAGAGAGAGAGAGAAGAAACGTGTGGTCTGTGGGAGAAAGGCAGATTTTTGTTTTGTCAGATTCCGCTATCAGCGGTTTAGATTGTTTTGTAGTAAACACGTGGACAAATCTAAACTATTTGTCGGAGAAAGTTGGTGTCAATTCTAGTAAGATTATTATTATTCTACAATAAAAGGTACAAAATCAGCACAAAATACAGCCAGTTTATTGCTTAGGATGAGCGACAAATATACCAAAGTGGACGATCTTGCCCTTACGTATTTCTTTTATAATGTAGTTATCAGCACAAAATACAGCTACTTTATTGTACAGGGTGAGCTACTAATATACTGAAGTGGACGATCTTGTCCCTACGTATTCTTTTATTATATAATTAAGATAAGATAAGAAGGTATGGACCGCGGCGCATGATAGCCAGTGGTCCCTCGCTACCCACTTTCCCTTGAAGCCATCAATGAATGATTGACAGGTAGCCTTACACATTCCTTTACGTGTGAGTAACAAACCAGAAAGAAAGAAAAGTATGAAGGTAGAGACAGAGAAGATGATAGATCTAGCTTATCTTGATGTTCTCTGGGAATTTCTTGAAGTAGGCCCCGATTCTGTTGATGTTGTTGATTATCCTGTTATGCCTTCATGGATGAAAGAAGTTGTCGATAATCTTGCATTCCTCAAAGCATTTCTCATGGATCCTCCCCAACAATTCGTTGAAGATGGTACACTGGAAAAACTCGAATCTTTGGCCAGCGAGGTAGGATCCGTCATCTCCACCTTTGGTCTCAAGAATATGGACCAAGATGTGGCTCGTAAACTGTGTGCCCAACTCGTCAGGCCTCTGATGCCCCTGGGGTTTTGGGTGTACACAGTCGGAAGCAATTATGAGAAAGATCCAAAGCCATCGGTAGCTGACATCCCAAGGACTGGTCAACTCGTCTTTGTTGGCCATCTTGTGGAGAATCTTGAACAGCTGGTGAAAGACAGGGCTGATTTGATTGGCCCTTTGAAGCATTTCATTTTACAGCTTCTAAGGAAGCTACAGTTCCTGAATTGTCGCCTCTTGGAAATCCCACAGCTGGTCAAGAAGGAACGAAATTTAGAGGATCTCCTGACAAGCACTACATATTGGGCATATGAGGTAAAGTATGCCATTGATTCCTTTCTCGTTAAAGATATTCCCATCTGGTTTTGTATGTACCGTCTTCGTGATTTACTGAAAGAGTTCGAACAGTATGAAGGACAACTCCAGATGGAATTCATTGACACGCAGTCAATTGTAAGCAGTATCATAAGCAGTGAGCAAAGGGAGCTTAATGTCATCCCACTTGTCAGTAACACTGAGATCAGTGAGAAGCTTGGGGAAGTCTTTGATTCCTACCCTGTAGTTCTGGAGTTCTGTGTTCGTACTTGGAGTTTGGTCTTGTCCTATAAAGAAAGGAAAAAGGAAGTGTTTCATGAGCTTTTAGATAATGCATCATGTCTGGATGATAACAATGGACTTGTTAAGAAAGGGCATACGATCCAGATGAGTGAAGATGAGTTAGAAAAATTGGTACAAGAACTTCTCAAGAATAAAAAGTATTTTGTCATCTTGGAAGATTTGCAGGACATTGATGCATTCATTGACATAAGAAGAAGAATTCTACCAGATGACAAAAATGGAAGCGTCGTTTTACTGACCACTCCCTCCTCAAAGTTGGCGCTCCAGTGTCGTTTTGGTTCTCAAAATGTTTTCTACGGTAAGCTGTCCAAAAAAACTATTTTTAGATCAGTATCAATATCAAATGATGATATCTTGCTTGTACTCGTTTTCAAGAATAGTACAGAGCTAGTCACCAATTACAGGTCTTGAACATAAAGGGATGATTGTAAAATTTTCCAAATATGGCCAAAACGTCTAGAAGTTTCTTTTTTTTAACTAATTTATACATACACATACTGTTATATATATCAATATATATAGACATATTTAAAAATTTATAGAATTTATGTTAGTATCTTGCGAAGTTTTCGTTAAACGTTTTACTTTTGTGGTACTATGTGACAATGAAAAGCTTTTTCATTTTTCTTTAAGATGATGAAATTTTAGTGCAGTCATGTTATGCATACTAGCGTTATACGTACTTATGAACTACATGAATATATTCAGGTGAGAACGTCAACCAAGCTATGGAAAAAAATTTGGAACCATTCACCAGTCTCATTGGGGAAAAAATCAGCACTTCACTTGACTTCAACGATAATGAGCAAGCTCTTATGGGAAATTTGAAAGTATTGAGAAGCAAAGCGTTTGACATAGAGACAAATGTGAAGAAAGCTGAACTATCAGGTAAGAAAAGGACAATGGATGTTGGAAGTTGGTTGGAGGAGGTGGAAAAGTTCAAAGAAGAATGTGATGAATTAAATGATAAATTAGGAGAAGGTGGATCCATCAGAAGTCAGTGGCATGGAAGTCATGTGAAAAAACTGAAAGAAAGAGCGGGAGAACTCATTCAGCGAAGTGAAACTTTTCGTGAGCTTGTAGTTGATACATGCGAGACTAGCAGGGAACAATTGTTCACGACAAAATTGCATGGTGAATCGTTGAAACAAGAATTGGATAATATCTTGGCACGGTTAGAGTCTGACCAAGTGCCAATTTTTGGTATTTATGGAATGGGAGGTGTTGGCAAGACAACGTTGGCGAAGCATATTTACAAACATATTTGCACGAATCATCAAGGTACACCTAATAAATGGCAGGTTTATTGGGTCACTGTCTCCCCAGAGGCTGATATTAACAAACTGCAGAATGATTTGGCTGAAAAACTGGATTTTGATCTTCCAAAAGATGATGGTGTAGAGAGAAAAGCATTCATTCTGCGTATACTACTGAGATTTCGGGAGAATGTTGTACTCATATTGGATGATGTATGGAAATATATTGATTTAACACAGATAGGGATCCATCTCGGAACAGATAGATGCAAGGTGATCATAACTAGTCGATTACTGAACGTGTGTAAACAGATTGGCTGCAAAGAGATTATCAAAGTACAACCTCTTTCTGAGGAAGATGCTTGGACACTATTTTTGGAGAAACTTAATTGTGCATGGGAGCTTAGTCCAGAAGTAGAAAAAGTGGCGAAGATAGTGGCAAAGAAGTGCAGCGGGTTGCCACTTGGAATTATCACTTTGGCTAGAAGCATGAGTGGGGTGTATGACATTCATGAATGGAGAGATACATTAAAAGAACTAAACTCTTCCATGGAACAAAGTGATTTGAAAAGCGAGGTGTTTCCAGTACTCCAAATTAGTTACAATCGTTTGAGGGATTCAAGGTTGCAACAATGTTTCTTGTATTGTTCTCTATATCCTGAAGATTATGAAATTCCAAGAGATGAATTGATTGCCACATTCATTTATGAGGGATTGATGCATCAAAGGGACTGCAGAGTTGCAGAATTTGATCAAGGTCGCACGCTACTTAATAGACTGGTAAATGCCTGCTTATTGGAAAGTGTTGTAAACTATAGGAGAGAAAAATGTGTGAAGATGCATGATTTGCTTAGAGATATGGCAGTAGAAATTACAAGAAATAACCCCAGGTTCATGACAAAAGCTGGACTTCAATTGCATAAACTACCTGATGAGCAGGTGTGGAAAGAGGATCTAGAAAGGGTTTCCTTGATGAAGAACAATATATATAAAATTATTGAAGGCTCATCCCCCAAATGTCCTCGACTCTCGACGCTGATCTTGAGAGATAATCCTTTAAAGTTAATTCCGGATTGTTTCTTTGCTCACATGCGTGGCTTACGAGTTCTGGATTTAAGAAATACTGATATTGAGAAGTTACCAAACTCCATCTCGGAGTTGGAAAATCTCACTGCACTGTTGCTTGGGGGTTGTAGAAAACTTTATTACGTGCCATCCCTGAGAAAGCTCAAGGCACTAATGGAGTTGGACATTAGTTGGACTCAAATTCAAGAAGTACCTAACGGCATGGAATATTTGGTCAAACTCAAATATTTGAATATGAGGTCCACGAATAACCTAATAGAGTTCCCAAGAGGGTTATTACCTCAACTTTCCCATCTTGAGTGCCTACGACTCCCATTCCACATAAAAATACAAGTAGAAGAAGTTGAGAGGTTGAAACTGCTAGAAGAATTTCAGGGTCGGGTTGATCACATGTTCAATCCAAAATGGCTCAACAAATCTCCCCCACTCATCTTCTATAAAATTAAAGCAGGTGGTGATAATCGTACTCAGGTTCCTAATTTCTTCTCTTCTAGACGTGCAATCAGCTTTAAGGAATGTAAAGGCTTAAGCGACTGCTTGTTGGATTCTATCCCATCGATGTACCTTGAAGGATGCCACATTGAACAGTGTAATGAAATAGAAAGCATTATGAGGATCTCTACTAGTTCCAACAATGAGGGAGCGCTACAGAATCTTGAGTGGTTGTACCTATTTAAATTGGAAAATTTCATTGGCTGGTTCAAATGGGAAGAAAGAGCTCTTGTATTTCCTCCACGTGGCACCTTTTCCTCTCTTAAAGAGCTGCAGATTTGTAGATGTAACAAAATCAAGAATTTGTTCCCACAGAAGTTACTAGGAAATAACCTTCGAAACCTCGAGGTCATTGCAATCACTTATTGTGATCAAATGAAGGAGATAATCACTGACGATGAAGATGAGGGTGTGGGTTCAACTTCAAGTAGCAGCAACAACAACAACAAATACACAAATGTTATCACCTTCCCAAAGTTGGGAATGATCTCGTTGCGTAATCTGCCAGAATTGGAGAACATCTATAAGGGAACAATTAACTGTTGTGATTCTATTGAGGGTATCTCTATAGTTAATTGTCCAAAGCTAGAGAGACTGCCTTTCTTTAATCCCTCTGTAGATGAAAAACCAACTATTTCCTTCCCAAAGTTAAAACGGTTGCACCTATTTAATTTGCCAGAAGTGAAGAACATTTGCAACAGAATCATGATTTGTGATTCCATCAATAGTATTTTGGTTGGAATGTGTAGACAATTGAGTCGGTTGCCTCTCTATCTTCCCCTTGTCGATGGCCAACCATCTCCTCCTCCTCCTCTTAAAACGATCAAGTTAAGGAAAACGGAAAAAGAATGGTGGGAGTCATTGGAGTGGGACCATCCCAACTCCATCAATGTTCTTCGCCCCTTTCTCGAATGGCGTTGAGTGCAGATCGTGGTGACGTTCTTATTCGACACATAGTTAAGTTTTTGCAGCTTTTCTTAGGTATTTTACTTGCACACAAAATGTTCTAACATATTTTAAGATGCGGGTTTTTTTTTTGTTTCCTGAATTTGTCTTCAAGATAGCTAACAGACAAAGAAATTCATAGGAAGTTCTTGCTCATGAAAAAATATGTTTTTATTTTTGCACATTACAGGTTCGAAGCAAGGCCTCAGAGAGATTTTTCATGTTTACCTGCTGATAGATTTTAGAATGATATTCTAGACTGCAATATTGAATCGATTAGAGACTAAATCTTTGTATGCACTCTGTTAACCTCTTCTTATCTATTCCAGTGAGAACCTGTTTGAAGATGGAAACCAAAACCTATAACTGATATTTCAACAAGGTTGAGATTTTTGTATTAGGCAATTTACAAAGCTTACACATCTGAAGATGGAAAGCATGTTGATTATTGAAGCATCCATGGGAGTGAGGAATTCGCAAGGTTTGTTCCTATTCCTAATATGTACAGATGAAGTAACAGCGTGGTCTTTGGTCAACATATTGACATTTGTTATAGCTTTGTCTTGTGTTAACTGGAAATATTCCATAGGTACTTGAGGATAGTCGAGGAGCTTCAAAGAGTAGAGCTGCGTGATATGCCCAGGGAGGAGAAGCTCGCCTTTTTTATCAATCTGTATACCACAATGGCATTCTGGTCCTTGTTCATTCATGGGGCTCAACCATCAGCCATCCAGGTGGATTGATATTGGACACTGGGAATAATGGAAACTTTTACTTCTGCACTGAACGTTTTGTGAGTCGTTGGTAAGATATGAATGGATCTTAGCAAAACGATTCAGATTAGCATTAGCTTGACTGCATCCATTGAAGTGATGCTCTATGTAGTTTTGTTGAGTAACAATGATGTTCTGGCACTAAAGTCATAAACAGACGAAGAAATATGTAATTCACATTATATTTCCGGAGTAATTCCGCATTTAAGCTAATAAAGAGATTGTGACATTGTTTTCAATCTTTTTTATAGTAGTTTGCCTCATCATCGCATGTAAAATTAGATATGTTTAAATCATCTAGTGCTACTTCTTACTTAGCTCTATTCCATGTGTCAATATGCAGGTACAGTGTAGATTTTGGCAAAAATGAAATCGAGGTGCTGAAACATGTTGCAAATTACCTGGACCCGGACGATTGTCAAGCTTTGCTGGAGTTGCTCGACAAAACTCAGTTCAAAGTGATAGACCAGCCTTACGATTGGGGATTGAACCTCTAGTAACCAATCCAGCTACCCTGCTCAGCAGATGCCAACCCGTGCCATATTTTGACTCTGGAAAACACAACCTAAGCATCACAGTTATAGGATACAAGGTTTAAGATTGCTCTTAATCTGTCAAGCCATGAGGCTCCTGGAGTTTGGTTGTTGATACCAAGAACTTGATAGAAATAACACATATCGCCGCGCCAATTAATGGGTTAAATACCCATATCATATACCCTTATGTTGTCTTCTGTACTATATAGTATACTTGAACTAAAATGTCCATCACCTTGCTTCCAAAAGTATTCCTTTTTGAATGACAAACTTCTGAAATGATATCTATTCCATTAATTTCTTTTAACTTGCTTTATTCAAGTTCTTGCCAAAATATGCTTCAAATAGCTCAATCAAAATGATGGAGCTAACTGTAATTACTTAAATGTTATTTCAAATAGCTCGTCTTTCCTTTACTGATTGTCTTATTTTATAAATAAGGTGTATTTATGGGTTATCAGATTTGGACTTTTAAATTTTAACCATCAAATTTGGAGTAATAAATTAGTTATCTAAGAAAAAAATATTTAAAACAAATAATTGAGATTTACAATTTAAAAATTTAGGGAAGACAAACTTGAGATAAAATTAGGCCCAACAAGGCCTAAATCAATTCATTTAAATAATAACGTTGCCATATGTCAAATTGGCAATGGCTCATTTAGACAAAACAAAGAGATAATATACTTGAGAATTACGTTTCAAGAAATTTTTAAAACAATGTCACTTGAACAAAATACATTATATTAATTATATTTTAATCCTAATGTTGATTAGAAATGAATCCAATGATTATCTTCTACACTTAACCAAATTGCAAGTGGCTCATTTAGTCAAGAAGTGAGAGAGAGATAATCATAGTATACTTGCGATGAACCTTCGAAGAAATTGTTGGACAACCTCAAAGTCTTGGTCAACATCTTCCATAACAACACCTACTCAAAAACATTCCTTCAATACCACAAAGTTTCATCGGAGGAATCATACAACTCTTGCCAAGTCTACCACCCAAAACCACAGAAAATCTTGTGTTTACTTTCAGATTGTTCATCACTTACAGGTAATCACACTCTTCTTTTTATGAATTAGTTTTGTTTGCAGATCTGAGAAGACTAGCTCCGTTTGTTTGCCGTGGAATATAAAAAATATTGTTTTTTGATTTTTTAATGTTTGCTAACATGTAGGATAAGTCAATTAAAAAATATTTTTAATTAATTTAAAAAATCTAGTTATAGGGAGTATAAAATGTTTTATCTTCTTCTGAAAATAAAAACATCTTTCACTCCGCACTCCGACTCACTATTTAAATAATTTTACAATCATGGACTATAATATCCCAATTATAATTAATACTTCATTTATTACTTGTTTTGTACGAAATTACGTAAAAGACATGCATACAATTACACACATATACACTATACTCAAGAGCACAACATTCACTGCAGCGCCTGAAACACGTTTGAGAAATATGCATTTTGAACATTGACAATTCGCGTTCTTCATCTTGCTTTTAATAGTAAAACTGAGAGATCATTAACAGAAATGGTTTATTCCTCATAGTGATAGAGTGATACTAGATGTCACTCTATTTTTGTTACCTAAAGTATGCCTAGTTGGCATATTAAAGAAAAAAGAGAACTAAAAACGTTTCCTAAGTTAGCATTAATTTTAACTATGTATACACGTAGGAGGTAATATTTAGGAATAAAAATAGTGTGACATCTATCATAATTGGATGATATTCATCTTTATTTTGATTTATTATTCTACCTCATTCACAATGGAAAAGTTAACAGAAGGTTTTTTACTCTCATATTTCAAAAAGAGCTAGGTCTAAGTCTCATTTACCTAAAGTCCAATGAGTGTGAGATAAAATGAGCTCAGATTAATTATGTATTACAAAATATATGTGGAAAAAAATCACATATATGAGAAATATTGTTATTTGAAATTTTAGTACATTAGTGTCCCGCTTTAGTGGAAGACGTGTTAAATGTGTAGTTTATAAATATGTATTGGGAGTTTAAATAATTACATGGGTAAGCATTATTTACTATTTCTTTTATTTGTTATTTTTTATTTAATGACATTAGTCTTGCTTGTACTTGTCTTCAAGAATAGTACTGAGCTAATCACCAATTACAGATCTTGAACATAAGGGGATGATTGTAAAATTTTTCAAATATGGCCAAAACGTCTAGAAGTTTCTTCTTTTGAAAACTAATTTATACATACACATACTGTTATATCAATATATATAGACATATTTAAAAATTTATAGAATTTATGTTAGTACCTTGCAAAGTTTTTGTTAAACGTTTTACTTTTGATACTATGTGACAACGAAAAACTTATTCATTTTTCTTTAAGATGATGAAATTTTAGTGCAGTCATGTTATACATACTAGCGTTATACGTACTTATGAACTACATGAATATATTCAGGTGAGAACATCAACGGAGCTATGGAAAAAATTGTGGAACCATTCACCAGTCTCATTGGGGAAAAAGTCAGCACTTCACTTGACCTCAACGATAATGAGCAAGCTCTTATGGGAAATTTGAAAGTATTGAGAAACAAAGCGTTTGACATAGAGACAAACGTGAAGAAAGCCGAGCTATCAGGTAAGAAGAGGAGGACAATGGAAGTTGGAAGTTGGAAGTTGAAAGTTGGTTGGAGGAGGTGGAAAAGTTCAAAGAAGAATGTGATGAATTAAATGATACATTAGGAGAAGGTGGATCCATCAAACGTCGGTGGCATGGAAGTCATGTGAAAAAACTGAAAGAAGGAGCAGAAGAACTCATTAAGCAAAGTGAAACTTTTCGTGAGCTTGTAGTTGATACATGTGAAACTAGCAGGGAACGATTGTTCACGACAAAATTGCATGGTGAATCATTGAATCAAGAATTGGATAATATCTTGGCACGGTTAGCGTCTGACCAAGTCCCAATTTTTGGTATTTATGGAATGAGAGGTGTTGGTAAGACAACGTTGGCGAAGATATTTACAAACATATTTGCACCAATCTTCAAGGTACACCTAATAAATGTCATGTTTATTGGGTCACTGTCTCCCAAGAGACTGATATTAACAAATTGCAGAATGATTTGGCTGAAAAACTAAAATTTGATCTTCCAAAAGATTATGATGTAGAGGAGAAAGCAGTCATTCTGCATAAAGGACTGAGAAATCTGAAGCATGTTGTACTCATATTGGATGATGTATGGGAGTATATTGATTTAACACAGATAGGGATCCTTCCCGGAGTGGATAGATGCAAGGTGATCATAACTAGTCGATTACTCAAAGCGTGTAATCAGATTGGCTGCAAAGAGATTATCAAAGTACAACCTCTTTCTGAGGAAGATGCTTGGACACTATTTTTGGAGAAACTTGATTGTGCACGTGAGCTTAGTCCAAAAGTGGAAGAAGTGGCGAAGATAATGGCAAAGAAGTGCAACAGGTTGCCTCTTGCAATTATCACTTTGGCTAGAAGCATGAGTGGGGCGTATAACATTCATGAATGGAGGGATACATTAGAAAAACTAAAATCTTCCATGGAGCAAAATGATTTAATGGTTGTTTTAAAGCTGTAAGGCCCGACATAAAATCTATGAGCATTTGCATAATCCTATGTGCATAAACATGATTATATGTGCATTTGCATAATCCTATGTGCATTTACTTTATTATATATGCAAATATTTATTTTAAATAAATATTTGATTAATATGTGTATAACTTAAAAGAAATTAGGGGTTGAGTGGTATTTCATTTAACTTGGTAAATTGAGGCCTGTATGATTACTAATATTATTTTTTGTGTAGTAATCTTCTGACACCCTAAAATATTTTAATTAACTTGATAAGAAAAGCTTTGACCATTTTAATTAGCCATTTTATTTAGAGACTTTGACTATTTGACAAGTTTTCCACCTAGGCATTATATATACATATAATATACTATATACAAATGAATAAAAAAGAGCGTGGGCCGACCATAAAGAGAGAGAAAAAGGAAGTTTAATGAAAGTGTATTATGTTAGTGTATTGTAATAGCTTTTGTCATAAGAAGTAAATTGCCATATGTACTTCTTTGCATAGCTTTATTGTCAAGTGTATTTTGCATGCAAGAGTTAGCTAACTACTTCGTCATCTTTGAACTAACTAGCTTAATTCTAGCAACACGCAAGTTAACTAATAAAAACTACTAGCTACTTACAACTAATTAGCATAACTATTAGATAGAAACAAACTATTGGTGATACAAACAAGGCATTTATCACACACCTCATTATATACACCTTACACACTCAACCACCAACATAACACAAAACAACACAAGAAAATAGAGAGAGAGAGAGAGAGAGAGAGAGAGAGAGAAAGAGAGGGTACATGGTCAAGGTAAGGAAAAAGAATAGGGATAAAGAGAAAGAGAAAGAGAAAGAAGAAGAAATGAAGGAAAAGGCTTGGTCTAACTTCAATCTTTGCCATATTTGCTTCAAATTTTCTTGAATCTTCTTCAAGGTGAGGGGCTTAAACTAATTTCAAAGGCTTTTTTAAAGTTTCATAACATGTTTATAAATTATATGGCCATGCATGTGTGATTTAGTGGTAGATTTACAATGAATCATATTAACCTTGTATGTTTAAGCTAATATGAGAATCCTGCGCACTATTTTTGCATAACTGTTTTGATATGGTAAACCTTAATGGATGAAGCTGATTTTTGGATATATTGTACTAGACTCATAGTAGAACAAACTTCATGTTCGGTGCATGTTCCAATTTTGTGGTTAAGATGATGTTTTAAACCAATTTCAGTTAGGTTCTGTTTGTATGCTGAAGATTAAAGGAGTATCCTGCGCAATGATTTTGCATAACTGGTTTGGTATAGTAAACATCATTGGTTGGGGCTGATTTTTGGATATGTTATATTAAAATCATAGTAGAACATACTTCATGTTCAGCGCATGTGCTAATTTTGTGGTTAATATGTTGCTTTTAATCGATTCCAGTAAGGTATGATTCCATGTTAACCTTGCATGTTAAAGTTTAAAAGAGAATCCTGCGCACTGTTATTGTATGACTATTTTGATAGGGTAAACCTTAATGGATGAGGCTGATTTTCGGATATGTTATACAAAACTCATTGTAGAATACACTCTATGTTTGGTGCATGTGCTAATTTTGAGGTAAGATGTTGTTTTAAATTGATTCCAGTAGGGTTCTGGTCTTTGTGTAAACAATGGACAGTAATTTACTTATAGAGGTCATAACTTGATGAATATAGTTCCGAATCGAGTTTCATTTGATGCCCAAGAAGTATGAGAGACTGCCCAAGTCCTTCATTGCAAAATTAGTACTCATATCACGAATAAGCTGAGCAATGAGAGTAGATGAGCTACCAGTTATGATCAGGTCATCCACATAAACCAACACGATAATCATTGCAGTTTGTGAATGAAGAACAAACAGGGAATTGTCGGCTTTGCTGCATTTAAAACCTTGCTTGAGAAGAAAGGTGGAGAGGAGCTGATACCAAGCTCTAGGAGATTGTTTAAGTCCGTAGAGTGATTTATGCAGTCGGCAAACATGAGATGGAGAGAGATGATTTTCAAAACCTTGTGGTTGAACCATAAACACTTCCTCACTAATCGTGCCATGAAGAAAGGCATTCGAAACATCTAGTTGTTTAAGTGGCCAATTTGAGTTGAGAGCTAGAGAAAGAACCATCCGGATAGTTTGATTCTTAACCACCGGACTAAAAGTCTCTTCATAATCAAGTCCCTGAGTCTGATGAAAACCTTTAGCAACTAAGCGTGCCTTATACCGAGCCACTGTTCTGACAACATTCCGTTTGATTTTGAAAACCCATTTACACCCAATGGGAGATCGATTGGCTAGTAATGGCTCCAAAGACCAGGTTTGTTGCTGTTGAAGAGCAGTGAATTCTTCTTGCATAGCCTTAACCCAGTGAATGTTCTTTGCAGCTTCTTTATAAGTAGATGGTTCAAACATAGGTAGTGATGTGCTTAATGTAGTACTGGTATAAACTTTGGGTTTAAGAGATCCTGTTTTAGATCGTGTGGTCATAGGATGAGTGGATAAGACACTAGATGGAGGCACAGTAACTACTGGACTCTGACTACAACTAGGAGAGGAAACAGATGTAGGGATGGTGACGTTATAAGGAGAAATAGATGTAGAAGATGATATAATAGATGGGACATGGAATGGGAAACTCACAGTAGTTGGCGTGAGTTGGGACTGATGTACAATTTCTTGTCGAGCTATAGAGAAAGTCGGGGCATGAGAAGGCAGTTGGAACTGCGGAATTACTGGAGCAGTAGGTAGAATTTTTGTAGCGCTGGATAAGAGGTGAGAGTTTAATGGACTCAGAGAACTAGAAGACGCTAAGGGAAAAAATATGCTCAAAGAACCTAACATGCCGGGACATATAAACTTTATTTGTGACAAGATCTAAGCACTTGTACCCTTTAGTGTTGGGGCTGTAACCTATGAAGACACAAGGGACAGACCATGACTCTAGTTTGTGACTAGCATATGGTCGTATCCAAGGATACGCCAAGCAACCAAACACCTTAAGTAGACTGTAGTCAGGTGGCTTAGAATAAAGAGACTCATAGGGCGACTTGTGATTGAGAAGTGGTTTAGGTAGACGATTGACTATATGATTTGCAGCAGCAAGAGCTTCAACCCAATAAGAGGTAGGGAGCTTAGACTGATGCAATAAGGCAAGAACCGTCTCAATTAGGTGCATATGTTTCCTTTCGGCTCTTCCATTTTGTTGCGGGGTATAAGGACACGTAGTTTGGTGAATGATTCCCAAACTTTCCAAGTAAGAAGAAAATTTGTTATTTAAAAATTCTGAACCATTGTCAGTGCGAAGTGTTTTGATGATAGAATGAAACTGAGTTTTTACTAAGGCAACAAAAGCAACAAACAATCAAAAACACTTGCTATAGATTTTAAAGGAAATATCCATGAAAAACGTGTGTAATCATCGATGAACACAATGTAATATCTAAAATGTTGGAGTGATTCAACCCTTGAGGGTCCCCACACATCAGAATGAACAAGCTCAAACAGATGTGTGATTGTATTATTTGACAAAGGAAAAGGCAATCGGTGTGCCTTAGCAGTAAAACAGGACTCACAAGCAAGTCGTTTAGAGCTGAGTACAGGAATCTGTGGAGCTAAAGAATGTATAGCAGTATGAGTTGGATGGCCTAATCTAAGGTGCCATAGTTGAGACTCAGAAAGTGTTGGCGTAGAATGAAAACAACTATGTGTTTGAGGTAGAATCTGAGAGATGCGCCGAGGTAAGGGATACAGACCATTCTCACAGAGGCCCCTGTACAGGACTGCCTTGAAAGAATTGGCGAGGATACGTACCTCCTTGGAATCAAAAACAAGAGTAACATCATTATCATTGGCTAATTTAGACACTGACAATAGATTGGAGGAAAATTGTGGTACAAAAAGAACATTATCAAGGCGAAATTGAGAAGAAGAGGTGGTAAGATGACCAGTACCTGTATGAGTAATTGGAAGATTTGAACCATTACCTACTGAAACGGCGTCAAAGCCTTCATAGGGTTGATAGGACGCAAGACTGCTCAGGTCATTCGTAACGTGAGAATTAGCTCTAGAATCCAGATACCAAGCCGTATCTGGTGCAGTTGGAGGTTGAAAATGAGCAACTAAAGCCTACTTAGGAGACTAATTACTAGGATACTTGGAATTATCAAAGCGATGCCAACAATTTAGCGCAATATGATTCGGTTTGTTGCAAATTTGACAGTAAACCTTCTGAGAAGAATCAGTAGACTACTGTTGCTGATGTTGAGAATATTGATTCTGATTTTGAGAATTGCCTCTGCCTCCACGATTATAAAATTTCGTCCTTTGCCTCGGTGTGAATTCGAGTTAAAATTCCTCTGTGCATTGAGAGCAGTGTGAACATCTCCAGATAAAACATCACTTCCAACCACAGGCTTAACCGATTGAAGATGTAATTCCTCAAAAAGAAGTAAGCTAGATAGCTCAGAGACAGTGACTTGATCTTTGCGAACTCTAATGGAGTTGCGAATAGAGTCATATTCTGTCGGTAGACCTTTTAGAATGTATAGAATCAAATCATCTTCATCAACTGTTGTAGAGACACTAGCCAGATTGTCAGTGAGAGTTTTCACATAATCAAGGTACGATTGCATGCTCTGCAAGCCTTTTGTAAGTGTGTAGAGCTTCATCTTCAACTGATGAAGATGAGGTCGAGAAAGAGGTTGAAAACGTTCTTCTAAAGCAGTCCAGATCTCAGGCGAGGTCGCAAGATGAAGAATTTGTGGTAGAACAGGGGAGGAAATGGAGGCACAGAGGCATGACTGTAAATGTTGATCGATCATCAGCCATTGATCATATTCTGGATTTGACTCAACGGTGCCGTCAGCTCGCTTGAGCTTTGGTGGCGGACATGGATGAGCACCAGTAACATGATCTAGAAGACTGTTAGCTTTGAGAAGTCGTTAAATCTATGCTCGCCAGAGGTTGTAGTTGGAGTTATCAAGTCGTACTCGAACTAGTGAGCTCTAATTTTGAATCAAAAGCTTGAGACCAGAGGGTAACTCTGCTTCATCCGCCATTGTTGAGAGTTTGAAAGCTTAAAAAAAAAATGGTGGTAGAGACAGAAAGAGGACCGAAGAGGATAACTAACTCCTTATGTGGCTCTGGATACCATGAGAAATTTTAGAAAAGTGATAAAATGATTTTTCCATAACTGATGCAGATACAATAGTTGCTATTTATAGCATTGATATTACACACGTGCTTCATACAGTAAGATGACAACTGTTCTCCACTATTCACAAATCTATTATTAGAACTAACTCTTAATCCTATAGCTGATTCTGTAAATCTGCACGCTGATGACTTTGCTGAGGTGCTGAGCTAGGCTTCTTCTTATCATGCTGAACATACAGAGGACACTAATAAATTAAGAGAACCAATAGCCATGAAAGGGAGAATTATATTGTACACCAGCCTAGGAAGCCAGGAGTGTGAGGAGGCAAGACTTTTTCTGCACTTCAAGAGACTCAGATATGTCGAGATTAACATTGACGTCTACCCCAGTAGAAAGTTGGAGCTAGAGAAGATTGCTGGTTCTTCCGCTGTTCCTGGAGTTTTCTTCAATGAGGTCCTTGTAAGTGGGTTGAGTGAGTTAAAAGACTTGGACGAGTCTGGCAAGCTTGCTGAGAAGATTGAGTACATAATATCTGAAGCACCATCATTTGAAACTCCTCTACCACCACTTTCTGGTGAAGATGATGAGTCCGGCAGTGGGACTGTTGATGAGTTGGATGTTATAGTTTGCAAAATGAAGAACTATAATACCATGTTGAATGGTATATACAAAGGAATCATTGCATAATAATTGGTAAATTCAATTAACAGAACAAGCCCCTTATTTATAGGGCAATAATACAAGAAAAGCAACAATAAATAAACGGCACTCACATATAATATTCATACACTCATATAATACTCTCAACAATGAACAAGCTAACTCTCAGACTTATATAACACATACTTGCTTTAACGATGTTCATATTGCGCAAGTATTTGCGAAAAATTTGTAGGATTGATGGTAGCATGTTTAATAGTTGCGCCTAAGCTACAGAAAATTTTATCGTAGTTAGCTTCAGTTTGGCTCATAGTCACTCCCTTTCTTTCCCATTAGGTAGTTCATTTAATTTTGCACTTGTTTGTGGTACCCGATCTGGCCCTGCTCTTTGATGCTATTCACCAGGGAACATTGACAAGGAGTTGATCGATGCTGCCAATAATTTCTTAACAAGTGGAGGGTAAATTGTTGATTTGGATGCCAAGATTGCATCAGTCAGTAAAATTTTGAAATGGTAAGTTGTTAAAATCTCGTATTACATTTATTCCCGATAGTCTTACCCACATGAATAACTCAGATCCATCTATATAGTTTAACTTACATATTTTGACAACTATGATCACTGTGGAGTATGAAGTTTTGTCTTTTGGCCCACAGTCAACCCCAGCCAAAGCAGCCTATAAGCTTAAATTTCCTTCCCTGGTCCTTGTGCATTCACGGGGCTCAAGCATCAGCCATCCAGGTGGATTGATATTGGACACAGGAAAGCACAACCCGAGCATCACAGTTATAGGATACAAGATTTAAGATTGCTCTTAATCTGTCAAGCCATGAGGCTCTTGGAGTTTGGTTGTTGATACCGAGAAGAACTTGATAGAAATAGCACATATCGCCGCGCCGATTAGTGGGTTAAATGCTCATATTATGTATCCTTATGTTGTCTTCTGTACTATATACTATACTTAAACTGAAATGTCTATCACCTTACTTGTGAAGGACCAAAAGTATTTCTCTTTGAATGACGAACTTCTGAAATGATATCTATTCCATTAATTTCTTTCAACTGGCTTTATCCAAGTTATTGCCAAAATACGCTTCAAATAGTTCGATCAAAATGATGGAGCCAACTGTAATTACTTAACTGCTATTTCGAATAGTTCGTCTCTCCTTTACTGATTGTCTTATTTTCTAAATAAGGTGTGTATTATGGATTATTAGATTTGGACTTTTAAATTTTAACCATCAAATTTAGAGTAATAAATTAATTATTTGAGAAAAAAATATTTAAAACAAATAATTAAGATTTAAAATTTAAAAATTTTAATAACATTAATATACCTCCTCTAGAACTGTTACAGAGCAGTGGGTGGAAAGTCAGCTTCGTGCTGCTGTCATGCATGACGTTGTTGATGCTATGCCAAGAGCTTTTTTTTTTGTTTTTTAATGCTATGCCAAGAGTTTTTTAAGTATATTGTAATAATTTACGGAAGAAAATTTAGGGAGGACGAACTTGGAATAAAATTATACCCAACAAGGTCTAAATCAATTCCTTTAAATAATAACGTTGCCACATATCAAATTGGTAGTGGCTCATTTAGACAAAACAGAAAAATAATATATTTGAGAAGTTACGTTTCAAAAAAGTTTTTGAACAACATCACTAGAACAAAATTTATTATATTTTAATTCTAATGTTCATTAAAAAGAAATTCAAGGATTATCTTCTACACCTAACTTTCATTATAAACAATTTAAAATGCTTACCTATGTCAACCATTCAGTCAAAGTAGAGAGAATATACCCAAGAGGAACCTTCAAAACATTTCTTCCACAATGTTTGTTGAGTCTTTGTTTAATACAACTCTAGTAATCAGGCTAAACCTATGTTTAAGTGTAGGAGGGAAGTTATCTATAATCTCATCAACAACGATAAAAGATACAATAGAAAAAGTATAAATCACGAGTTTTAATATCATTATATAAAATCATTAATTACTCTATCTAAGTCCGAATAAATTTAAGATGGAAAATTATGTTTATTATTAATTGTGCCAACTGTAATTATTCCGATACTAATTTAAATCTGTTTTGTTCATAAGTTTATTTTCTCCCATAAAATTGAATTTCATCACTGACACAGTCACCACCAAGACTCGTAATTATAAGTGCTTTTGATCAGTTAGAACAATAATTTGCAATGTATTTTTCACATATACAGTTACAAGTACGGGCTCATGCAGCATATTGTATGTGCAAGCATTTGAAGCAATTATCAATTTAACGTTGATCAGTTGGAAAGGGGTCTGAATATCATTTTTGAGATTTGGATTCTCTCCTAATTACATTAGTGTTTTTGAATTAGAAGGAGATAAAATTCTAACCATTCATTTTATATTGAACGATTGTGATTGAGAATGAAGAAAGAAAAAGAAGAGCAAATAAAAATTTTGAATTTTAAAATACATGATTAAAACTTATTCGTTTATGAAATAGATATTAAAATTTAATTTCTTAACCACTCGAGACACTAGTAGTGATTGGGAAAGGATTATGGGGTTTCAAGATGAAATGTGTGCCATAGTCTAGAACGGTGATTTAGGAACACCATCTTAAGGATAAGGATAAGTGAGTTACTTGAACCGTTAATAAAATAGCATTTGAAAAGTCACATGGACTTGGACGACCTCAAGCGTCTTCGCCAACATCTTCCATAACAACACCTACTCAAAACATTCATTCAATACCGCAAAGTTTCATCGGAGGAATCATACAACTCTTGCCAAGTGCAGCCAAGTCTACCACCCAAAAGAGATCAGAAAGTCTTGTGTTTACTTTCAGCTTGTTCATCACTTACAGGTAATCACACTCTCTCTATTTTTTTTTTCCTCTTGAAAGGTGAATCACATACTATGCCTGCCAGCAGAAATAACAGAGTGCTAAAGTGCATATTTTCTGAGATTTGCTAGACTAAAGTAGCTAGTTGAATCAATATTCTTCATTTGATAGATAAATGCTTTATGCAGTCATGTGGATTATCCATCGCTTTTGATGAATTAGTTTTGTTTGCAGAAGAAGACTAGGCTCCGTTTGTTTGCTTGCCGTAGAATATCAAAAATATATATTTTTTTATTTTTATTTTTTAGTGTTTGATAACACCGTGGACTAAGTTGACTAAAAAATATTTTCAATCAATTTGAAAAATCTAGTTATAGGGAGTATAAAATGTTTCATGTTCTGCTGGGAATGAAATCATTTTTTACTCCGCACTCCGACTCGCAATTTAAATTATTTTACAAGCATGGACTATAATATCCTAATTACAATTAATGCTTCATTTATTACTTGTTTTACACGAAATTACGTAAAAGACATGCATGCAATTACACACATATACACTACTCAAGAGCACAACATTCACTGCATGCAGAGCTAGACATATGTATTTTGAACATTGGCAATTCGCCTGAAACACGTTTGAGGCATATGTATTTTGAACATTGGCAATTCGCGTTCCATCTTACTTTAATACTTTTAATAATAAAAGTGAGTGATCATTAATAGAGATGGTTTATTCCTCATATTTCTGAAAATTCGGGATTTTTATCTACTTCTATTAAAAGTGAAAAGGGTTTTAGTCAAAGTTAATAATAGTGGTAGAGTGATGCTAGATGTCACTCTATTTTTATCACTTAAATATTACATTGTTTAGTTGGCATATTAAAAGAAGAGAAATTAAAAAAGTTTCCTAAGTTAGCATTAATTTTAACTTTGCTTCTGGGAAAAATAGTGTGGCATCTACATATTTGAATGATATCATCTTGCTTTTGATTTATTATACTACCTCATTCATATTGGAAAAGTTAACATAAAGAGTTTATGACTCTCATATTTCAAAAAGAGCTGGGTCTATGTCTCATTTACCTAAATTCCAATGGGTGTGAGACAAAATAACCTCTGAATTATGTATTACACAATGTATGTGGAAAAAAAAAATCACATATATGAGAGATATTGTTATTTGAAATTTTAGTATAGACATGTTAAATGTGTAGTTTATAAATGGGTATTAGGGGTTTAAATAATTACTTGGGTAAGCATTTTTTACCATTTCTTTTTTTTTTTTTTGATGATATTAGTCTCGCTTGTACTTGTTTTTAAGAATTGTACAGAGCTAGACACCAATTACAGGTCTTGAACATAAGGGGATGATTGTAAAATTTTTCAAATACTGTTATATCAATATATATAGACATATTTAAAAATTTATAGAATTTATGTTAGTACATTGCGGAGTTTTTGTTAAACGTTTTATTTTTGATACTATGTGACAATGAAAAACTTTTTCATTTTTCTTTAAGATGATGAAATTTTCGTGCAGTCATGTTATGCATACAGGCGTTATACGTACTTACATACATGATTATATTTAGGTGAGAGCGTCAACTTAGCTATGGAAAAATGTTTGGAACCATTCAACAGTTTCATTGGGGAAACAATCACCACTTTACTTTCCTTCAACGATAATAAGCAAGCTATTTTGAGAAATTTGGAAGTATTGAGAAACAAAGAGTTTGACATAGAGACAAAAGTGAAGAAAGCTGAGCTTTCAGGTAAGAAGAGGACAAGGGAAGTTGGAAGTTGGTTGGAGGAGGTGGAAAACTTCAAAGAAGGATATGATGAATTAAATAATACATTAGGAGAAGCTGGATTCATCAAACGTTGGTGGCATGGAAGTCATGTGAAAAAACTGAAAGAAAGAGCCAAAGAACTCATTCAGCGGAGTGAAACTTTTCATGAGCTTGTAGTTGATACATGTGAGACTAGCAGGGAACGATTGTTCACAACAAAATTGCATGGTGAATCGTTGAAGCAAGAATTGGATAATATCTTGGCATGGTTAGAGTCGGACCAAGTCCCATTTTTTGGTATTTACGGAATGGGAGGTGTTGGTAAGACAACGTTGGCGAAGCATATTTACAAACATATTTGCACCAATCTTCAAGGTACACCTGATAAATGTCATGTTTATTGGGTCACTGTCTCCCAAGAGGCTGATATTAACAAATTGCAGAATGATTTGGCTAAAAAACTGAATTTTGATCTTCCAAAAGATGATGATGTAGAGGAAAAAGCAGCCATTCTACATAAACTACTGAGAAATCTGAAGAATGTTGTACTCATATTGGATGATGTATGGGAGTATATTGATTTAACACAGATAGGGATCCCTCTCGGAACGGATAGATGCAAGGTGATGATAACTAGTCGATTACAGAATGTGTGTAATCAGATTGGTTGCAAAGAGATTATCAAAGTACAACCTCTTTCTGAGGAAGATGCTTGGATACTATTTTTGGAGAAACTTGATTGTGCACGTGAGCTTAGTCCATAAGTGGAAAAAGTGGCGAAGATAGTGGCAAAGAAGTGCAGCGGGTTGCCACTTGGAATTATCATTTTGGCTAGAAGCATGAGTGGGGTGTATGACATTCATGAATGGAGGGATACGTTAGAAGAACTAAACTCTTCCATGGAACAAAATGATTTGAAAAACGTGTTTCCAGTACTCCAAAATAGTTACAATCGTTTGAGGGATTCAAGGTTGCAACAATGTTTCTTGTATTGTTCTCTATATCCCGAAGACTATGAAATTCCAAGAGATGAATTGATTGCCACATTCATTTATGAGGGATTGATGCGTCAAAGGGCAAGTAGAGCAGCAAAATTTGATCAAGGTCACGCACTACTTAATAGACTGGTAAATGCCTGCTTATCGGAAAGTGTTGTAGAAAATGGGAAAGAATGTGTGAAGATGCATGATTTGCTTAGAGAGATGGCAGTAGAAATTACAAGAAATAACCCCAGGTTCATGACAAAAGCTGGACTTCAATTATCTGAACTACCTGGTGAGCAGGAGTGGAAAGAGGATCTAGAAAGGGTTTCCTTCATGACGAACAATATATATGAAATTCTCATAGGCTTATCCCCTAAGTGTCATCGACTCTCAACGCTGGTCTTGAGAGAAAACCCTTTAGTGTTAATTCCAGATTCTTTCTTTGCTCACATGCGTGGCTTACGAGTTTTGAATTTAAGAAATACTGCTATTGAGAAGTTACCAGACTGTATCTCGGAGTTGCAGAATCTCACTACCCTGTTGCTCGGGGATTGTATAGAACTCTATTACATGCCATCCCTGAGAAAGCTCAAGGCACTAATTGAGTTGGACATTAGTGGGACTAAAATTAACGAAGTACCCAACAGCATGGAATATTTGGTCAAACTCAAATGCTTGAATATGTCGGACACGGATAACCTAATAGAGTTCCCAACAGGGTTAGTACCTCGACTTTCCCTTCTTGAGTGCCTGCGACTCCCATCCCACATAAAAATACAAGTAGAAGAAGTTGAGAGGTTAAAACTACTAGAAGAATTTGAGGGTTGGGTTGATCAGATGTTCAATCCAAAATGGCTCAACAAATCTCCCCCACTCAGTTTCTATCAAATTAAAGCAGGTGGTGATAGTTTTGTTTCGGATGGAGTTCATTTCACTTCTAGACGTGTGATTAGCTTTAAGGAATTTGTCTTTGAAACAAGTAGAGATGTGCCACAGAACATTGAGTTCGTTGATATTAGAGAATGTAAAGGCTTGAGCGACTGCTTGTTGGATTCTATCCCATCGATGTACCTTGAAGGATGCATCATCGAACATTGTAATGAAATAGAAAGCATTATGAGGATCTCTACTAGTTCCAACAATGAGGGAGTGCTACAGAATCTTGAGATGTTGTACCTACTTGACTTGGAAAATTTCATTGGTTGGTTCAAATGGGAAGAAAGAGCTCTTGTACTTCCTCCATGTGGCACATTTTCCTCTCTTAAAGAGTTAAGGATTGGTGAATGTCACAAAATCAAGAATTTGTTCCCACATAAGTTACTAGCAAATAACCTTCGAAACCTCGAGGACCTTAGAGTCGGTTCTTGTGGTCAAATGAAGGAGATAATCGCTGACGATGCAGATGATGAGGGTGTGTGTTCAACTTCAAGTAGCAGCAGCAACAACAACAAATACACAAATATTATCACCTTTCCAAAGTTGAAAGTGTTCAGGTTGCATAATCTGCCAGAATTGGAGAGCATCTATAAGGGAACAATTAACTGTTGTGATTCCATTGAGTATATCTATATAGCTAATTGTCCAAAGCTAGAGAGTCTATCTTTCTTTAATCCCTCTATAGATGAAAATCCAACTATTCCCTTCCCAAGATTAGGTTATTTAAGGCTAATTAATCTGCCAGAAGTGAAGAATATCTGCAACGGAATTATGATTTGTGATTCCATCAAGAATATTCAGGTTAAAGAGTGTAGACAGCTGAGTCGGTTGCCTCTCTATCTTCCCATCATCGATGGACAACCATCTCCTCCTCCTTCTCTTCAAAGGATCGCGTTAAGTGAAACAGAAAAAGAATGGTGGGAGTCATTGAAGTGGGACTATCCCAACTCCATCAATGTCCTTCACCCCTTTCTCATATGGTGTTGAGAGCAGATGGTGGTGACATTCTTTATTCAACACATGGTCAAACTTTTGCAACTTTTTCTCAGGTATTTTACTTGCATGCAAAATATTCTAACATATTTTAAGATGCGGTTTTTTTGGTTTTTTTTTTTTTTTTGGTTTGCTGAATTTGTCTTAAAGATAGCTAACAAACAAATAAATTCATTTAGGATGTTCTTGCCCATGAAAAAATATGTTTTTATTTCTACTTCGAAGCAAGGCCTTAGAGGGATTTTTAATGTTTGTTTGTTGAAAGATTTTAGAATGATATTCTTGACTGCAGGTTGAATCTATTAGAGGTTAAATTGATTTTTTTTTCAAAATATAATAGGAATTAAATTGGTTTATTTTAAACAATAAGGACGAATTTAAAATTTTAGGAAAACAATAGAGACCATTTGCGCAAATCCTATGAAGTAATGTGAATGTTATTTGAATTGTTCATGCTTGCATGTTAATTGATGCATTGGATTTTTCATTCATTGTTCTGTTGATATTGTACATCTAAGGAGACAGGTCAAAAGATTCCGATTCTAAGCAAACGAGATGAATCGTCAGGGTAAGCGTTAGCATTCACAGATTCTTGTTGAGTTTTTTGTTATAATTTTTTCTTTGACTATCAATTTGTGCTCACTCTTCTTTCATTTATCATTTGCAGATACATTAATTGAGCAAGTGTTGTGATTTTGCTTAAGCGAGGAATTCAGTATATTTGTTTGGTATTCATGGAAGAACAATGTTTAATGTTTCAATTATGTCTATTACTTGTTTGATATATGTAATGTTGATTAATGTGGTGGTTTAAAATTTAAGCACTAGTGTTTTTGTTGGCTTTGAAGGACTTTAAATTAACCGACCCCAAGTAGTAGAATAAGGTTCAATTTGATTTGATTTGAAAGACTTTGAATGATACATTGAAATGTTATGTGGATGTTCTAATTCAATCTCGTGGGCAATTCAAGTGCTTGCTTAGTTGTATGCATCTACATGGGGAGTCCAAATGCAGATAGTCTTCAGAACCTTACAATTATGATGATGTGTCAATTTATCTGTACCTTGATACGGAAAGGGACATCAATAAACACTAAAAGGAAAAAAAATGCATTATTGACAAACAAAGAGTACAAGAGTTAAATTAATTAAGTGGAGAGATACTTCTACACTTTATTGGGTTCAAGAGCAACATTTGCACAGACTTAGATTTCTTTTTTTTTATTTTTTTCATTATTTACTAAATAAGATGTATCATAAGTTATCAGATTTGACCTTTTGAAATTTTAACTATTCATTTTAAATTTATTTTAATTACGTTTTTCACAATAGATTTCAAAATGAACAGTTTAGCTTTAAAAAGATTAAATTTTGTGGTTCAAAATACACTTTATTTAGTAAATAAGAGAAAAAATAAATGAGAAAATTCAAACCCTATTTTTACAAATGTGAAGGTAAATTGGTAATGATAATAATTCGTAATAATCATGATTGTCATGATAAGAATAATAATAATAATTTGGTTCAAGACAGTTGGTTATAGCATGTTGCTATTAACCACAAGACTAAACTCTTTAGGACTTAAATGAATTACTTAGATTCATTGCTTTGGTATGAATGAAACATTCTAATATTCATTTGATTGAAGAAAGAGCACTTAAAGGTGAGAATATTTTACTATTTCTTCTAACACTATTGCCCCGGAGGATCTTGATACTTCAGAAAATTAAGCCCCTAGAGCGACTGTTCTTCAGAGCGCTTCCTTAGCTTCTTTTGTGCTTAATTCTTTACGAATGTGATGTTGTAGATTAAAGCTGATGCAGCCTGAAATGCGATTGGATTTTATTCCATATATAGGTGCCAATTCCAATCAAAATTAATATCATGCAAAGTCACCATTTCTTTTTTATTCAAACAGCGTTTAAATTAAAACCACATCATTTTCAATTGACGTCGTATATTTTGAGAGTCAATATTTTAGACCAATTATTCAGTTTTAATGCACTAATAAACTCGTGGTTACACCAAGACCGTTTAAAAGATTACCTTCATGTCTAATACTACAAACTAGTTTAACGACATAAATGATAGCTCTTGAACGACCTAAGATTGCCTAACAATCCAATATGCCACACGATATCGATCTCAATCATCCCGGGTGAACAATAGATCGAGGTCATTTTGGCAGATTTTGGTGCCTTTGATTATGTTTAGCTTAGAAAAATATGGGCTTCTCCCAAACTCTGATGGTTGGCATGACATCAGTCAAATTTGATGTTCATCACTTTTCTTTTCAATTCTTATATATTTTGGAAAATACCTCACACAACTGGACACCACAGATGGGTAGGTATTATGTTAGAGTTGCAGTGATTTTGTCATGAAATACGAATGCTTGCCATTAACCTTGCAATGACCTCCTATACCAACGAACAATACAGGACTGTTATGATTGATCCCGTAACCATAGCACCACACGGATCCCGCAATTACCCTCATATTCCAATGGATTATTAGTAGTATGTTGTTAAAACTCCAGCATGTTATGATCATTGTAAGTTAAGAGTCTGATTTCAAATATAATCAGAGATATTTGAACCCATAGTCTACACCTTGGAGGCATGATCATCATTTGTCTACCAATCAAATTTGATCTTCATCGTTAATGGTATCTACTTAGGCCTAGGGGCATGGTTTAGTGATAATAGAGTGGAATCGCTTCTGTAAGATTACGAGTTTAACACTCTCCTTTGTTATGGAGTTCCGTCCTAGACTGACATGATGCATGTGTAGTGGCGCACTGTTACATCTGAAAGTCTACCAGTTGATGGTTGGCTGGGTTCTACGTCATCCAAAAAAAAATGTTATCTACTTAGTAAGCTTTAGGAGAAGGCAATGAGGGGAAGTTTAACTTATTGCATCAGCTCTTTCACTTTATTAATTTCGAGAGTGCTTTGATTGAAATTGAAATTAGCTATCATGTGAGTAAAACCCCCCATGGATGCATGCAGGCGCTATTTTTGTAATATTAACATGGAATAAAGAATTTTGGGCCAATTAATATGTTAATAGACTAGTAATCTAACAGCATACCAGTATTTAAATAATTGAACTACTTGATCTAGTAGCCAAAAAAAGGGAAACAGAAGATGTTAATGAAGTAAAGGAAAAAGAGGAAAGAATCATAAACGAAAGAAAAAGAATGGAGTTTTCCTTTTTGTATAGCAAAAGACGAAAGGGAATGAAGGATTGGATTTTATAAACAAGAGTAGTGAAAATTCTTAGCAATGATTATCGTTTTAAATGATCATGGCATTTTGTATCTGATGTGTGTGTCTTGATCGTTAGACATAGCCTTGATCGTTTGGAAGACATATCTACAAGAATTGTAGAAGGAAATAAAAGGAAAACAATATTTTTTAATAAAAAGCTATTAAAATAAAGTTTTCATATTCTTTTTATTGAAATAGTTAGTTAGAAACATCTTAACCTTTTTTGGTTCAACAGACTTTCTTTTTCTTTCCCGTTTTCTCTGTAATCCAATTTTTTTTTTCCTCATTACAAAATCCAAAAATGTAGGATTTGTCTTCTTCCATTCATTCCCCTTAGAAAAATGAATGCACACTTTAAGATTCCTGAAATTTGTAGCCATATAAAATATCTCTAATATCCAAAATAATAAGAATTCGTACAATAGGATTTGAATTTATATCAAAAGTGTGGAAGAGCTGTCTCATATTCATTAGACAATAGACGTGGAGATGCCTTTCATTTCTTCAAAAATTAGAGAGGTTTTTTCAAGTTTTAATTTGTTCATTTAGAATCTAGGTTTTTTATTTCCTAAATAAAAATTGATGTTTTTCATAAGGAAGTCAGATCCATTTATAATCGCTGTCATAACTAAAAAAAAAAAGTAAAAAATAAAAGAATGTTCATAATAACAAGATTAAAAGTAAGATAAAGAGCAAGTAACTCCACTTTTTACCTTGAATTGGCTCGTCTCTAACTCTATTGTTATTACTTTTCCTTTGGTTACTTCTAAAGTAACTGCTTTATGTTTTATCCTTTCTCGTTGGTTGAGAATTGATTTTAAATAAATATAAGTATTTAATAAGCAAGCACTTAACAATCGCCCTGACATTGTCCTTCACGTCCAAAACAAAAGTTAAAAACAGCTATATCCGAAAAAACCAAGGAAAAAATATCAAGAACGAAACATTCCCGCTTGAAAACATCAACCACCATACACAAAACATAGTGTAACACCATTGCCATCCAAACCCAATGTTGTTGTCACCACCATTTCACTCACCTCACATCACTCTCCTTCAACCTCAACCCCCTTCTCATTCTCTTCCCTCCACTCAAAATTGCAAAAAACACCTCCCAAAACCCAAAATCCACACCACCACCACCAAATGCATCTCTGATCACTCTACAAACCCATCTCCTTCTACCCATTTTCACAACTTTTGCACCCAACAAAACCCACAAATTAACTACAATTTCGACACCCAATTTGTGAATGAATTGGTTAAAGATAGTTGTGATTTTAGTAGTTCAATTGGGCAGTTGTTACAATCTTGTTGTAATTTAAAAGAAGTTAGAATTTTGCATGCTATTGTTAGTAAATGTGTGAAAGATTTGAACTTTACTTATGTAGATAACAATTTGATCAGTGGGTATGTGAGATTTGGTGGTGGTGTAGAAGATGCTAGGAAGGTGTTTGATGAAATGCGTGAGAAGAATATTGTTTCTTGGACAGCTATGCTTAATGGGTACTTGAAATTCGGGTTAGAAGACGAGGCGTTGAGGTTGTTGAAGGAGTTTGTGGGAGATGGGTTTTGTGGGAACGCAAAGACTTTTGTTTGTTTGTTGGATTTGTGTGGTAGGAGGGGGGATTTTGCCCTCGGGGAGCAAGTTCATGGTTGTTTAGTTAAGGGTGGGTTTAGTGGTGGTTTGATTTTGGATAGTGCAGTGGTGCATTTCTACGCGCAGTGTGGGGATTTGGATGGTGCGTTTAGTGTGTTTGACCGCATGGAGGAAAGGGATGTGGTTTGTTGGACGACGATGATCACTGCTTGTTCACAACTCGGGAGGGGGGAGGAGGCTCTCGTGATGTTTTCGAGGATGTTGTTTGATGGATTTGAGCCTAATGAGTTTACAGTTTGTAGTGTTCTGAGTGCTTGTGGGGAAGAGGAGTTGAAATTTGGGAGGCAGTTACATGGGGCCATTGTTAAGAAGATGTATAGAATGGATGTTTTTGTAGGGACTGCGTTAGTAGATATGTATGCAAAGTGTGGGGAGATTGAAGATGCTAGGGTGGTGTTCGACGTGATGAGGAGGAAAAACACAGTAACTTGGACATCTATGATAGCGGGATATGCTCGTAATGGGCTTGGTGAAGAGGCTATCAGACTCTTTCGGGTAATGAAAAGGCGAAAGATATATTCTAACAATTTGACCATAGTGAGTATCCTCAGGGCATGTGGCCTACTTAGGGCTTTAACAACAGGGAAAGAGGTGCATGCACAAATAGTCAAGTCGTACGTCCAAAGCAATATTTATATTGGTAGTGCCCTCGTCTGGCTCTATTGCAAATGCGGGGAGTATTCATCTGCATCTAATGTCCTTCAAGTCATGCCCTTAAGGGATGTTGTTTCATGGACAGCCATGATTTCTGGCTGTGCTCATCTCGGCCATGAGTATGAGGCTGTCGAATATTTGAAAGAAATGTTGGGAGAAGGTGTAGACCCGAACCATTTTACCTATTCATCAGCCCTGAAAGCGTGTACCCAATTAGAAGATATAAGGCAAGGGAAGTTGATTCACTCCTCCATAAGTAAGACCCCGGCATTGTCCAATGTTTTTGTGGGCAGTGCTCTGATTAATATGTATGCAAAATGTGGAGAGCTCTCTGATGCAATCCGCGTCTTTGATAACATGCCTGAGCGAAACTTGGTTTCTTGGAAAGCAATGGTTGTAGCTTATGCTAAAAATGGGCAGTGTGGTGAGGCTTTGAAGCTCATGTACAGAATGCAGGCAGAAGGCATTGAGATCGATGATTACATCCTTGCCACAGTTCTTACTGCGTGTGGAGATCTTGAGTGGAATATGGAGGCCATATCCCAGCACTGCTTGCAGTCATGACAGTCTTTGATCCAAATGGAGGGCGGTTCCCCTAAAAGACTTGAACAACAACAATATGGGACACAAGTGATCAGAGTTTTCACGATTATTGAGTACTAAGCTGATAGCAATCAGTTACATACTCGCAAACAGAACACTAACTAGTTATGGTTGGCCAAACTTAAGTGAAGAGCTCTACTTGCCCAACCACCTTTCTACTACTTTGTAGCCTGCTTCTACGGTCGAAAATTGAAGCATACAGAAATCAAAGACAAGGGTCATCCGAGCCTGCAAGATAGGGGCATACAAAAATTCCAGATGCTGAGCAATCACTTCTTGTAAGATTATGTTATTGTATAGTAGTATACGTTGTACTAGTATCAAATGTGTATGTTAGATTAAAAACCAATTTAGAAAAGAGAGCGGGCGCGCTGTAAAATTACACGAAATCTTTATCCGCTTCAATCTGTTTGAGATATAGGAGAAAAGATCCTTTCTTGATTCTTTTGACGATGTCAGATGGCCGTGGCTTTGTATTAGATCTATTTAAACATACGACTCAAATCAGTTCAGTGTTTCTGGGCTACATGTGTTGAATAAAAGTTGAAGCCAATGTGTTCTTAAGTACCTATTTTGCAGAAGGGGTTTAACGGGTGATCATTGTGCCATTTCTGTATGTTCAGTAGATCATCTAGTTTAACTGATTTTCTCCTCTCTCAGAAGCACGAGCAGACTTATATACGAGCTCGCGGTAGCAGACTTATTAAACGCGTGAAGTGAGTTCAAGCGAACCCAAGATCCATTCTCGTGTGTTACATCTTAACAGTGTGTTTGGATTGAGGGGGCAAAGTTTAATAAAGGAGAGGAGAGGAAAGGATAAGATTAAATTGTGTTTGGATTGGATAATTTGAGGAAAGGAAAGTATTACAAAGGAGTATAAGTATCTTTTGTTTGGATTAGAAAGAAAAGAGAAGGGATAGATAAATTTTATGTATAAAATGACTTTTAAGCCATTTTCTTATTTTATATAAAACTTAACAAATTTTAAACATTATCTTTTTTATTCTTTATTCTTTTTATTTTTTTCCTTCTTTTCCTCCATCTTTATCACACCAGCCAACAGCTTTTGACACCCCCCCCCCCACCCCCCAAAAAAAAAAAAAAAAAAAAAAAAAAAAAAAGAACAACAAATACTAGCAGCAGCTTTATGGCCATGTTTCATTTTTATTCTTTACTCATCTTCTTCTTTCCTCGCACAAACACAACTGCACATTACACACACATTTGCACACATAAAACCACACATACACGCACCAAAGCAAGCACACAGAAGTTGCACACATGAAAACACAAGCACACGCAGTTGCACGCACAGGAATTTCAGTTGAGAAGTTGAAAGAGATGAGGAGTTCAAAATTGGTATCAAATTTTTGTTGGCTCCCCTCCTTCCATTTTATCCCAAATTGAAAGGAAAGAAAAATTGAGTGTATGAGGGGTTGTTTTGACCCCTTCATTCCTCTCTTCCTTGATAATCTTCCAAAACAAACAAGGGAAGGACTAAACCTTCTCTTTCCCCCATTTTCCTCAATCCAAACACACTCTAAATGATTTAAAATGACTTAGATCACCGTTAAGTTAAAAAAAAAAAAAAGTGAGTTTAGGCAAAATGTAGCCCTTATTGCCTAACTAGTGCATGGACAAAAAGCAAGTTCACCTAGGAATTATCAGATAGAGTCTTCTGTCCAAATTTCTACCAGGATTAATCAGGACTTATTTGCAAGTTCAAGACCTGAATTAAGAAAATTAACAAACTTTGAGGGATTTTTTTTATTTACTTTCCGTACAATGGAGGTTGAAATTATAATTTAGTTTAATTTTTTTTTTTTATCATAATAGATCATTATCTGACTATTTCACTCACTCTAAAAGTCTAGAGAGTAAATATTGGCAAACTTTGAGGATTTTTTATTTTTATTTTATTTCATTATTATTATTATTATTTGGACATGAAACTTTAAGGATTTGGATGGGCCGGCTCTGGCATTGTGGACTTGGACTTTGAAAAGTTATTGTTCCAGTTCTTACTCTGAACATGACTAGGCAGTGACTAGGCAGTTGTATTCTTTTGACCACTATTTGATAACAGCCTAATACTAACTTCCAACCGATTCCTTACATTCTCATTTACTCCACATATAGGGATGTTGTTAGAGATATTTATCTCCAATAACATCCCTACAACTATCTCTACATGTATAAATCCTTACATTGTGCTTTCAATATCTCTACTTGTAGAGATAGTTGTAGGGATGATATTGCTTTCAATATCTCTACATGTAGAGATAGTGAAAAAATCTCTACAAGTATCCTTAAACTCAACTAGGAAATTAAAATAATATGTTTAATTAAAAATCAATATAAATAATTAACAAAAATAAATAATAAAGTTTTAAATTAAAATAATGTTTAATTAAAATAACAAGACATTTTGGAGTAAAATAAAAATAAGGAATTCTTAAAATAAGAAAGCTGTTGGAATGAAATTGAAATAGGGATTTCCTGAAATAAGATGTAGGGACGCTATTGTAGTAAAACTAAAATAAAAAATCCTTAGATATAAAAAAATAATTCAAATTCTTTATATGTAAAGAAAAAAAATAAAAAAACTGTTAGAGTTAGCTTTAGGGCCTCATATTTAACAATCAATTTTATCAAAAACTTCTAACAAAGTCGATGCATTGGAACGGATCTACAATACTTTACACGTAGGGTTTAGCAATTTCGATGATCTAAGATTAATGCAGTTATGGAGACAAAAGTATCTCAAATTATTTTGTGATATTGATAATAGTTATATATTGCCCATGACTCACGTGTAAATTCACCCTCGTAAATGCATCCAACATTTGTGACCACGTTCGATCGAAGTACTATCAATAGTGTTAATGTTTCTTACATGTAAAGAATTTGAACGTTTCTCTATATTTAGGGATTCTCTATTTCAATTTCACTCCAACAACTTTCCTACATTTTATTTCAAAGAATCTCTATTTCAGTTTCACTCTAACAGTTTTTCTATTTTAAGGGTTTCCTATTTTTGTTTTACTCTAAAATCTCTTCTTATTTTAATTAAACATATTATTTTAATTTAAAACTTTTTTATTGAACTTTTTTATTTATATTTGTTAATTGTTTATGTTGAGTTTTTTTTAATTACTAATATTTTTTAATTATTTTTTATGTTAAAATTTTTTCAATTTTTTATTTAAATCTGATATTTTTTTTATGATGATATTTTATTTCTAATAATATTAATCTATAACTTTTTTAATAGTTTTATGACACTTTCTTATCCTTTTTCTTTATGTTTAGTATTATCGATACTAATATATAATTAGGCATATTTATATACCAGAATGTAAAAAAGTTCCTAAACTACATTTATGTGTAGCAGGCCACTAACAAACATTCTAGCTGCCTTCAAAAAGAAAAAATAAACAGATTCATTAACCCCAACCACTCATCTCACTTGCAACCATCACACCCCTACCCCCTCATATCATTCGCACACCGCACCCCCACCCCCTCATCTCAGCAACCATCCCTACCCTTCAATCCTCACCACTGCACCACCACCGAGGCACCACCACAGTACCACCACGACACCACAAGGGCAAAGTGCTATCTGTATAGTTTTGCTATTTTGCTGAAATTTTTTTGAATTTTGTTTTGTTGAAAATTTTTTGGCTCAATTTTTTCTTAAAAAAAAGGTTACCTGTGGGTTTTTGATTTCTGATTTGTGGAAGAATTTTTTTTTTTTTTTTTTTTTTTTGCTTTGGGTGTGTTTCTTTTGGTGTAAAATCAAACACACATGATCTGTGTTTATACAAAGATCAACGATAATGCCTATGATCTGTGTTAGGCGAAACACAGATCATGTGTGTCTCCAACGGTCAAAAATGACAATTTTTTAATTTTTTATTTTTAATGCGGCAGTTGATTTAGAGATACTTGTAGAAATATGTTAATTTTTACACGTAAAAATAATTGTAGGAATGCTGTTAGAAATGAAACATCCCTATAGGAATAATGGGGATGTAGGAATTGGGTTGGAGTTGGCCACACACCCAGCCGACACTCACACAAATAATTTTGGACAAGCTGAGAGCATGAACCGAAGAATTATAAATTTTGTGCTTTTGGATTCTAGAGAATAATAAAATAAAGGAAATTCAAAACTGTTATGACTTCAAATCGAGTCAAAACATGTAGCATGTTCGCATCAAGATCAACATTGCGTCACTGTTGATGCCACACTATAATTATAGAATACCTTTTTTTTTTGGGTTAATATAAAAGTCAAAAACCATAATTTAAACTTATATATTACCTGAATATTCAACCTAATTCTTTATTGTATAATTATAAATTTTTTTTTTTTGGATAACATAGAACTTTAGTTGACGGAGCTCGATCACTAGATTATTCGACGAAATTCGACCACCAATTAGTAAACTCTTGGATGTAGATTCCAGCACATGTCTCAAGTCAATCAAGAGTGAAACTTCAAAACAATAAAGAATGTCGAATTCATATCCTCCTAAGAGCAATTTCGTCTCATTACCACCGAACTATGTCCTGGGGCATAATTATAAAATACTTGCTCAACAAGAAGCTGCCCCAAATCTCTTTTGACTTTGCTAAAGAACCCTATCTTAATTTTTTTTTTTTTTTGGTGTAAAGGAGGATAGGAGCCGACTAAGTGGGAACTATCCGTGGTGAAAGCTTATCCAACTTGTCTCTTTCCAAGAGTGCTATAAAAGGTCTTGGGATGTCATCAATTTAGGAGGAACCAAACAATTGTTGGAGACCCAAGTTCGCAAGTCAATCCGCACAATAATTCTCCTCGCGGTAGATGTGGATCTGCTTATACTTAGAATGACGATCAAGAACCTGTCTACAGTCTTGTAACAAAGGCCTTGAAGGGCTGGACAGAGGGAGATTACCTTGGATCAGGTTATACACAGTCGAAGAATCAGTTTCGATTAACAAATTTATAGCATTCAAAGACTCTGCTAAGCGCAACCCTTCCCAAAGAACAATTATCTCTAGGGGCGGATCTAGGAATTTAATATTGGGGAGGCCAAAATATTTTTTTAATGATACTATATAGAATTTTTTAAAAACTGGGGGGGCCGATAATTTTTTTTAACCATACTACATATATATTTTTTTAAAAATTTAAAACATTGGAGGCCCGTGGCCCCCCTCCCACACTACATAGATCCGCTCCTGATTATCACAGCTCTGCAGCTAGTTGTAATGCTCAAATTCACTGCAAAGCCTGCAATCCAGTCCCCGGATGTGTCGCGAAGGAGTCCTATCTCAAATTTGGTTCCTTCACATTTAACTTCTCGTATACATCGTTTTCAAACGTTGAATGCAGCATGAAAATGCAAAGAACCCAGAAATTTCTGAAAACTGTTCATTTCTTGCAAACCAAGTTTGTAAAAATCTATAAATACCACGTTCAAGTCTCCCTAACACCTCACAACACAACTTAGCCTCTATAACAAAATCAACTTTTTTCCATCTATAGAAGCCATGTCAACATATACTAGTGCTGCTCTTGCCGAAGTCTATGTGATGAAAAAGCTCCATAAAGAAAAGATGAAGAAAATGGACAATAATGGTGCTGAAAAAGAAGCATGTGAGTCTGCTCATGAAGGGAAAAAGATCTCTAATGGTTGCCTCTCCATGATGTTTAAGAGGGTTCATCCTACGGCTATTCAGTCAACTGCTACTACTGATCGATGATATTTGAATTTGACCTTTATTTAGACTCGTGCATAGCTAGAATAGGGTGCATTGAGTTACCCTTTATAAAAATGATTCTAAGTGTTTGACGTTGAATCTTTTCTTGGGAAATCTCAAGCCTACAGACCTTTGGTTTGCTCATTGTGTAACTTTGTAGTTCATTCTTTTTCGGAGTGTTTGGATCGCGGTGACATGGGCAACGGGAAGAGCTCCACTTGCCAAACAGCCTCTCTGCTGGTCTGGAGCGTGCTTTTATGATCGAAAAAGGAAGCATACATATGAAGAAGTGAAGAACGGTGGAAGGGGTGAAATATCTTCTAAGTTGATCACATTGTTATTGGCGTTGCTTCCATTGTATTAAAAGAAAAAGAAAAGAAATTAAAAGATTAAAAATCAGTTCCAGATGCTGAGCAATCACTTGTTTGTAAGATAAAGTTATTGTATGGTATTGTACGTCTGGGGTGGAGCCAGAATTCGTTATTAGTGAGGGCTAAAATTAAACAGTTAAATACTCATGTATTGATAATTTTTTTTAGTAGAGACTAAACGGATTTTTCAATCCAAAAATACTTTAAAAATATACACATTTTAAGATAAAATTTGAATTGAGTGGGGGCTATAACCCAACACTCTTAGGAGTGGCTCCGCCACATTTGCAATCCAAAAAAGAATTCTACACACTGAAAAATTACGCCAAATATTTATGCACTTAAAGCTGAAACTAGTTTATTTAGCCCAATTCTGAAAGCATTTTAGGTAAAAGTAGAAGTTGAAAAAAACTAAAAATAAGAAGCTCCAAATTGGAGTTTTTTTTAAAAAAAAATTTTGCAAAACTGTTTTTACATTATGCTGGAAGTTGTTTATCTTTTTCTTTCTTGAATCTATCCCTCCATATTTTTAAAAGTCCAATATTGCCTCTAAAATTTTTAAAAGCTCAATATAGGCCAAATAATCAACGACTTTTTTTCAACAACACTGCTAACTAAAACTCTATAGTTCAAAATCTAAAATTTCACAGGTAGGCCAAACTTAGCCTATGATCAGTTAAGTATTTGTGAACAACATGTGTTGAACAAAAATAAAATCAATTTATATACCTAATTTACATAAGGAGTTTAACTAGTGATCATTGTGCCATTTCTGAAAAGCTCGGTTCATACTACTTGTATTAGGGTTTAGGCATCTATAATGGGAGGCTCTAAAAACAAAACTTTTTAAATTTGAGTATTTGTACAGCTTTGGGTTCTAAAAATAATACTATTCATGACAAAAGTATGTGAGGTTCACCACTTTTGATTTAAAAGATATCAAAATAGAGTCCCGGGCTCTAAAAACATCAACAAAAGTGGTGAATCTCACGTACTTTTATCATAAATAGTGTTGTTTTTAAAGCCCTGAGACTATAAAAACACCCAAATATAAAAAGTTTTGCTTTTAAAGCCCCCCATTGAGGATAGCTTTATACGAGACTCACAGGTGAAGATTATTTGAAGTGCGACTTGGAATTGATAAGTAACCTCAAATGCTGGAAAATTTCTTGGTTGAGTCCTGCTCGCATGCATTGCGTCAACGAAATGCGCGCCCATGAGGGTTTTTGCATAGCTGTGTGAACCCCACCTGCACGCATTATACGAGCGCATCCAACAATGTAGGTGAGTTGAGTTCAATCAAGAAACTACATTTTGGCTTTTAATTAAAAAGCATATATTACTATGGGTAATGGGCATTTTGAATCAAATTGAACCATACAATTATACCAGGCTTATTCCCTAAGAGCATGTCGATTAATCTTACATGTAATGGACATATTTTTTATTAAACCTTAGAAGTTTCAGTTCATTAAACTCTTAAAGTGAGTTTGGGCACAATGTAGCCCATATGCCTAACCAATCGCCAAAAACACGACAACTTAAGCATTAGATTACAGTTTTCTCTCCAAATTTTCTACCAAAATTAGGAATGAAGACTTATTTGAAAGTTCAAGAGGATTCTCCCAATAGACAAGTAGACTCGTGTCTTTTTTTCTTGTTTTGCTAGCTATACATTACAGACATTTTACAGTTATATTTATCTAAAACTCTGGGAGTACAGTAGTACACTACAACACATATATATATACCGGTTTAATAAAGAGTCTGATCTTAGAGACAATCATAGAGTTTCAAACCCAATTGAATTCAATTGTCAACTGTCCATATGCAAAAATTGAGATCAGTGAAAAAAGATCTGATACATTGGAACCAAAAATACGGTGTGACTTTGGTCTTTGCAAGTGCCATCTGAGCTATCTCCTGGGGACCAAATTTCAAGAGCTTAATTATAAAATAAAAAAGAAGTTACACAATTTGAGGATTTGAATGGGCCGCTCCGACGATATGGACTTGGAATATGAAAAGCTCTTATTCAAGACATGATTAGGCAGTTGTAATCTTTTGACCACTATTTGATAACCTAAAGTCCTGTTCTCATTAGAAAAAAAAAAATCAAATTTGACAATGAATTTTTATCAGAAACATGGAACAAAGTACATCCAACTTATCAAGAACCAAACAATCAACATTTATTACAACGTAACATTTGGTCGTAGCATTATTAATTTTTAAAATATTGCTATGTATTATTTGGATGATTTCTTTTAGGAGTCAAAATATTACTTGGATGATAGTTTATCGTCCTTTATAAATTTAACATATTATTATATAAAATATAGTATGAAACACCGTGATGACACAAAACATTGCCCTGATTTTATTGCATGGACATCTCTCTTTTTCCTATAAGTTTTGCATATGTTGAAATTGGGAATGAAAGAACTGAGAGGTTTTGGAATCTAGAGAATTGAAAAGGAAAGGAATCTAAAGAATTTGGACAACATTATGACTTATAAATTAGTCAAATTAAGCTTTGGGAGGAAAATGACATTTAGTTCCTTAACTTATTTCCTTAGATCAACAAGTTCCTGATTTGTTTTTCTCTTAAGTCCCTTAAATTTAAAAGTGTAAATTAAATTTAACCGATCAGAGTATTACATATTCATTTCATCATTAACAAAAATTAAAATAAAAAATAAAAAATCAATAAGGACAAGTCCCGTGACACCTATTCTCCTAATAGACCTCCTCCTCCACCATATCCCACCTATCTAGCCCCTCCACACCACCCCCACCACCAGCCTCTTCCCCTAACCCAATCTCGACACCCACGACTAGCACACCCATTAATGGCAAAATAGTTAATTCACGTAATCAAATCCATTTTGTTGCACGTGATATCTAAAAAATTATAAAAAATTTAGAAACTTGTTTGTTTAAAATAAATAAAAAAATGTAAGAACTCGAATGTCTTTTTCCCATTTAAAGCACTACAGAATTATTCAACTGAACATTGTGACAACATGTACCATGCCCACGTCAAGATCAACATTGCGTCATTGATGATGCCACAAAATAAATTAAAATACCTGCTCAAGAAGAAAACTCCCCACCACATCTATTTTGACTTCTCTGAAGAAGCCTATTCAAATTTGGACACTAGATTCATTTTGTAAAACCCAAGTTCATGAAATCTATAAATACCACGTTCAAGGCTCTCTCTAACACCCACATCAACTTTTGCTATCTATAGAAGCCATGTCTACATATAGTGCTGGTCTTGCCGAAGTCTATGTGATGAAAAAACTCCATAAAGAAAAGATGAAGAAAATGGAGAACAAAGATGCTGGAAAAGAAGCATGTGAGTCTGCTGATCATGAAGGGAAAAAGATCTCTAATGGTTGCTTCTCCATGATGTTTAAGAGGGTTCATCCCACAGCTGTTCAGTCAACTTGTGCCAACCATGTCTAGTAATAATAAGCACTAAGTACTGGATGATGATTTTTTTTAGCACGTTAGATCCAAAAGTGAGTTCGATCTTTGTTTAGATTCGTGCATAGCTGGAATAGGGTGCATTGAGTTACCCTTTATAAAAATGATTCTAAGTGTTTCATGTTGAATCTTTTCTTGGGAAATCTCAAGCCTACAGACCTTTGGCTTGCTCATTGTGTAATTTGTAGTTCTTCCTTTCTGGTGAAGTGTTTGGATTGTGGTGATATGGGTGATGGGAAGAGCTCTACTTGCCGAACAGCCTTTCTACTGGCCACTCTGGAGCGTGCTTTTATGATCGAAACTTATGAAGAAGTGAACAAAGATAGGAGAGGTGAAGTATCCCCTAAATTGATCGCATTGTAATTGGCATTAGCCTATATTGTATTATAAAAAAAAAAAAACTCTGAGATTAAAAATCAGTTCCAGGTGCTGGGCAATCACTTGTTAGATGATGTTATTGTATAGTATTGTACGTGGACTAGAATCAAATGTGTATGTTATATTAAAAATCAGTTCAGAAAATAGATCCTGCACGCTCAAAAATTACGCCAAATCTTTATACACTTAAATCTGTTTGTGATATAGGAGAAAAGATCCTTTCTTGGTTATTTCCTGACAATGTCATATAGCCATGGCTTTGTATTAAGGAAAAGGCTTCATCTCCCTAGTTACATAACCTTTCAAAGTTGTATTTATTTAAAATTTTAAGAGTATAATAATATACTATGTATCGATTTAATAAAGAATTTGATCTAAAAGACACCCAAAAAGTTTTAAAATCACGTATCTCTTGTGTTAGACATTTTGAGGATTTGAATGGCCCGGCTCCGACAATATGGAGTTGGAATTTGATAAAGTTATTGTTGCTGCTTCTATTCAAGACATGATTGATAGTTGTAATCTTTTGACCAGTATTTGATAACCTAAAGATTTAGGAACTTGGCAATGTTCTTTTCGTCCAAACTCCAGTTCTCATTAGACAAAAATCAAATTTGACGATGAATTTTTATCAGAAACATTGAACAAAGTAGATGCATCCAACTTATTATCAAGAACCAAATAATCGATACATATATATAAATTAACAAAAGGGAAAAAAGAAAAAGGAGAGAAGAAAAAAACAGAATTAGAGACACTTATATCTTTTCACAAATTCCGTTAATTACTTTGAAGGAAAACTGGAGAAGAGACACGTGTGATGCATTTTAAAAACTACACTGGAGGTGTTCAAGGGCGGAGCCACATGGTGTTGAGTGTAGACATAAGCCTACACTGAAATATTTATTTAAATTTGAGTTGCAAGAGCAAGTCCAGCTTAGTTGGTTAAGGCATTATTTTGAAAAGTTGGCAACATGGGTTTGAGCCTTGTTAGGGTGCGTTTGTGGTAGTTTATTTTTCCTTTTTTCTTTTCTTTTTAGCAGATCGGAGAATAGGGAGGTGGCAGTTTTTTTTTTTCTTTTTCTTTTCACCAGCTGCTATATAATAGGGAGATCGTATGTTACAAAGGGTATTTTTATAAATGTACATAAAAAAATTTATACTTTTGAATATTTTCCTCATGATTTTATTTTTTCTTTTTGACTTAAAAAAAAAAAACAAACAAAAGTGAGAACAAATCAAATTGATTACTGGCCAGGGTGCATTTGTGGTAGTTTATTTTTCCTTTTTTCTTTTCTTTTCAGCAGATGGGAGAATAGGGAGGTAGTAATTTTTTTTTTTATCTTTTCACCAGCTGCTATATAATAGGGAGATCGTATGTTACAAAGAGTATTTTTATAAATGTACATAAAAAAAATTTATACTTTTGAATTTTTTCCTCATGATTTTGTTTTTTTCTTTTTGACTAAAAAAAAAAAAACAAAAGTGAAAGAACAAATCAAATTGATTACTGGTCAGGCACCGGGTGCCGACACTGATCCCCGATGCCTGACTCTATCTCTGGAGGTGTTTGATAGTTCTTGAACAACAAGAGAATCTTATGCAATTCTTAAAAAGCACAAAGAATCTTGTGTAGTTTGCCCATATAAAAATTGAGAGACTTGTTTGGTTTAAAATAAAATAAAATAAAAAATGCAAGAACTCGAATGTCTTTTTCCAATTTAAAGCACTACAGGGTTACACAACTGAACACTGGGGCAGCATGTACCATGCCCCCCATCAAGATCAACATTGCGCCATTGATGATGCCACAATATAAATCAAGATACTTACTCAAGAAGAAAAAAGTCTACCACATCATCAAGTGATAATATTATTCGTTGTATATGTAAATAATAATAAACTCGAATGTCGGCTCCCGTAAATAAGACAAAAAAAAAAAGGCCCACCACATCTCTTTTGAGTTCTCTGAAGAATCCTATTCAAATTTGACACTAGATTCGTTTCGTGGAACCCAAGTTCATGAAATCTATAATTCAAGACTCTCTAACACTCCATAACACAAACTACAGCTAGCCTCTATAGGAAAAATCAACTTTTGCTTCTACATATAGTGCTGCTTTTGCCGAAGTCTATATGATGAAAAAGCTCCAAAAGGTAAAGATGAAGAAAATGGAAAGCAAAGGTACTGAAAATGAAGCATATGAGTCTGCTCATGAGGGGAAAAAGATCCCTAATGGTTGCTTCTCCGTGGGTCCACCCCATGGCCGTTCAATCAACTACGCCAGTCATATCTAGAAATTATAAGTATTAATTAGTGTGATGAATATAACCGAATTTTCGTGCATCCGATTTTTTTTAAGACAATTCTAACAGTTTTATGTTGATTTTTTTTCTTTGGAATTGACAAGCTTACAAGGTTTTGATATACAAACCATTCTTCTAATTCATAGCGAAAAGTCACAAACTTCTTGGTTCAAATTAATGGATTCTCCACAATCATATACTTTTCAAGTCATGTGTTTCTTGGTGTATTGACTGGTTTGCAAATTTCAGAATAGACTTTGGGATGCCATACAATAGATCAGTTAGTACCATTGCCACACATTGCATTCTTCGGGAAAGATAACACTACAACAAAATAGCATTTCAGCAAGGGACGATTCTCCTCGCCGGGCCCTCAACAAATGGGTATCAACGAGGGCCCAACGAGGAAAATCGTCCCTCGCCGAAACGCTCATCGGTGAATTGGGGTCTCTCGCGGACCCTACGCCATTCGAAGCAGCTCGGCGAGGGACCATTTTGACGACTACCATGCAAGGGCAACAAACCCTTGTCGTTCTTGTCCCTCGCCGTGCCCTCACATTTTTCGTCCCTTGTCGTGTCCTCACTTTTTTCATCCCTCATCATGCCCTCACCATTTTCGTTCCTCGCCGTTCCCTTATCGTTTTCGTCCCTTGTCGTGCCCTCGCCTTTTTTTTCTGTCGCAATGCCCTCATCGGACTCTCGAATATTTATCCCTCGCCGATCCCTCGCGAAGCTTTTTATAATTAGAGTACAAAATTTAAATGACAAAATTTATAAATATGAATTTCATATAAAAATTAAATTAATTAAAATTTGACAATCAAAATTCTATTTAAAATTAATATTACAAAATATTTTAATTACATATATAATTACAAAATAGTTATCCCCCAAATCTAACTTAACCTTATGCATTTGAATTTTCTCTGAAACTATTCACGAACTTTGAATCTCTAGAAACTCTTGTCATTGATGAATCTTCTCCGAAACGGAACAACCTGTAAAAAACAATAATTTTCTGAATAAAGATCAAATAAAATGATATTATACAACAATACATAAATAATATTAAAAAAATGAATAGTGAATTTTAATTTATTTTCTTTGATAATATTCTCATAGCAACATCACACCAAGCCTATAAAACCAATCACAAAAACATCAGACACTCCAAAAATAAAAAATAAATTTCAACCTTTTCTAAAGTATCATTTTCAGTACTTGGGTAAACTAATGGTTAAGTAGCGCAAATAAATTGATAACGTACTGGAAAAGGTAGAGGAATTGGTATTTTTTGTTTTTTTTTTTCCCTAAGTAAACAAGAATTTCCATTAACCTCAAATAAGAATGGTATACAACAAAGATTGTTCTAAACCACTTGATGGCTAGGAATACAATAATAAAAGGTACCATAATCATGTATTTAATTACCACCTTTCTTTTCCCACGAGTCTAGAGACATGACGTCAACTATCCATCTGAAATATCACATAAATTTGGTATTCTTTTTATTCGTATAATCGACTATATAGGATATTTATGTTGACATTGTCTCGTGTATGCTTTTCTTCTTCATGGTGAAAAGATAAACTCAAATACAGCATATAAACGTCAAAGTTGTATATTGATATAAATTACAGCAGATAAACTCAAGTACAGCAGATAATCAATTAATCAATAATTATTTGCTCTTATTCTTGTATATCTTTTTCTTTCCCTTCTTAAAGACAATTGAAGATTGAGAATTTTTACATACCATGAGTCGAAGTGCAAAATTAACAAAGAAAGGTAATGAAAAAACAATCACGTTGTTGGATAAAGTGAAGAAGAACTTAACATGTTCTAAAAAAGGACAAAACAACCCAATTTATAACTATGCTGGAGAAATGAGAATTGATTGAATAGCAATAGAGAGTTAACTATAGTTACATTGTTTTAGTAATATCCGAGATTAACAACCTGTATAACAGAAAACGAGATCACAGGCTTTTTAGAGGCAATGATCTTTCAAAAAATTTCAATCTCTCTTCTGCTCATTCTTGCACTAGACATTGCACGCAACCAATTTCCCTAGCTGCTAATCCAAATACCCAATCGGGTTGCCAATCCAATATGCGGGCCAAATCTTCTCATTTATCTCATAAAAATAGCTTAGAAAGATAATGTTAAAGAATAGAAATATCATCACAGCCTCATGCATTTCACCACCACCACGACTAAAGCAACAAGAGCAGCAGAGCAAAAGAAAAAGAAAGACAGATATGAAGCTGAAGCCCACGCACACAGAAAAAGATCTTAACCATAAGATCTACAATAATAATTAATCACATATGAAAAAAAAGAAGGAATCATCTCAGCCTTATGCATTTAACCATCAGCATGACAAAAGCATCAAGAGCAACATAGTAAAAGAAAAAGAAAGACATATATGAAGTTGAAGGCCACATACACACACAAAGATCTTAGCCGTAAGATTTAGAATAATCTCTCTAAACAAACGTTCCATAATAAATAAAAAGACACCATACTATAATCACCTTCCTGCAGATATCATGGGCCTTCTAGTTGTATTTGATTAAAATTGTAGAGTATAAAAACGAATTCTAATACATATATTGATTCAATTAAGAATATAATCTTAATCGCAATCGAGAATTAACGCTTAAAAGTTGCGTCACTGCTTTTGTCAATTGAGATAACTACAAGATAAGACCACAGGTTATTTCAATATAAAAATACGACGTTAGAGATTAGCATGTACACCAAAAAAGTCTCATTTTTTCCATAGAAGAATTGGTTTAGCAGCCTTTTTCATTGATTAATTTAGTCAAGAAAACAAGATTTTTACTTTTGAAAGTTTGCATAGTGAGATCATATGCTGATTGTGAAGCCACTTGTTCGGAGCCGCCTATCACAGGCTTACTAGTCAATACAATTAGACTGTGGCCAACACTGAAATAAAACATATAAAAGTACATAGTTGTGGACCAATCGCCAGAAAATGTTAAACCAATAATGCACTTTATTATTCAAGCAATCAAACAGATGATGACTTAAATGTCGTTGGACAAAGCTCACCATACACTGATGCCTAATGCACCACTTTAACAAGAGAACATCATTAAATCATTTCATAACCAATTCACATTACGCATCAAACATTTCATCAAATCAATCACTCAATATTACATTACTCAAAAACCCTAAATCATCCACTATAACAACAGACCCATATCATTTCCATAATTTCAACCACCAATCCCTAGATTCACATCACACACACATATATACACACAAAAACTGACCTGGCTGAACTTGGTCTGGAGCTGGCTGTTGACTTCGTCAAAGGCGCGGCGGAACTTCGTCAAAGGCGTGGCGGAGCTGGCTGAACTTGGTTTCTAAAAAATAAAAAAAGATAGTTAAAAATTAATTAGTAAATAAATAACAAAAAATTAAAAAAAAGTTAAAATATATATAATACATATATATATATATGTGTGTGTGTGTGGAGGTGAGGGAGTGGAAGGGCTGCGGGTTAGGGGTGGGGGGTAGGGGACTGCGGTGGGTCACGGGGGTGGGCGTAGGGGCGTGGGGTGCTGGTATAGGGGCGTGTGGTGCGGGTACAGGGGATGCGGGGTGGGGGATGGGGTTACTGAAAAAAAAAAAGTGTGATCAGGTGAGGCACGAAGCCTCACCTGATCTGTTCCTGGGCGACGGCCCAGCTTAAGACTGGGCCACCGCCCAGAACCTTAATGGCCAAGGCCCATTGGTCAACAATGGGCCTCGCCCATTCGATAATCATTTTTTATTTTTTATTTTTTTTGTTTATTATATTAACTTTTTAAATTCTTTTTTTATTTTTTTTGTTTATTATATTAACTTTTTTTTTAGTTTTATGTATTATCTATGTTTATGTTTGGATGAAATTATATTTATTTTTTTATTTTTTTAAAAATTAAATTCAAATATTCAAATATTTTAAAATTATACTTAAAAGTTTTTATATGAAATTCATTTTTTAAAATATATTAATAAATTTAAATATTTTAAAAAAAAATTAAATTTTTTTTTAAAAAATTAAAAATTAAATTAAATTTCTATAAAAATTATATTATTTAAAAAAAATCAATTATTTTAAAATTATAGTTAAAAACTTTTAATATATTTAAATATTTTAAAAATTATATTAAATTTTTTAAAAAAAATAAAAAATTATATTAAATTTTTATAAAAAAATATATTTTTACTTTTTTTTATTTTAAAAAAAAATTAAATTAAAATATTCTAATATTTTAAAATTATTCTAATCGGCGAGAGAACGGCATGTCCGACGCCGAAACGGCGAGGGAACGGCATGTCCCTTTCCAAATCAGCAAGAGAAGGCCTTGTCTCCAGCCGTTTCGGCGAGGGAACGACATGTCCGAAACGAGGAGAGAAGGCCTTGTCACTCGCCGAAACAACAAGGGAAAGCCCTGTCCCTCGCCGAATGGCATGTCCCTCGCTGAATAGGCGAGGGAATGCACTGTCCCTCGCTGATTCAGCGAGGGAACGAAACGACGTCCCTCGCCTTGCCCTCGCCGAAAAGTGAGGGCACGGCGACGACCCGTTGCCGAAACTGATTTTTCTTGTAGTGTAAGAGGAGTAAATCATTTTTTAAAGTGATTAATATGTAATTGACTTTGCCTCTTGCGTTAAAAAAAAGAAAAGGAAAAGAAATCAATGGATGCTTTAAAAAGTTAATGGTGTGTTGACGTGTAGTACCAAGAATCTTTTCTTTTTTATAGGAAACATCTTTGTACAATCAGTCCATAACGAATATCCAAATACCATACAAAGGTGATCAAATCTGACAATCACATTGCTTCACGCATTATTTTAATCTTACAAATGTATTACAATATGACCAACACAGACATCAATTTAGTCAAAAGTCTGATCCTTACAACAGTAAAAAAAATTCAAATCCACGCTTTAATAAATTTTACTCTCATTTTTGCTAGTCAGGCTACCCAAGAGGGGGCTGCGACCTAGAGTTTCTTTTGGAAAGAAGTTCTTTTTCATCTTTGTTTCTTTTTCTCTTTTTGCTCCTCCAAGATTTCTGCACTTTTTTGTCATCTCTTTTTGTCATCCTTATCTTTTGGGATATAAAGAAATATATATCATTTGAAATTGGCATCTTTTGCGAGATATTCTTAAGATTTACCTGAAATGCGAACAATCTTATCCTCTTTATAAATATGATTAATTTTTATCCACATTTTTACTTCTTCTTTAAGTGTTAGTCAAATTCTTTGAAGTGTTTGTAATTTATGAGCTACGTCAAATAGTGAAAAAATTTTGTTCGTGTCCAAATCACATATATCAAGTTAGATGCGAACGTTTGATACATGCATAAGCAGGTGAATCCTTTTCACTCGTATATGCTAATCTAACAATATGGTGTATAACTTGAATCAAGTTCAGTTAAAAAATTACTTTTTTAGGTTTAAAAAGCATTACCATGGGTAATGGGGCACTTTGGTTCAAATTTCTACTTGTGTTATGTATAGGACCTAGAATTTTTGAGTGTGACATTCGATGTTTTTTTTTGAAAAAAAAAAAGTAATTAGTCCCACAATGTTGAGCTCACGCGCATGTGAATATGCTAAACGACAGAATGTTAGAATGAAGAGTGACCCCTAGGCATGAAGAGTTATTTGCAAGTTCAAGAGTTTAATTAAGAAATTAAGTTAGCCGACTTTAGGGATTTGAATGGACTTATGGACTTGGAATTTGAAAAGTTATTGTTCCTGCTACTTTTCACAACATGATGAAGCATTTTGTATTTCTTTGACCAAACATATGATAATAGTTTACAGAAATAGGAACTTGACGATATGATATTCTTACGTTCAAACTTATATCCTTTTTAACTTCTTTCTTTTTGTCAGCCAAACTCATGTCATTATTAATTAATAGGGTCCAAGTTAGAAATTTCATATATATTGAATGAGCCAAAATTCATCGAGGAAAAAGGCAAAAGGGGAATTGGGGAATTTGAATAGGGAAACGGGGACCTAGGAAAAGGAGAAACAATTAAGGATGACCATATTTCTTCTTTCTTTTTTTTTTTTTGAGTTTTTTGGCTAAGCAAATTGCATAAAGCATTATATGAACAAAACAAATAACTTTCTTCATGAACACAAAAAGAATTGGAGCAATAGGTTTTCTAAAAATATGATTTGCAAGTCAATCAAATGTAATTTGTCTAAAATTTAGTAGGAGAAAATTCTAAAAATTTTAAGTGAAAAATGTATAATATGTGGTAAAAGAGAAAATATGATTGTCTAGTGTACTATCATGAGAAAAATGTATGTACATTTTAGTTAACTATTAATTAATTTATAGAATATTAGGGACCAATAAAATACAAAGAAAATATTTGAAATGTATTATTTTATAATTTTATGGAGAATATTAATTTAGCATATTGGTTCCTAAGTGGGTCAGGACAATTATATTATTTAAAAGAGATTATTAAATTTATTGAGTTTTTGAATATAAAGAGATTTTACTGTAATTGATTGAAAATAGAGCAAAAGAATGTTAGTACGTATCAACATTGTATCACTTTTTTTCGTTTATGACAAAAAATTCATCATAGGCAGAATCAAATTAGATTCATCCCAAAATTATATATAAATCCCTTAGTACAACAACATATCTCAACACGTGTATTTTTGGGTCAATAAGGGTATGGCAATAATTGTTATAAGAAGTATAGATTTAAAATTACAATCTTTAGCCACAATAAATCAATACTGACTAATTCATCGACCTAGGCAGCAACATTGCGTCACTGTTGATGCCACAATACAATCAGAAAATTCTTGCTCAAGAAGAAAAAGGCCCACATTTCTTTGACTTGGCTGAAGAACTAACCCTATTATTCAAATTTGGTTCCTGCACATTTAACTTCTAGTGTACATCGTTTTCAAACGTTAATTCAACGCACCATGAAAATGCAAAGAACCTAGAAATTTCTCAACACTAGATTCATTTTCGTGGAACCCAAATTTAATTTGTAAAAATCTATAAATACCACTTTCAAAACTCTCTAACACCTCACCACACAACCTAGCCATCTATAGAAGCCATGTCGACAGCTAGTGCTGCTCTTGCTGAAGCCTATGTGACGAAAAATCTTCAGAAAGAAAAGATGAAGAAAATGGAGAACAAAGGTGCTCAAAAAGAAGCATATGAGTCTGCTGATCGTGAAGGGAAAAAGATCTCTAATGGTTGCTTCTCCATGATGTTTAAGAGGATCCATTCCACGACCGTTCATTCAACCGATAATACTGTGTGAGCCATGTCTAGGAATAATAAGCACTAGTAATATGGCGTTATACTTTCCACCTTTTTCTGAATTCGTGCAGAACAAAATTTTTGTACACCGACTTATCTTTTATAAGACAATTTGAAAATTTTATATTGAATTTTTGCTTGGAAATGGCAAGATAGAGAGCTTTTGATTTGCTCGTTATGTAAATTTGTAGTTCTTTCATTTACTTCTTTCTTTATGTTCTAATGTAATTTGTGTACACATTAATTATGTATTTGGAAATTCACTTTTGCGGTCATGTTGTAATTGTATTTTCTTTTTGGCGAATTCTTGTAAATGTTTTTATGCCATTTTCACAACTCATACGAACCATTCTCCTAATTAGACATCACTTACTAACTACTTGTTGAAATCAAATGGGGGCTCTTAGAAATTGTGTTGACATTAATTGGACCAATAATTTGTTTCAGAAAGAATTTTCTTGTTCCTCCAAGAAGATTAATCCACTTTCTGTTATCCCTTTTATCTGCCATGATCATCCTTATCTTTTAAGATAAAAAGAGACATATGTTGTTTGAAATTGGCATCTTTTTCGGCCGGATACTATTAAAATTTACTTGCAATCCGAGAAGAATTTTGTTCAACTCTTAATGGTAAAAGGAAAATTCCTCTTGTTTTTGTTAAAGTTATAAGTTGGATCTGCCCTCGAGGGTTGAGTGGAGTAGTCGAATAGTGACTTATTATACCCAAAGATTTCAAGTTCAAACTTATATCCTTCTATTATAAATATTTTCTAACCCGAAGAATGAGTTGGGGCATATTACCTCATCATGAGGTTGATAGCCTCAGGATAGATCAACTATGATCCAATTTAGGATGAGTTCCTATTATAAAAAAAAGTTGTACGTAGACTACTTGTTGTTGCATTATAATATAATAACGCCTTACGTTATTAGAATGTGACTTGTTGCCCTTTTTGTGGGGGAGACTTTGTACCACATTCTATAGAGTTATTAAATTATTATGATACATGGTATTACGTGAGACAATTTTCTCATTTTGATAACAACTTTTAAGGAAAAATGCCTTTTTAAATGGCCAAGTGAGATGATGACATGTCATTACATGATACTTGTTTATTTTTAGAGTTCATGTACTTTTTGTGAATTTCTTTTTTTTTTTTTAAATTCAGAGGAGGTGTAGAGTCGTACAACACATATATAACTAATAAAAATTAATTATACAACTTCTTGCAAATAAATGAGTAATTTTACCACCGGACCAAAGCCTACTTTTTGTGAATTTCACTGTCTCTTTCCGTTGTTTGTAAGCAAGACTCAACTTAATAACATGTACCTAAAATGTACAGAGATTCAACTAAAGGATTCATACGAGTATTTCTCACACAATGTTATGAATTTGTTATGTACGTTGACAACTGGCCTAATTTTTCCTAAAGAAACGGCGTTGATGTACTCACGTGACTGGACTTTCAATGGCCCTCATTAATTCAATCAAAAAGGGTGAATAATACTTTCTACTGCTATTTATTTCTCACGTGGTTGAATATCGATGTGGTATACAAAATATTTAATTATGACAAATTATTATTTAATTATTTTATTCAATTCTTAAATATTGATGCATATGAAACTTTGGCTCCCTCATGTATATCTTGTGATTTTTCTGGGCTTGTTTATATTTTTAGCCATTTTCCTTGTAATATCTGATTGTCAGTTAGTAATATAATTTTTAAGTTGACAATGAGTGTTAAAAACATCCATGTATATTTGACTCAATATAATTTTTAAGTTGACAATGAGTGTTAATTTAGTAGGAGAAAATTCTAAAAATTTAAAGTGAAAAATGTATAATATGTGGTAAAAGAGAAAATATTATTGTCCAGTGTACTATCATGAGGAAAATGTATGTACAATTTAGTTAACTATTAATTTATAGAATATTAGGGACCTTTAAAATACAAAGAAGATATTTGAAATGTATTATTTTATAATTTTATGGAGAATATTAATTTAGCATGTTGGTTCCTAAGTGGGTCAAGACAATTATATTATTTAAAAGAGATTATTAATTTATTGAGTATTTTAATATAAAGAGATTTTACTGCAGTTGACTGAAAATAGTTTAATTCATCTTAGGCAGAATCAAATTAAATTCACTCCAAAATTATATATAAATCCCTTGGTACACCAACATATCCCAACACATGTATTTTTGGATCAATAAGAGTAAGACAATATTTGTTATAAGAAGTATAGATTTAAAATTACAATTTTTAGTTACAATAAATCAATACCCGACCAATTCATCGACCCAGGTAGCAACATTGCGTCACTGTTGATGCCACAATATAATCAGAAAATTCTTGCTCAAGAAGAAAAAGGCCCACATTTCTTTGACTTGGCTGAAGAACTAACCCTATTATTCAAATTTGGTTCCTGCACATTTTAACTTCTAGTATACATCGTTTTCAAACGTTAATTCAATGCAACATGAAAATGCAAAGAACCTGGAAATTTCTCATCACTAGATTCATTTCGTGGAACCCAAGTTTAATTTGTAAAAATCTATAAATACCACTTTCAAGACTCTCTAACACCTCACCACACAACCTAGCCATCTATAGAAGCCATGTCGACAGCTAGTGCTGCTCTTGCTGAAGCCTATGTGATGAAAAAGCTTCATAAAGAAAAGATGAAGAAAATGGAGAACAAAGGTGCTCAAAAAGAAGCATATGAGTCTGCTGATCATGAAGGGAAAAAGATCTCTAATGGTTGCTTCTCCATGATATTTAAGAGGATCCATCCCACGGCCGTTCAGTCAATCGATACTACTATGTCAGCCATGTCTAGGAATAATAATCACTAGTAACATGGCGTTATACTTTCTACTTTTTTCTGAATTCGTGCAGAACAAGAGTTTTGTGCACCGACTTATCTTTTATAAAACAATTTGAATATTTTATATTGAATTTTTGCTTGGAAATGGCAAGATATAGAGCTTTTGATTTGTTCACTATGTAAATTTGTAGTTCTTTCATTTACTTATTTCTTTATGTTCTAATGTAATTTGTGTACACATTAATTATGTATTTGGAAATTCACTTTTGGGGTCATCTTGTAATTGTATTTTCTTTTTGGCGAATTCTTGTAAATGTTTTTATGCCATTTTCACATCTCATACGAACCATTCTCCCAATTAGACATCACTTACTAACTACTTGTTGAAATCAAATGGGAGCTATAAGAAATTGTGTTGACATTAATTGGACCAATAATTTGTTGTAGAAAGAATTTCTTGTTCCTCCAAGAAGATTACTACACTTTCTGTTATCCCTTTTATCATCCTTATCCTTTTAGATATAAAGAGATATATGTTGTTTGAGGCATCTTTTCCGGATTACTATTAAAATTTACTTGCAAGGCGAGAAGAAATTTTTTTTTTTTTTTTCAAATTTTGCTCATAGAATTTTTTATTTTATTTTATTTTTAATTCAAGAAAATACCCCTCTAATTTTTGTTAAAGTTGTATGTTGGACCTGCCCCCACGGGTTGGGTGAAGGGTTGTGATTTGTTGTGGTCTAATATCTCAAGTTCAAACCTATGTTCTTTCATTCTAAATATAATATGATCTTTGACTGATTTGGAGCATGCGTTGAAGTACGTTGATGCACCATATGATTTATAACTTTGGAGTGAATCAAAAATATGTTCTAACCTACGTAAGTTCCTCGTCATACATATAAAAAAAGAAATTGTACATTGACTTGTTATATCGTAATATAATAACTCCTTGTGTTATAAGAATTAATGTGACTTGTTTCTTGTAAACCATATAAAGTTATTAAATTATTCCAATATCGCAAGGTATAACATGAGGCCAATTTTCTTATTCTGATAACAACTATAAGGAAAAATCTTATAAGTGCTCAACCTTTTCCTTTTTGAATGGCAAGCGAGATGGTGTCATACGTTACTATAAGATGCACGTCAATTTTTAATAGAGTTCACGTATTTTTTATAGGCCTCACTATCTTTTTTATTGTTTGTAAATACGACTCGACCCCAACTTTAATAACATACACCTAAAATGTAATAGCAGTATACAGAGGTTTTTCACGTCATGTGCAATTGGTGACTAATGACGATAAGGATTAAGGATTCATACGAGTATTTCTCACCCAATGTTATGAATTTGTTATGTACGTTGACAACTGACCTAATTTTTCCTAAAGAAACCGCGTTGATGTAGGTCAGGTGGTTGAATATCGATGTTATATGAATGGCAAATCCCGAGGTTTTAACTCAAAATATTTAATTTTAATAAATTATTATTTAATTATTTCATCAAATTCTTAAATATCGATACACTTGAAACTTTGGCTCCCTCGTGTATATTTTGTGATTTTTCTGGGCTTGTTTATATTTTTAGCCATTTTCCTTGTAATATCTAATTTTCAGTTAGTAATATAATTTTTTAAGTTGAGAATGAGTTTTAAATATATCCATCTATATTTGACTCAATATTCTCTTTTATAATATTTTTTACTATGTAATCTAGTATCTTTATACACGATATATAAGAACTTTGACACGAGGTATTTCTCTACACAAATTCTGTAAAGAACTAAAGTTTCAGATTCGATAAACCTCTTTCATGGCCACATATCATTTTGGATAAATGGAAAAAGAACTAAAATGAGAATGTTGCAAAAGATCCTAACGTTGTTTAGTTTCAATGGAATTATTCTTCCCATGGAAAATTTAATTTTTGAAACTTGGCTTAGCATTAAAATTCAAGTTTAAAAGAGACCATCTTGGAGAGCAATAGCTCCTGCAATGTAAGCTTTGAAGAAAAAATATTGAATCATCTACAAATAGCATATGAGTGATATTAGAAAAACATGAAAGATTAGAATGGCAAAACATGAACGATTAGAATGATTTGTGTGAAAATTGTGGGAAACCATGAAATATTAGAATGATAAGATCAACATGTTATCACATTATGCAATTAGGAAGGAATCTAAAAATATTATTTTAAGTGGAAACGAATTTTTTTTTTCAGGTATAACTAATTAATTTTTCAAATTTAAAATACCCGTATAAACAACCTCTACACTTGTTGTGTTGAGTGATCCAATTTTGGCCAATCCAGTGTTTTGACACGCCTCGGCTAGAACGAAAATAACCCAAAAACTTCTTAATTCCATTCATTGCATATGTGAACCTAAACCTAGTTGACGTGGCATAAGCAACCTAGCCCAATCGCAGAACAAGATTCTTTCTAGAAAGGTCTCCTGAATGCAGCTGAATAATTATTTGACCTGTTTGAGCAATTTATAAGGTCCATAATTTCAGGTCGCTTAAGCGATTGAACTCGTGCTCATAAGGACTAGACATGACTGATCTATCTCATATGTTGGTGGAGTGTCCTAAACTACCCCATGAGTAGGGTCCGTCCGAAATAAGCTCCGAAGAGAAGGGAACTTCTATTCGAAAATGAAACATCTCTTGCTTTCAAGCAATTGTCCTTCTATTCAATCCTTCCCTAGACAATACAATTGATTTGAGTATCAAAATTATCCCACAAAAATAACCTGTCATTTGTTTGTTGTGCAGAATTCCTTGCTGACAAGCCCGAGAAGTTAACTCACCAGATTTTACCTTAACATTATTCAACCTATATTAGAGAATAGGATCCCTTAAAATCAGTCTCTTTAAGCAATGTCAACATCCAGTGTTGGTCTTGTGAAAGCTTATGTGATGGAGGCCAAATGTGGCTGCTCAAGAAGGGAGAAATTGTGCCAATGGTTTCTTCCCCTGTGCCTGCAACTCGGTTATTGACATCAAATCCTACCACACCAATCATGTCAACTAAATCAAATTAAATTAAACCAATCATTTATCGACTAGGTGGGGTTGGCATCATACTATGCCAGTCATGTCTTACAAATAATAGGAGATAGCTAGTTCCTAGGATTATCAAATGTCTAATTCTACTATTCTAGCTACTTGATTTGATGTCAAACCTAAATTAGAATGCCAATTTTTATTCCGTTGGCTTAATAATAGCATTTAGAGGAATTCTCCAAGTATTAGATAAATCTTGAGAAATTAATAGTACCACTTTCTTGAGAAATAAAATACTTATTAGGAAAAAATAGATCAACCAATCAGAGAAGATCACGTGACTACTACTTGACAAGAGGATCAATGCATATGCCAAACAAGACTTGACAGATGAGATTACAATGGCGCATCTAAGATATCTTAACCACTTTTTGAATATCGCCGCCTCTATATTTTTGTTATTATTCCATTGATTTAATAACAATATTCAAAGGAATTCTCGAAGTGCCAAACAAATCTTAGAGAATTCAGTAGTACCATTTTTCTAATAAATAGATTAAATATTCAAGAAATTAAGGTTAAGAAATGTTAAAATGGTTATAACTGCCTTTTCAGACTTAATGATGTTGATATTGGAACAATTATGGCTACTTTGGATAGAAGTGAGCTAATTTCAGGGAAGATATTTCTTGCTAACTAAGATTTTCCCCTAATTAATTTCCTTTGTGGTCCCTTTGTTGATCAATCATATAGTACTCATTTCACTTCATCTGCTACCAAATGCTCCTAATATATTATTAAGCATAGAATAAATGGTTAAAGTATAATTTAGACTCATAATTACATATTTATCCATTTAACTTCGGACACTGTCTTTCCTGTACGAGTGCTGAATAAGTATAGAGAACTTCGGTCTCCTTCAATTTTGGTGATGGGCGTAGTTCTATAGTTCTTTTGATCTGTTTTTTCCCTTAATTCAGATTTTAAGTTACAAAGTTTATTTGCAACATTCTTTCTTATAGTCACAAGTCATGTTCTTGCCCTCTTTATTCACTTTGGTTACGAAGGTCTATGGTAGGTAATAACAAGCACAAGCATGGGTCCAACTATTATTAAATTTTCTTCAACAGCCATGCCACACTGAATGTACAAACAAATTACCTCTAACTAATAATCTTGAAAGTTTATTTTTTAGTTTTGCATTCATGTAATGTCAAAGTGGCCACTTGAATTCAATGCAAACCATCTCCTTATTGTGTTGAAGGACCATGATAATCAATAATGCTTTTAAACCACTACTAATGTGACATCTCAAGTAATGTAAAATAATTTCAACTTTCTTTGAACCAAAAAAAAAAAAAAAATACTTTCAGAGGATCACAATTGACTTCTCTTCTTTCTTCATCTAGCTCTCTTAAAACTACATAAATAATGTTTTGACAGATAAAATAATTAATATTACTCTTTTTCCATTATAGAGAATAAAATACTTGAAAATTTAGAATTCGATAGATAATATTGTCAATTATTCGTGCCACGATCTTTGGAAAACAACGAAACAAACATGGTATTAGAATAATATTTTATGTCACAATTTCACCATTTTATCACTTATTTGTAAGGTAAAAATTTATATATTAAATGTCAAATTTCTCTAAGCATGATAAAAATTTCATTATATAAGAAAGAATGGAAAAGTTAAAAATTGATATATAATACTACTCATGGCATTGTTTTCTCTCCTCTAAGCTTGGATAAAACACAATTTAATATCCTTTAATTTCTTTGTCCATTTCCCAAACCTATCCCCATCAAACCCCAACATTCATAACACCTCTCCAGTCATCATTCAATAACAAGGGCATGTTTGTAACTTCACACATTTCAATCCAAGTAAGATTTTAAATTAAGGATCCACCAAAATCAAATTTAGAACCAAAACCACATGAAAATTACAGGCTTTGGCGGGACATCTCTTGCAGTTTAATATGTAGTCCCTCTTTTTTACGTAGTTTTCACTTTCCACATCTTAGAGGTGCAAATCCTCAACAAAGTAAAAAAAAAAAGAGTTGCAAATATAGCCTCCTTTTTTTAAAATTTAATTTTCAGTCCCTCTTTGTCACCTTATTTTGTTTCCACACAAACCTTCAGTTTCAAAATTTTGATAACACTTATTTTCCTCAATTTCACCTATTTTATGCACATTTTAAAGTGATAAATCTAATCGTGTAACAGATTGAGTTATTCGAACAATTAAAATACATTATTTTTCCTTTGACTGAGCATGTAATCTCTCCTTTGAACTTATTTTGCTTATATATTAGGACAGTAAGTTTATAGTCCTTGAACATTAATTAATATCTTATGCTATACAAAGTTATCTTCCAAACAAATAAAAAAATCCAACACCCAACCCCCACCTAAGAAACAACATCTATATATTTTTTGTTAGTGACTTAACGGTACAGATTAAATTAAATTTTTTAAAAAATATTGAAGACTATTGTTGGTATTAATCCGAATTTTTAAACAGAGCCATTTGCTCTTCCCTCTAAATATTCCCTTTTGGTCTTTTCACTTCCATCTTTATCCCCAACCCAAAAATCCACTATTAGGTACATGACAACTCCACACCCTCTTTCACTAATTATAAAAATTTAATCTTTTTAAAATTTAAAAAATGGGGTCTTTATTCATCTACTAAAAATTTGATTTTGAAGTTGATATGTCAACTTTTTTGAAGTGTTACTGAAATATCATTGTTGATGTCAGCATGTCCACCTGTAAACTTTATGCAGTTGTTTCCTTTATTCTTGTTCAATGTTTTGGCCTTTTGTGTAAGCAAAGAAAAAACACATTCACAGTGCTGGCAATTGTACTAGTAAACTGCTACTGTGATTTTTTAACCTCTTTAGTACATTTTTTATTCTTGGACTTCAGCAGAAAACTAAGTAATAGTGCTACATTTTTGCCTCAGCTAAATTTGCTCAGACATTGTTCCTTAAAATCCTCATTTGCTGTCCTAAAAAGATCTCTTTTTTTATTTATTGTTGTTGCAAATTTTAAGGTTTCTGTTTCAGGGTACCAAGAAAATCTTACAAAGAAACATTTTTGTTTGTGGGGTTGTTCAAAAGGTGTAATTTTTTTATACTTATTCTCTGATTTTGTGTAATTTTTTTTTATACTTATTGTCTGATCTTTTTGTCACAGTATTGTTAAAAGTTGGTTCCTTTTTCCATGTTTTTGCTCAAAATAGGCTTTGAATTAGTGGTGTTTTTGAGCTCATAATTTGACTTGTAACTCATATTTGAGAAGAAGGTATTATATGATGTCTTTAGCTTAACTTTATTAATTTTTTATTGTTCCTTATCATCAGGTGTAGTTTCCAAGATCTGGGTATTTCTTTGTATTACATTTTGTCCTCGTGCAATACTCAAAATTAGTCGGACCCAAGCCCAAACTCTGCCCGTACTGGGAGGTTCGTGGCGCAGGCTGCCCCCATTTTTTCTTGCTATAAATGGTTTTATATTACTGTGCTTTGATAGCAGGTTTGCCTCTGGGTTTTGCTATGAATCCTAGTTGATGCTAATTTGAGACTTTGTGGCTGTAGCTTTTTTTGAAAGCACAATGTATCAGTTTAGTAAAACAGCTGATGATATTAACTATACTCTGATCATGTGATTTTGCTGCAGATAATGTGGTAAATTTGTAATAAGAGATGAATCTTTAAGGTTCTTGGTTGGTGCTGTTATGTGTATTGAGTTCATTCAAACATGACATTACTTCTTTTTTTCTGGATTTGCTATTTGACTTTTTCTTTAGTACACTGCTTGTTTGTCAGAAAAGGTAAAAATAAAAAAAATAAAAAAATTGAGAAATATAGTCGAAAGGTTCGATATATCTTGTCCGGAATCAGTTTCATTGCTAAGGTTATGCTGTTTATTATAAAATATTGATAATTTCTTCTGCCTGTTGCTCTGTCTAAATTGCGTCGTGCATTCTGTGTGTTAACGAAATTGTGATGGCTCTAATATAAAGGTTTGGCATTGCTGCGAAATTGTGATGGTTCTAATATAAAGGTTTGGCATTGCTGGCACATTGATTGTAATGTTTGGTATTTATTTGAATAATGGCAGAGGAGTTTCAAGATTGATTTGTATAAATATCAGTGGGAAGAGGATAATTTGAAGCTGATGGTGAATTAGTTTGTGCGATAATGTCAAGGACCACCAAGTGGAAACTTGAGAGGACCAAAGTAAAAGTGGTCTTCCGGCTTCAGTTTCACGCAACACATGTAAGATTTCCTTTGACATGCAATATACTGGTAGCTATTGATCTTTAAATTCACATTATCTATAATTTCCGGGCAATTTCAATCCCAATATATATCATTTCCTTTCCCTGCTGAGAATATGTTCTCTTCATTGTTATTTCAGCTAAAGATTTTTCATTTACGTGGTAAATTTGAAAACTTTATCTATCCAAATATCATATTTTGGTATTTGTAAAGTTACATTCAGTTTAATGATGTCAGAAAGATAGCAACCCCTCCTCCCCCTGACCCCACCCCTGTCAATACACACTGACCGAAAAGAAAAAGAAAAGAGAAAGGAAAATCTGAGGAGGGAACTATTTAGAAGCTAAGTAGAAGTATGTTATGTTTTTGGGAAAGGGAAATCAAACTACTCTGGATGTTATCATGGAAAGCATTTCAGTCATTGTGGCACTTGCTTAAAGTTTCTAAGTTAAAAACATGTCTTGAAGCCTTTGTCGCCTCTATTTCTGCAAATGGATATGTTGTTTCTCATGATGCAACCTTAGCAACCTTTCTTGTTTTTATTCAGATTCCGCAAACTGGATGGGATAAATTATTTATATCGTTCATCCCCTGTGATTCTGGAAAAGCAACAGCAAAGACAACCAAAGCAAATGTGAGAAATGGGACATGCAAATGGGCAGATCCTATATATGAAACTACAAGGCTTCTCCAAGATGCCAAAAGCAAGCAGTATGAAGAGAAGCTTTACAAACTAGTTGTGGCCATGGTAGTCTTTCTTTCTCAATTGTAACTACCAATTTAAAGTTTTAGACGAAGATTTAGAATATATAACTGAGTTCTTGTTGCTTCTCATTTCCTCTTTGTTATAAAGGACGTTAATGGGGATTCCAGTTTTAAGATATATATGCTTGTCGCTTCACTTTTAATACTACCAAAACTGACTATTCCCTTTTTACGAAATGTTGCTAAGGTTTCCCTCTACCCAAATATTGTTGATTCAGGGTTCCTCACGGTCTAGTATCCTTGGTGACGCTACTATCAATCTTGCTGAATATGCTGATGCTTTGAAGCCTTCTGCTGTTTCACTGCCTCTTGATGGATGCAATTCTGGAACTGTATTACATGTGAGGAAATATGACGAACTCCCTTGATTGTTGTTGTTTGCTTCTGCATCAGACTTTTACTGTGTCATATAACGCCAGTTCCTTAAATAATTATTTTGGTAACGACCAATCATATCTAAGGTGTTGTGACATTCAAAAACGTCATACATATACATATATGTAAAGATGTTCTTATCTACGAGAAACAAATTTGCCAAGTTGCACAGCTAGTCCCTAAACTATTCAGAAAATCTCATTTTTGTCACTAAATTTACAGAAGATTGGTTTCTTAATTTTCTAAGCTTATTTCTTAGTTACTCCCTGGTCATTTGCAGCTAAGACCACATGCGACTTGTATGTGTTGTAATTTGTTAAATTTTGACTTACTTACTCTAGTACTAAAATGTTCCAAAAAGAATTTTATGGACCAAAAATGGGACGGACTTGAATTATTTTGAAATTATTGGTGCAATTTGCCATAAAGTACACATACTTACCCATATATGAGAGTGCACAAACGTTCTTACATGTAAATATATACAGCTGTTTGATATTGAAAAGGCAGATATGGATTTTGTTACAAAGCGAGAATAGAAAACCAAAGGGTTGGAAAGAGGACATTTCCATAGGACTAAGAAATGGAAGCAAGTAAAGATTAATTACATTAGGTGAAAAAATAAAATCGAGTGACAATACCTGACAAAGATTATTATGTGGTAGACACGGCAAAGATTAATTCCACCTGTTGATCCGTTTCCTATCTACTCTTTTCTACTTCACAGCAAACACATTTTTTTTCTAATTTAATTATAATTTTGGCTCTTAATTCTCTTATGGTTCCAGGTAACTGTCCAGCTGCTAACTTCGAAGACTGGATTCAGGCATGATACCATGACCTTCAAATACATCGATTGCAGTCATAAATGACTGAGCTTAGAACTTACTTTGCGTACAGGGAATTTGAGCAGCAGAGGGAGCTGAGAGATAGAGGACTGCAATCAGGTGCTGAAAGTAAGAATGACGATGATGGTCCTGGCAAAGAAATTGCCAGTGATGAGCTGGAAAAGGTCTGTCTGTATAATTATATCCAGTACTATCTGCCTTCGTTCATACCTTTTCCTTTTATAGTAATTTTACTCCAACTCGATTCATGTCGGTTGCTTCTGAATTTGCATGTAAAACAATCTTTTGCTTTCTATATAATGAGGACATGCTTGCGTTGGATGCTATTTTGAGCATCTCTGACAAGTCAAAATGCATTTTTATTTCTCCAGCAGACTCCCTCTCCGCCTCCCTATTTTAGCTAGCTCGATATTCTTTTCTTTCTCACTCCCTACATTTGAGGTGAGAATGGCTCCCTATCTCACTCCCTATCATTTGAAGTGAAAATTCATTATTCCATTTGAAGGTCTTGATCGATCTTATCTAGGAATCAACATGTGAAGAGTTAGCTCCCTATGCATGTTGTCATATATACTTGTTAGAGTTTCTGTCATGTAATAAGCAGATAATTATTTCATATGTTTTCTATGTTTTCGATTCATTTATCTTTTTATATAGGTCAATGCAAGAGTTCGATTTCGAGATGCTAAAGATCTCTCTTCACCTGAAGAAGAAGTGGGTTCACATGAAGAGAATGCAGGATTTGATGACTCATCCAATACTTCAGAGAGTTTGAATGCTGAAAAGCATGATAGCTCTAGTGCACATGAAATTGATAGCCTGAGGAGTACTGCATCAGGTGATCTCACTGGACTTTCCCATTATCAAAGCCTACAGAGAGAGAAAGGGGATCCATCTGATGACCAGATTATGGTCCAGGGCACTAGTGATTCAGTACATCGGTGGGCTTCGGACTACTCGGTTGATAATGACTCAGCAATGGTTTATGAGGAGAACCATAAACTTAGAGGAAGCTTGGAATTAGCGGAGTCCACTATCTTTGAGCTTAAGCAGGAGATAAGCTCTTTGCAAAGCCAAGCTAATGAAATAGGGATTGAAACACAGAAATTCTCCCATTTACTTGCTTCTGAGATATCTTCTGGTGAAGAAACGGCAAGAGAGGTATCTCTCCTGAAATCAGAGTGTTCAAAGTTTAAAGATGACATTGAAAGCCTTAAAATTTTCAAAATGAACCCTCGAGTTATTGGAAGAGAAAATAGTCAAACTGAGCATGATCACTTGCTTCAAGATAAACAGCTCAGGTGGATAAATGCGATTTTGAGTGTGGAAAACAGGATGATAGAGCTTCAGAATAAGTCATATCTCGGCTTCCATGAAAGAGAATTTAGGTCTTTTCACTCGGAGTTGGAGGAGTTGGTAAGAGTACTCCACGATATCAGACAAGGGGTAGGAGAAGCCGTGTCCTTGTTAAATACAGTACGATCAGAGAGGACAGATGTAGAGGAGATCAGAGGATTATGTTTGTCTAAGAATGATCAATTGTCATCTGCAACTGAATTAGATCTGGATTTGTCTCTGCCAGAGAGTCTGCTTCAGCATTTGAGCATACCTCCTTTAGTCTCTCAAGAAACTGACTCTATGGGTGCAATTGATGCTATGAAAAACAAGATTTTTGATCTCACGAGAGAGTTGGATGAGGCAAAGGCTGAAAGGGAAACTTTTGCCAGAAAAATGGATCAGATGGAGTGTTATTATGAAGCTCTTATTCAAGAGCTTGAGGAAAATCATAAACAAATGTTGGGGGAGTTGCTGAATCTCAGGAACGAACACTCTACTTGCTTGTACACGATCTCTGCCAGCAAAGCTGAAATGGAATCAGTGCGCCAAGATATGAGTCAGAAATTTTTAAAACTTGCTGAAGAGAGGGCTGACTTAGATGCCCTTAACAAGGACCTTGAGAGAAGGGCTACTACATCAGAAGCAGCACTTCGAAGAGCTCGCTTGAATTATTCTATTGCTGTCAACAAATTACAGAAGGATCTTGAGCTTCTTTCTTCACAGGTGGTTTCCATGTTTGAGACCAACGAGAACCTCATCAAGCAAGCTTTTCCAGAATCTTCACATGAACAAATTTTAGGGTCCCTGTATAGATCCCAGAATCCTGAAGATTCTGAAGCTGCATCTTTATTGCCGCAGCAAAATCTAAATGCAGGTGTCAGTAAACAACCAATGAGTGGAGATATTGTTCTTGAGGATTTGAAAAAATCGCTATGTATGCAAGAAGAGCTTTATCAAAAGGTTGAAGAAGAACTCCGTGAGATGCAATTTGTCAATTTACACTTAGATATATTCTCAAAGACCCTGCAAGAAACCTTGGTTCAAGCAAATGCAGACATAGGACATATGAAGGACAATTTTGATGAACTTGAAAAGAATTTAGAGCTTTCAAATGGGGCCCAGGATCAGTTAATCATAAGGTTGCAGGCTGCTACAGAAGATATTCACGTCCTGAATGAGGAGTACACAACTTGCATTGCCAAGTTCAGTTATATGGCCCAGCAGAATCAAACCTTAGAAGCTAAGTTGGAAATTGTTACAAAAGAGAACAGTCTCCTTGCTCAGAAGGTTGCAGAGTTTGAGGCAATCATGAGTGAGAGCAGAAGTTATAAGATGAAATATGAGGCTTGTTGTACCGAGAAACTTGAGCTATCAGATGTGTTGAAACAGGAAAATATAGAAAATGTCAAGCTTCGTAATGAGATTTCCCTTTTAAACAAAGAATTGATAATGTCCAAAGCCAAATTAGATGATCTGGCTCTTTTGAAGGAGAATATTCAGGAACATGTCAGCTTTGTGCAAGATAAATTGGCCAGTATGTTAATATCTTACGACCAGCAGTTTAAGGGCCTCAATCTTGTGAATAATTTTCATTGTCTTGATTTGGAGGCCAATAATTTTAAAGGCGCCATCTTGATGTTGGAAGAGATGCAACACAATGCATGTAACAAGATTCTTGAACTCATGGAAGAGAATAAAAATCTAGATGGTGAGAGAGTTATTTCTGAGACGTCCTTGAGCACTGCCAGGTCAGAAATTCTCTCTTTGAAGCAGAAGTTCAAAAGCGACTTACAGAAGATGGCAGCTAAATTAGATGCATCCAACGCTCTCATAGAAAAACTTCAATTTGATCTTGAATCTGTTGCCAACAAGATTCACCTCAGTTCAGAGGTCAAAGAAAAACATGCTCAGCAGAACAAAGAATTTTTGGATGATCTTGCTCTTTTTGAAGACGAACTGCAGAAACTGACATCTCAAGGTGGGCTCCTTGCTCAGGAGATCATGGGTCTTGAAGACCTTGCTGAAGAACTTGGAACGAGTAAGTTGACCATTGCTGAGCTAATACAGGAGAAGCAACGTCTCTTGGTGTCTTTGCAGGATAAAATTCAGGAATCTATTAAGCTAACATCTGAGCACGATTGTCTGGCTGAAAATTTGAGAAGTCTGAATGATGAGTTGGGGGAAGAGAGAATTGCTAAGGAGAAACTAGAGGGTAAAGTTATAGATCTAACTTCTCAATTGAACAAGATGGAAGAAAAGTTGATTGAATATGACCAGCAACAAGCTGAACTGGTACATTTCGGGCAACTGGCATCAGATCTGGAAATAGAGAAATCAAGACTCAGTTATCTTTCATTGCCGAGTGATGAGTGTTTGGAAAAGCTTCAAGATGAGTCATCTTGTGATATTCGCCTCCAAACTCAGTTGTTGGAGATGGATGAGTACATGTTAGCCGCAGATGTTAAAATAACATTTCTTCTAAGCCACTATGAGAACTTTCAGCAGGAGTTTGTTCAGCAGATTAAATTGTCAGACGGATGCTTTGGAGAGCTTCAGAAAAGGCACCATGAGGTAGAGGGAATGTTGAATCAATGTCTTGTGAGTGAAGCTCATTGCAGAGAAGAAAATGCAAAATTGATGATGATTCTTGAATCCCTGAGATCTGATTTAGAAGCCTCTGTTGCCCAAAGTAATTTTCCTTCAGATGCTAGTAACATTATCCGAGTTCAGCTTGAAGAATGCAAAGAGAAGTTGGAAATATTGGAGGCAGGTTATCTCAAGGATAAAGATCAACATGCTCTACAGGTAGAGCAGTTAAAAACATTACTGGCTGATGCTGAAAAAGAAATTGATTACTTGACAATATCCAAGGAAGAACTTGAGACTACAATAACAGTACTGAAAGGGAAAATAGATGAACAGAGTTCTAGTGTAAGTATAATGGAGGAGTATAAGGATGAAATGGTGATGCTCCAGTCTCAGTGTAATGAGCTTGCCCGCAAGCTGTCCGAACAGGTTCTGAAGGCAGAAGAATTTAAGAACCTATCAATTCATTTGACAGAGCTCAAAGACAAGGCTGAAGCTGAATGTGATCGCGCTCATGAAAAGAGAGAACCGGAAGGACAACCAATTCAACAGTATGAGACAAGAGTTCAAGAAATGAGGCAGCAGCTTTTTATTTCCAGAAAACATGGAGAAGAGTTGTTATTGAAATTACAGGATGCCTTAAATGAAATAGAAAATTGGAAAAAGTCAGAAGCTTTGCACTTGAAAAGAAATGAAGAGCTATCACTTAAGCTCTTGGAATTAGAAGCTGATTTACAGTCAGCGCTTTCTGAAAAGTGCGGGAAAATTAAAGCGTGTGACAGTCTTCAGGCAGAATTGGACTGTGCGGTACTAACACTTGAATGTTGCAAGGAAGAAAAAGAAAAGGTTGCAGGCTCTTTGCGAGAATGTGAGGAAGAAAAGAATAAGATTGCAGTTAAAGTTACCAGAAGCAAAGGACAGCTGGAGAATGTAGCATTCCCTTTGAAGATTCAGGAGGAAGAAAATGGTAGGATGAAAAAAGCAGGGCATGTCCCCGATGGGCCAACTAGAAACCTTCTCCCCCATTTCTCAGATGAAGATACTTCAATTGACAGGGAGAAAGTGGAACATGTATCTCCAATAGAACATGTTGGATTTGAAGATTCATCTGGATCCTTGAAAGGACAAGCTGTCCAGGTAATTAATTCATTGAGTCAGTTCTTTTTTTTTTTCTTTTCAACTTAAAAATTATTTTGGGTTAGGGGCACGTGTATCAGACACAAATTTTTTCGAAGTGTTAAATTCAATAAGAGATCCAGGGATACAACAAAACCTCCGTATTGTTTTTAATGGGACAATGTAGTTTCATCGAATGTAGAACAGTCAAATTTAATGCCCCATCCCTTTAAAGCCGTTACATGTCAATAAATTGAACCAAGATTTCTCTATACTTGTGATGTCCATACCAAATGCAAATTGGCCGTTGCTCTTGTCTGAGTGTTCAATATTCGACTTGGGTACTCCATGCTTTCTGGGATCATGAAATGTAGATGCCAGCTGAGCAATTCTTATGGGTGATATTTTCTTCTCAGATGGCTCGAGTATAAATGCACATAATTTATCCTTCACTGGATTTATCTTCTTGTGTAGTATGAACAAAATGTATTTGAACTCCAATCTGAATCCTTTGTATATTGTTGCTTCGTACAACTAATGAACTTTTGGGTTTCAACATTGGGTCCTTATGCTTTATCTTTAACTGCAGTGTACCTTTCCTTTTAAGTTTAGGATATTCTCGGTTTTTCAGCAGGTCTAAATTGTGCAAAATTTATACAGGAAGGTGCAACTAAAGGTTTCTGCGGAATAAATGAGGATACACTTCCTGGAGGAGACCTACAGAAAACTGATGAAAAATCATTAGATATATCCAGTGCTCATCTGAACACCATGAACTTGAGATCTAGCATGGAGCTCCTCGATGAAGAGGTAATTTTCCTGTCCAGTGAACACCTAATGTTTTCAATCACATAGCATGTTTGATATTTTCCACTTTTGGATTTTATGGAAGCTTCTGTTTCTGACGAGTATCACTTAGGATACACCTGTTAGAATCCGGCACTAAAATTTTTGTCACCCCTTGCAGCTATATCTCCTTCCAAATGATCATCATGCTGATCCAGATTTACTAGTTCTACAAGGAGAACTCATGAAATTGCACAATGTAAGTAATATTCTTGAGAGACAACTTCTTTTGCTGTGCATCTCACTTATCTTTTTTTCCTAATTTTGCTTTGGAAGGCAAACGACAAGTTGAGAAATATATTGCCATCATTGGATGGAAGTTCAAGTGGTAGGAATGCACTAGAACGCGTACTTGCACTTGAAATTGAGCTTGCTGAATCATTGAGGGCAAAGAGTAAATCAAATATCCATTTCCTGAGGTAAGATCTGTACAGATTCTCTAAATTCTAGTAGAATTGAATCTGAATTTGTTGTTACAGGATATTAAATTCTGTTCTCTACCTTTGTCCTGTTTCTTTATTACAAATAGTTCCCGGTCCTGAATTAAATGTTGTCCAACTGTGATGGTCTATACTTCAAAGATCCTACTTGTTTACTGTGTAGGATTTTGAACTACGCACTTATCCACCACTACATTAAAGATCTTTCGCCTTTAGTTTCCGTTTTCTTCTTATTTCTAATTAAATTGAACATCTTGCCCAGAACTAAGGTAATCCAATAGACACATCCTTACCACCTCTATCTGTCTCATCCCTTCCACACTTCCATATTATCTTCTGCATCTCTTCAAGAACTCTCTAGTTTTTCTATATGTGTAGAAACAGAAGGCTGTATACTTGAAAGCTTGTGCCAAATTTGGTTTGATATCCTTAACAGCTTCGATCATGCTCAAAATATAATAACTTTTCTTTTCTTTTTGTCTTTCCGTGATAGGTATACAAGATATGGCTCAACATATTTTGTCATTAACAATTGTATAACTTCAAAGAATACAACCATATTGTTTGTAGTAAAAATGCTATTTGTAGAAGTAATATAGGTTGGTTCTTGATGAGAAGGTTAGATGTGACCCTCCCATAGTTTCTGTGTGGCATTGAACATGAAAACCCGGAAGAAACTGCTAAAACAAGGGGCGGGTCTTTACAAACTTCAAAATATTCAATTTTAAGGAAGTTAAAAAAAGTGAGTGCCCCTACATGAGCCTTATTGAAAAGGCATATGATTTAAGTTTTTGTAGATGTTTCTTCCTGCTCTTAGATAGTCCACAACCTGAAAACTGATTCACTGCTACTGTGGTAACCCAGAACTCATATCAGTATATCTTATCGTATACTGGCATGAAAAGTCGACTGATTATTTACATTTTAGTTTCATCTAAGGGTTTTTTAATGTCAATAATTAAAGTACTGTGCCCTTAAGGCCTATAATATATATTAGACTTATAATGCTGAGATTCTTTTGTTGGTGAGGAGCATCTCATCACCTAGTGTTCACCTTCACTTTCTTCGTGAGGAGCTAATGTGTCCACACTTGGAGGAACCATTTTTTCACTCTGTAGATAGTTGTTCGAGAAGCTTACTGATGTCCTAGAGTAATTTTATGGTCTTCTCAGTCCTTTCTGGCTCCCGAAACAGAACATATATAGTTAACAACCATCTGAAAATCTGGACTTTCCTTTAGAGAAAAATCAATATGTTTTCCGGTTTCTTTCATGATACACTGTGACGAGGAAGCAGTACTTAAGAGCATCAGGGACATCAACGCGCTGATCAAAGAAATGTTGGAACTCAAAGGAAGATATGCAGCTTTAGAGAATGAACTGAAAGAGATGCATGACAAGTACTCTGAACTAAGTCTCCAGTTTGCAGAGGTTGAAGGTGAAAGACAACAGCTCAAGAATGTTCAGGCATCCAGAAACCTCGCACATTTGGATCGTTCCTCATCTGCTACTGTAGAAGACTAGTCTCCCTAGTCGCGTAATCTTTCCATTCCTTGCATGTCCGGTTTGCAGTAAGAAACTGTTCTCTTCCATCCTGCACATGCGACACATCAATGTTTGGATCTGACAAGGCGCCAAGCTCAATCACTCATCAGTTCACCACCTTCTCCGGATCAATAACCGAGTACAAATTTTGTTTTTTGCAAATAATAAACGATGTCACCGGGTTTTTGTCACTAGCTTTAGAGTATAAACGTAGCTTTCTTTAGTTTTTAGACATTTAGTTATATCCTTAACATTTTTCTTTGTTTCTCGTGTAAGGCTATAATCTCTGTATGTTATTCTAATTTTCTCATGTATATAGAAGTGTTCTTTCTATGTAATTGATTTTATGAAATATACTGTCTTTGTAGAAGGTGGAAGAAAATATTTGATACCAAATTTAGTTGAAATCCTGGAGAAGCTTTTGCTTTGGAGATTTTTATTTTTCCAGGTTGAAAATATATTGTTTTCGATAGTTTTAAATGACATTTAATTGTTTCAACAGAAATGAGTGACGTTAGCTAATTTATATAAATAGATATTTATATAATCGGTTTCACATAGTCAGATAACACTTTGTTTGACAATATTTAATTGTAATTACATGCCTAACACATGTTCCAAATCAGTCAAAGGTCAAACAATATTTATAATGAAAAATTATTTGTTCGAATTTGAAATTTTTGATTACAAAAAGTCGCTATCTGACCATTTCTAATCCTTGGAGTTCAATGTCACTTTCCAAATCAATAAAATCAAATACTTTCCAAGTCATTATTGGAAGTACAAAAATGTCTAGTTCATGAAAAATTCTTCTCTTTGGCTATGCGACTGTCCAGTCCTGGGATAAAAGAGTGGGTCCCACAGCACTTGTGTATTAGACGAACAGACAGTCGTAACCAAAAGGAAGTGTTTCTAGTAGTTTATTACTGGGTAAATGATCCAATCCAAACTAAACTGTAGTTGCACAAGATTTAACAACCTAGCAAACATACTGAAAGTATCACTTCAATTCAGTTAGGCAAATATAAATGGAGAAAATACAATTGATAGAAGATTATGCTTTTCACCCAATTTCAAGTTTCTCACAACATATAAAATGCCAAACCAAAAGCAGGGTTTTTGTTCATTCAATATTTTCGTGTTACATTCGCTTTTTTTTCTCTTTTCTTTCGCCTTCTTCTTTACCTTTTCTCCCGCAATGCCTAAAGACTTTCCAAGTTTTTACATCCAAAGCTTTCCAGCTGAAGAAATACAGTATTTCGTGAAGGAACTGCAACAATTTCGACCACAGGGAGTGACATTCAGACTGGGGAAAGTGTTACGTGATGATAAACGACTAGTCACAGCTGTTTTATGAATCTATGAACATCTGAAAGAACTCCTGAATACACCAATCAAGCCTCAAAGCATACGACACAGCAGAGAAAAGTATCTGAAGAAGTTTTTATTCTATTGTCAACTGTGTTACAAGATTGCGCATGAACATCCAGTCGTCTTCTGAGAATCATCCTGCTGTTTTTCTGTTCCAAGTGTATAGGATATCAGTTTTTGAAGAGCATCCATAGACCATCGTGTTTCAATTATTTTCTTCCGAAGATGATAAGATCTATATACATATATGAGGATGGCGAACACACATAAAATTTACTGCATACACTTGCATGCTAACCATTCATTCAAACTATTAACATACATGTACACACATAAAGTTCAAGGAGATATACTAGATGAAAAATGCTTCGCTAACCTTAGGGGCTTATTATTCTAAAACACTTATTATTTTGACCCTGAAATGCAAATTTCCATAATAGCACCTTAATTTTACGTATTATGTTTCCAACTTAATCGCATGCCAGAAAACAGTATTAGGGGTGGCAGTTTAGTCGTCCTTGACATTTCCAGGCAAGAACTTCTTAGAGTGCAAGGGGATCATCTCCACCTAAAAACATCGATGATGAAGATAAAGATGAGCAAAAGAATGAGGAGGAGGACAACTATGATCTTGATTACACCAATTTCAATTTTCATTTTCTGAGAAGAGACTTTTTCATCAGAAAGTTGTAAATTTTCAACATGCTAGGCTTTTATCTAAGGAAATATCTCCAAAACGTTACAGCCGGACCATCCGGCTGAAGGGATAGTGGATCCCAAAAGTTGTGGGGCTCATCCCCACACTCAGCCAGATGGGTCCTGCCATAATGTATCTTTATTCCTTGAAGTCAGAAAGTTATTCTTTAGGGATTTTTTGCCCTAAAGAAGTATACATATCATCAGTATCTGAGTATGTGACTATTTTTAAGCATCACTAATTTATTTAGGGTAAATTACACCACAAGCCACGAAACATTTACAATATTTTAAACTGTCCACTAAAAGTTCTTTTTGTTTCAACTGCCCACTAAATTGTGTTTTTAACAAGTCATTCGGTCAATTCTCGAGTTAAAACAAACATTTAGGTTTTGGCCTTTAGTTTGTCTAATGCGTAAATGACTTGCTTGCCTTTAGGCTGTTAGTTTTACTTTTGAAATTGGACGGACAAGCTTATTTGGAACAAATACAAAGTTTAGCAGGCAATTTGAGTCAAAACGTGTTTGGTGAGCAATTTGAAACTTCACAAATGTTTACTGGCCTTTGTTAGTACGTGTTTCCTTAAGACATATTCTACCCCATCAATGTACTCATACACCCTTTCCGAACAAAAAGGATGAACCGTAAAATCTAGTGGACGCAATCCTCTTCCGCAAAAGAAGCAGATAAATCACTGCACTCGATGAACACCCTTTAAGTAGAAGTCACAGACAGACAGACAAAAAAAAAAAAAAAAGAAAAAAGAAAAAAGAAAACAGCATGAGATTTTGAAGATGATGGAATCATAGTGGCATAGTTACAATGTAGATGTTCATCGGAAGCATGTAATGTTTATACAAGTCAGATACATTAGACTCAACGAGCATCACCTTAGTACATGTTGAATGACAAAATGCAATTATTGCAAGTTTTCAACGCTAACAGTACTGATACTCTCACAAGCGTAAATCCTAATATGATGTTGATAAAGGAGACACACATGGATGATCTATGTACATGAATAAGTGAATAAGAATAGGAACTATTGAAGAAATTCTTTCGAAATATGTTGTTAAGTTTTAAACCATTAACCTTACTCTCCCACATCCCAAACAAGACAGCACTTAATCACCCTTCTTCTACAAAGCTTTGACAACTTTCTCAAATGATTTAAAGCAGAAATGAGCTCTGCAACTTACTCATACAGTATCACCAGAGGGGGGAGAGACTTTCCGATGGGAGGAAGGGAACCAAAGATAAACATCGTGTCGTGGAGAATACTATTAGGTAAAAGCACCTCACAAGCTAAAGGTTAAAACATTGAAATATAGAAGGGCAACAGTTGAGTTGATAAACCTCATTGGAACTGAGGCTTTGGAACATAGAAAAAAGAAGCGCAAGGGGCAGAGACAAAAACAACTTTTATGGAGAATATCTCGTAAAAGCACCCCAGAAAACTGAAACCACAAAGAAGGGGACGACAACATAGATGATAATTCTCAGTAGATGTCATATTATATACTGCAATCAAATTATTTTTATTATTCTATCTGGTTTCATAAGTTCTACAATGAGATATGGATCAATCAACAACTATATAATGGGGTGTGCCAGCTTTAGTATGTTAAATGACAGTTTTTTACCACTGTTTTTGTCTGAAAGTGGAGGACGCACAACAACAAGCATAGTAATGGCCCCTCCTGGAACTTCACTGAATGGAACTCTAGATTCTCCGAGTGTTCTGTTGTTTTCGAGTATCCTCCCTGCATTAATAAGCTTCACATCGTTCACAGACTTTGGCCCATTTTCTTTGTCTGCGAGATATACATATTTCCATCAGGAATCGATCATTCCAGATCACACAATCAATGAACTTGAAATTTGAAAAATGAACCACAATGTAAAAAAAAAAAAAAAAGGAACAAATAGCAAAACAAACACAACTATATGAACAATGACGGAATGAAATCAAATAGCCAGCGCCATTATTTCTCCATTCAAATAGCCAGTGCCACTATTTCTCCATCCAAACATTGTAAGAACTATCCAACTCTATCCTAAACTTCAACCTTGGTCCGAGTAGGACCCTATTCATACAGTTAATAAAGAAAATGTATTTGTCTTGAACATGGAATGCAAAAGAAATAAATGACACAGAAGGGTGTTCCTGCGTAGAGGCATACAGTTAAGGTCCTATGAGCAAAATAGAGAATGCATATTCACAAAATATTGAATACAGGAAATAGTTCAATACATATTCCTCGTTTGTTTTGATGACATATATCCATGCCACAGGAACAAAGGGTTAACAATAACGCAATTTTGTGATTCTCTTTTGAAGTTCTCTTCGATCTTTAGGACATGGGACCAACAATTTACATTTAACATCCAAAAGATACAATTACCAATAGCTATCTGCCAGCAAGTTCAATTTTTGCATCATCTGAATTTCTTCGCACCTCTCTTGCAGACTTTTTCCATTAAGAACTTATGGACGAAAAACATATATTGAACACTCAGATTCAACGGTTCAAAGCATGATCCTAACATGTATGATAAGAGAAACATGCTCTCCCCATTAGATTATAGGCCCAACCTCTACCTTTTCTTCCCCCTCTGTCATCATACCCCCCCTTCCACATTAAAAACCCGAATAACCTAAAAAACAAGGGAAAAAAAAACTACAAAAAACTGAACCAACGCCGAGCTGCATCTTCAATCATCAGATTAAACCAAAAGCACTGTTCCTACCAACTAAATATCCAAATAACTGAGTTAGCAGCATGAGGACTTCCATTAACAGACAAGAGTTCCTAATTTGCACTAAAATAGTACAATTTTCAGAAAATCAGACAGCAAAAAAGCAAATCATGTGACAATTTTCATAGTTCAAAACATCAAAAATCAAAGTTAAACATAACCAAATTAGGTACAAGAGAAATTTCAAAACCTTTAGGCCACTGGGCAATTATCTTTTCCTTGAGAGATCCCACAGTAATATTAGGACTATATTTGTTTGGTCCAATATCAGTCCCATCAGCAAGCCTAAATTTGATCTCAATCAAGTCTTCAACAGCCATTAGAAAGAAATCTTCACTCAAAATTAAACCAAACCCTCAAATCTTCATCCCCAACAACCAAAACCAACCTTAACTTACAAGGAAAAAAAGAAAAAGAAAAGAACAAAGATCCCTTTATATTGACTTCTCTTCCAAATCAAGATAGATAAAAAATTTCAAGATTTTCAATGAAAAGCACTTGAAATATCACCAAGATAGATAAAGATTTTTCAATGAAAAGGACTTGAAATATCAAGAATTGCACAAATACCAACCTCAACTTTTCACTACACCAAAAAAAAAGAATTTAATCAAACCAAAAAGCTCAAAACACACCCTTTCTAATCCAATTTCAGTTACAAGAGCCTGACACCATTGACCAGATCATGACCGACCTAGATCAGAACTCAAAAGACAACAACTTAATTGACCAAGAAAAGTAATTGTATAGATATTTATACTTTCTTGAAGTGTTGAAGAGATTTAACACTTGATGCTCAACTGAGAACACTTTAAATATGAGACCAAAAAAAAAAAACCCTTGAGACCCTTTGAAGATTATCAACAGAAAAGACAAAGAAAATAATTTTTTTTTTCAAAAAGTATACAAATTTATACGTTTCTTGAAGTGTTAGAACAGATTTAACACTTGATGCTTAACTTGAGAGCACTATAAATGATGAGGCAAAAAAATCAATGAGACCCTTTAAACTTTTTTTGCTAAATGGACAAAGAAAGAGATTGATAATTGGTAAAAGAATGGTGGGTGTTGACAAAAAAAAATAATGAATCAATAAAAGCCAGCTAAGAGGATAGAATGAGAAAGCATGGTGTGGTTTAAGGGCTTAATGTAGAAAGAAAAAGAGAAAATAAAATATATAAAATAAAGAAAATGTCAAGGGAATGGAAGGTTTTCAAGTAAGATTTTTTGTTTTTTAACCTGAATCTAACCGAAGAATCTAATGATTTGGAAAAGGACACTTTTTACTTTGTTCGGTTAACTCTGTGTGTCCTGAAGTTGACTAGATCATGTTAGAATTTGGATTTGGATGTCATCTTTCTTTTGGTACCAGGAGTAAATATCTATCTAGATAAAGTGATCGGATAATAATTATAATTCATTTTAAATTTAAAGTTGTACTTTTTATTCATAATTATTATTTAGCATTTAATTGATCTTAAATATGTATATGCTCAGTTTTCAGAGGCTATATAGAATATTTATAATATTCCATCTATGTTTTGTTATGTCTACATGCTACTGTGGTATTCAATAACAAAGAAATTAGTGTAAATGGTCTTTATTATTTTTTTAAAATTTTAAATTTTTAATTAGTATTTAAAATTAAAAAATTTATTCCTATTATTTGTTAATAAATTTCAAATTAGTCCTTGCCTAAATTAGCTAAATTGACATTTTTTTAGAGAATTTAGGGTCTAAATTAATTTTTTTTTTGGGAGAATAATAAAGATTAAATGGACTAATTTTGAATAATAAGGATGATTTTAAAATATTGTGAAAAATAATATAAATTAAATTAATTAATTTTAAATAATAAAGACGAATTTAAAATTTTGAGAAAACAACTGGGACAGGTTGTGCAATTTTTCCTTCAATGACATATCAAGCATGATTACCTCCTGGAGGCACGGATTATTGAAATTAATAAATAAATTATTTTATTTTATTCATAATAATTTTAATTTTTTGATGAGGTGATCAGATTCTATAATATCATAATCAGTTATCAAGAGATTACAAGTTCAAAACTGATCACTACCACCCATTTAAAAAAATATTTTCATGCAAAAAACTCAACCATACGAAACATCATCAGCATATGAGGGAGCGTGTTGTAATAACATGCTAGGGATATATGTTAAACATAAATATCAAAACCTTTTTATTGGTGAATTAAGAATCAAAGTTCTAGATAATACAATAAGATATTTAGAATATATATATATTAATTTTAAAAAAGTTTAAAATATTATATACGAGAATTGACGTCAAGAATTCTCACACTTAACGAGAATATACCACTAGACTGGCTTTGGAAAATTTTGAATGGTAAGTAATTTGTCCATAAACGAATCCACCCAAAGGAACATTCTACTCATGACTAGTCAAACCCTCATGAAATCTGAAAATTCCAACATTCATTTTTCTTTATTTTTGCTCAAAGTTTTATTAATAACTTTCCTTTTACCTAATGCGTAATTTAATCATGATTGAAAAGGAGAGACAGATTTAAAACCATCTCAAATGTTTAAAAGATTTGTTATTTGACCATTATAAGATTTCTATAGATGCCTTTGCGAATTACTCTGCAAAAATTGTTAAATTATCACCCTTTTTTAAAAATGAAAATAAATGATAAAGGTATTAATTCGTAAGTTAAAAATTTTGAATTTAAATAATGATAAAGATATATGTAATAGAACATACTACTGGATTACAGAATTTTTATTTCTAAAGTGAATTTCACATAATTCTGATTAAAATGAGTGTATAGTTGTGAAAAGAAAAGGTCCTCGAACGGGTCAAATTAGTAGGCTGGTCAATTATTAGAAGAAATTGTACAAATTGAAGCTGACCTAATGGCACTCGTCGTACTCGAAGCCTGGTCAGCAATGGATGTCTTTTCTTTCAAACTAGAAACGTAAAAATAGTAATATTACTCGTTATATATATAATATTTTACTCGTTATAATATACGATCTTACATTTCGTTAAAAAAAGAGTACTAGTAACGTACAACTTGATATGTAATGACAATCTAGACACTTTCTTTATTTTTTTGTTCTTTTTCTTTCTAATTGAGCAAAGATTCCACTAACAAAAACATTAACAACTTGTTGGTTCTCGCCAGCAATTTGATGATCCTTTTACCAACATTTAAAGTTAAGTATATCGTGTTAAAAATTATTAAGTTTTATTTTAAAATTAATTAGTATTAAAAAGAGTAGTTCATGATTTTATAAGATAGTCTTGACTTTTATGAATTTTTGATGTGTGCCAAACGTATATTCTAACACTTTCCTCTACGTATGACTTGTGTCCTAATTTGATATGAGTCACACTTGGATAAGCATGACTTACACGTGGTTGATAGATATAATTGGACCAAGGGTCCAACTTTGATAATGTTTTTATCGTAAAATCAATTAGAATTAAGAGAAGTAATTTATAATCTTATAAAATAGTCTTGAATATTATAATTTTTCAATTTGAGTTAAGTGTATATTCTAACTCGTTCAATTCAAAAGGGTATTTATTTATCTTTGTAATCATGTACAATCTAGCTAACCTTTACATCGAATTGAATATTCCTAAAAAGTTGGTCTTTTGCCAAAATTTCTTCATTGTGAATTCTCCGATTCTTTTTTTTCAAAATGTGGAAGATAAAAGCTCGAAAGAAAAATTTGACTGTGATCATCAAATTGAATCTATAAACTTTCTTGATAGTGCCAAATAGAGACATCAGCAGTTCTACATGTGATAGCATACAAAACACACGAACAATGAGAAGAGCATTGAGCTTCATTCAGCCCACACGCCTGCATCGTTTGGCTAGTTCTATTTGTCATTTATATTCAAATAAATAGTTTGAAAATAGAATATAATGGAAATGTAAAAGAGAAGAAATATATCATCAAATATATTGTTGGGTTATTTAAACATTTGAAAAGTAATTAATAAGTAGGAGATGTAGGTTGATGATGTCAATCTTGGGCTCGTTTTCGGACCTTACTGCTCAGTCTGGAGTGCAAATTACTATGTGTAAAGAGAAGCGGGTTCGAAGAGGCTCAAGTATTATTTATAAGGGAAAAGTTCAAATAAACAACATTAATATAGGATTTTTTTTTAAGAATAGTCAATATGCCAAAGAAGATTGTTCCCTCTCTTTTCTCCTGTTGTGAGGTATTATGTATAGCTCTCTTGGTCATAATAATCTTTTCCACTCTTGAGACTATTGCGTGCCTTGATTTCCAAATCTTGTGTTACATGTATCGGGAAGAGGAAGGTGATTAGAGTTAATGAGAAGGCGTGGAACACGTAGTATAATTTAATGATGTGCATTGAATTTCGGGAGATTAGGTATATCTAGTAGTGGAGATGTTAGACATCACGTTTAGTCACCTGATTTTAGACCTTGTACGTGATCATTACTTGACTTGAATTTTTGTGTTATACAGAAATTAACGATGTGAGTTGATCAAGTACCAAACTTGAGCGAATCAACGCTGTTGAGTATGAAATATACCGAGCCAAAGACTTTAGGTAATTTCTTCGTTTGAGCTAAGGACATGCACAAAGAAAGTAAAAGAAACAACGGGGGTTATCTCTCGTGTTTCTCCTCGAGCAAGAAAATTCATTTTTTAGCTCGACTATACTCAGACTGACAAATTTGGAAATAGTATTGGAATTGATTTGTTATCTTTTTGTCACTTTCTTTATGCTATTTATAGTAATATTGTTATTTTTTTTGGAATGGTTCCCGTTTGTCTTTACATATTATTTTCTTGATAAGTGTCTTGTAAGGTGGGTTACTTTCCTTATTTTGAACTTTGGGCCTTTAAAACACCTGGGTCATTTTTTATCCATATTAAGCGCATTTCACCCTCATCGTAGGTCTTAGGTATAAATATATAAAAATATATTATGTATCTTACATTTATCATTTAAGAAAAATACATAATATATATTTAACTCGTACTAGCCATTTAAAACCAAGAATTCTGCTGCTTTACTCAACTACACTTCATTTTGGATTTATTCAATTCATTGCTGGCTTAACATCTATATATGGACTCCAATGGTTATGGACCCACTTCAAAGATTCACAACTTCATTAATAGTCCTTCTAGGCTAATCATACTGCTACAAAAAGTTCAGCGTCTAGAAAGCAAAAATGGCGTAAATAATCTCTATTATTTTTTTAAAATTTTAAATTCACTTATATAGTTTAAAATTAATAAATTAAGCCTTTATTAATTTTTTAAAAATTTTAAATTCGTTCATACGGTTCCAAGTTAATAAATGTAGTCTCTATTATTTTTCATAAAATTTTAATTTAGTCTCTATTATTTTCATATAAAGTTTGAATTAGTTCTCAATGTTTAAGGAAAATTTGTGATTAAAATTTTTTTTTTTTTTGAAAAATAATAGGTACTAAACTAACTAATTTTGAACAAAAGGTAAGGACCAAATTGACTAATTTTGAATAAGAAAGATGAATTTAAAATTTTAGAGAAACAATAAGGATTATTTGTGCAATTTTTCCATGGAGAAACATAATTTTGCATATTACCGTTTGTTTGCCGTAAAATATTTTTCTAATTTTTCTATGTTTGGTAACACCGAAAAATTGGTCAATTGTAAAATATTTTCCAGTAAAAAATAGTGGCTACTTTTTTCCAATTTTCCGGTATTTGGTAACACCGAAAAATTGATCAATTAGAAAATATTTTTCGGTCAAATATTACGGCTAGTGTAAAGTTTGGGAAAATATTTTCATGTCTTTTGGGAGAAGAAAATATTTTTCGAAACTCAAACATCAAAAAATATTTTCTAATATTCTATTTTTCAAAAACTATTTTTTCCCAATAAATTATTTTACGGCAAACAAACGGAGAGTTAGTTGTCTGATATAGGCATGTAAGGCACTTTCACTACATTATTATTTGAGTATGGAACAGAATAAGCAACATATTGTTATCCATAAAATTATTTTAGTGATAGAGTATTTAAGGTGTGAGTTATTTATTTATTTTTCTTTCATATTTTGAGTTTGAATCAGCTTTTTTACTATTTTCTTTGGACTATTATGGTAAACTATGTCTAACTAAACCCAATTATCCATTTCTCGAGTGGGATCATTGTTTCAGAGTTTGACATTTTAATATTAGTAGGTTAAAAGGCTTTCTGACAGAGATTCATGTCATTTAAAAAGAAAACTTATATTGTTCTCTATTTTGGATTCATCATCATTTTAACAATCCATTTATCTAAATTAGTTGTCTGATTATGACAGTTCTTACCGACAAAAAAAAAAAAAAAAGAAAGATTATGACAGTTCACCTATCAGTGAACGAATTTATCCAATATCGACAAGGGACTTTGTGCAAGAAATTAAAGAATTAATGAAGAATGTGAAATGGAGAATTTTGCGAAGATTCTCCATGAATTAACCAAGGGCTTCTATTTCTTGCACGATATTTTAATTCATGCACGATTCTCTCCCACTTGCTTCTCCATTTATGAAGGCATCTAAAATGACATTTGATATAGGGTTGGTTTTCAAAACGTTTGTGAACCTCATATTTAATTTTGGAATTTTTTTTACGCGTTAAGGGTGGGGCCCATGTTTTGAAGAAATTTCTTTTGGTATAAAGCCTTTTGAAGAATGCAAGGAGATATTGCAAAGGAATCTAAGATATATAATTAAATATATATTTGGGAAGTAAATTAATGTGCAAAGTGATTATCCATTAATCTTGAATTGAATTTTTTATTGAAAAGTCGTACATAGCATTGAATCAGGGGTTTATTTTCGTTGATTGAGTTTAAAACATAACCAAAGGCAAAACCAAACTTTTGGTGGATTAGCTAACAATATCCTTACTTTGAAAAATTATTTCATAGTGGAATTATAGACAAAACCTGTAAATATGTATCAACACCATTCTCTAACCACAGCTAGCTGTCGAATGTGGACAGGCCTACCACTAAGAGAAACAAAAGTATATATATTAATTGCTCAGTGGAAGTGTACTTTAGACTTATAATTAAAATATATATCTATCATAATGCTGACAGCATTGCTTCAGATTCTTCAACATCTTAAACTTCCATGCACGAAAATGAATAAAAAAAATTAAAAAAATAAGGCGATAACAAGGTTCCTAATCATGTTTAGATCAACAAGTAAAAGTATAGAATAGAAAAGGATCTAGATACCTATAGCTGGATTATGTAAAGTAAAAGTGGATTCAAAAAATGGGTTTATCAGGCGTAATCGGATCCTGTCAAATAAATTTTTACGTGATAAAAAAAATGGATTCAAAATCATTTTTTGTTCTATGTGATCAATTTTTGGTGCATCTTGGAGGTAAATGATTATGGATTGACAAATTAGAGCTCCATGGCCGGATTGGGTCCGTTAATATATGCCATTAGCATCTTTAAATTGTGCAAAGTAGCTGGTAGTGAGCAGACATAGGATAGAATACGCTCAATTTCTAGATAAGGTGTATTGTGAGCCGTTAAATTATATTCTTTTATATTTTTGTGTCCAGGTCGAGGCCCATGACATAATTTTTGAGCTCGGCCCTACTGTGGTTCTCATTTCCTTTGCTTTTTTCACAGATTTCTTCGTGATTTTGCTCCTTTCTGTGATGTTTGTTTTGTGGAGTCCACGGTTACTGTTGACAAGTTGGTGGTGGTGTAGTGGTTGCTGTTAGTTTTAACGGGCCTTTATTGCTGGCTGTGTTGTGTCTGTTCAGATCTCTATATTAGGGTTTCTTTCGAGGGGATTCCTGTCACCCGGTAGAATATGTTTATTTTCAGTTGCAATTACAATCCTTGTCAGAAAAAGATAGCTTAACCAACAAAAGAAAGATGGAATGATATGAATTCTTAAACCTTTTTCGTGTCTTCTTTTGTTGTATCTGTTGTTTGGCCCATTGTACTTTGGGTTTCCTTCGGGCCTGTCTCCTTTGTTTTCCTTGACGAAGTGTAACAGTTGTCACAGTCATGACAAGTAGTTGTTATAACTAATGGTATTTTCGTTGATCTTCATGCTTTAGCAATGTAAATAAATTATATTTCCTCTAAACAACAACAAATTCTTCACATGGCTATCCATGTATGTTAACCCGTGTTTGATCTCAAAGATAGCAAATGACAAAAAAGAACATGAAGCTATGATATTAGTGTGATGCAAAATGACAAAAAATAAAATAAAAAAAGTAAGATGTGGTGGTTGAATGATGTCAACTGACAAAAAAATCATGGAAAAGAATACAAAATGACGGAAAAAGATGTGTGTCAGAACCGTTTCAAGTCTACTCATAAAATCAGGATACTTGGTAGAGGATTAGCTGACGTATTTATAAGTTAATTTACCTTGTAATTATATGCACTAAGCTAATAATTTGTGGATAGAAATTATATGTAGATGCTAGACACACTATAATTAGAATGTAATATATGTGTAGCACAATTGGATGTAGACATGATCTATTACACATAACAAAGATCTGAAGAACACTTCAAAAGATATTAAGTAGTATTACATTAAAGTGGCATTTAAAGATCATATAGAATTATTTAGCAAAAGGAAAGGGATATTCATTGATTAATGCATGTTAATACATTGCATAAGACTCACTTCCCCACAAAAAAACAAAAGAGAAAAGCGAAAAATAAAAAGAGAGAGAAGAGTAAATAATTAACATATAGCAAAGAGAAAATTTCTCAAATGGTATTTACTTGTTTAGAATTTAAACATAATTGGAATTGAAAATTAAGGGTAAATTACTCCAATGGTCTCTCAAGTACAATGCAGAAGATAAATTGGTCTCAATCTTTCACAATAAGCCTTTTAGTTCTTAGAGTTATAATAGTGTGACGACGTTATCCTCTTCCTAAATTCTGTCCAAAATAAAGGTTTTGGCACAAGAAGCACATGTGCATGTAATAATGTTATGGGGATTTCGTGTCAAAACTGTTTTTTTTTTAACTGAATTTTGGAGCAAAAACTAACGATGTCACTTTATTATAATCCTAGGGATCAAAAGGTCCATCCCAAAAATTAAGGACCAATTTGTTTGTTCTCTACATTATAGTAGAGGGATTATATGAACAATTTACCCGAGAATTTATGAATTCAAATCAAATATAAAGCTTTTCAATTTATATTCTAAAACTTCAATTCTATGTAATTAATTTTTATACCCAACCAAGAAAATATTACTTTATATAAAACAGGAAAAATTATTGTATCTAGGGATGGCAACGGGTAGGATTTAAATCCGAATTTGATGAGTATTTGATCCGATTATAAACTCGTTTATGAAACCGATGGAGTATCCGTGCGGGTTTGGTTTTTATAAGTGGTTACCGATGGATAATCCGATAGGGTTTGGTAATTCCAATTAAAAAAATCCGAAACCCGAAAACCCGATTATTAATTTAATAAATAATAAATTAATAAAATATTTATATACATACACATATAACATATTGTTTAAGAAAATAATAACTTTTTAATATTGATCCAAAATAAATAGTTGTGGGCCTATAGCCCATCCCAATTATTATTATTAGTTGTTAACCCTGGTAATTTATATTTACCTATTGTTTTGCTAATCTAACATTACAGCCACAGAGCCGCTTAATTGCTTAACTTTTGCAATGTCTAAAGTGACCAAGTACTCCCAAACTTTCAATCCTCTTGCTATCACGTGCAAATTGAAGGTACTGTACAACTTTTTTTATGCATCATACTTGGTTTGTCTGCATTTTTTTTTTTTATGTTTTCATTCAATACTGAAGAAGATGAAAGATATTCAGAAGAAAACAGTTATTAGGATGCTCCGTAGATAGATCTATCTAAAGCAGACTAAGCATTAAGGTAATTAAAATGGCCATACTTTATATGCTGCTCTATCGTTGTATTTTTAAGGCTTACAAAACTTGGACATGTATGATATAGAATGCCTAGATTCATAGTTAAGCATATATGCATTAAAGGAAGATAAGATATATCTCCATAATACAACAGAACTTGAGTTAATGGTTATGTACTGCATGACGCATATTTGCTTTTGTAAATCAGATTGGTGACTTGGTGTTAGCCTTATCAATACCTAAGAAAACAAGCCATTCATCAGTTGATTTCAAATTTTCAAATCTTGTCAAAATCCTTCACTCCAATACACTCTAATTGTTCAGGGCACTTAACTAACTGAATGATTAACCCTATGCTTTTATATTATGTATATGCTTCCTTTATTTTTATTCTAGTAAGAATACTCTTATCTATGTTCTATTGCTAATTTTCTTGAATTTAGAGTTCGAATATTTTGCATTATTATTTCAGATTGGAGTTTTGAATACAAAATGTCATCACCAATGGATGTTGACGGAAAAATTAGAAGTCAAGACGAATGCAAAACACCTTCTTATACACAACTTTCAAGTTTAACACAAGAAGGTTTGCAACCCCAAGTTTCACAACCTACGTCATCCCAAGGCCAAGATAATGATAGCAAGAAAAGGAAGTTGACTAGTACTGTGTGGGAGCATATGAAATAGATCAAAAAAGACGATGGAGAATATGTAATTTGTAATTATTGTCAAAAATCTCTAAAATCATCAAGTAAGCTAGGAACTACAAGTTTGAGGAACCATTTGAATTCATGCTTAACAAAGAGACATGGAAGCATCAATGTGGCGATTCAACGACAAAAGCAAATACAAATGAAAAAACAAAGTGATGGAAAGGTTCAACTTAAAAACTTTACCTTTGACCCTAAAATTTCAAGACAAAAGCTTGCTTGTGCTATTATTTTGCATGAGTATCCTCTTTATATTGTTGATCATGTTGGATTTAGAAGATTTGTTCATAGTCTTCAACCTCTTTTTAAGATGGTTTCACGAAATACAATCAAGAAAGATATATTCAAAGTTTTTGACAATGAGAGAGAAAAATTACAAAATCTTTTACAAAATAACACAAGTCGTGTAGTCATTACAACTGATATGTGGACTTCTAGCCAAAAGAAGGGTTATATGAGTATCACTGCTCATTTTGTCGACAACAACTGGGTGTTACAGAGTCGTATCTTGAGGTAAGATTAATTTTTTTGTGGTTTACAAGTATTTTCATATTTCATAGTGCTACAATTTATAGCATGAATGTGACTAGTTAAATTAATGATATTATATGTAGGTTTATTTATGTGCCCACACCTTACACTATGGAAGTACTAGCTGAATATTTGCTTAATTGCTTAACTGAGTGGAATTTAGAGACTAAATTATCTACTGTTACTGTGAATAATTGCACAACAAATGATAGGATGATAAAGATAATTGTTGACAAGTTATTTTCTGATTGTTTGCTCGGTGAGAGGTTTGTTCATATGCGGTGTTGTGCTCACATTTTAAATCTTATCATGAAAGATGGATTGACGATTATAGATGATGCAATTGCAAAAATTCGTGATAGTGTTCCATTTTGGTCTGGTAGTCCATCTAGAGTTGAAAAGTTTGAGGAGATGGCACGTCAAATGAAAATTTCTTGTTTTAAAAAGTTGGCTCTTGATTGTAAAACTCGATGAAATTCTACTTATTTGATGCTTCAAGTTGCTTTACAATACAAGGATGTTTTTCCTAGAATGAAGCTTAGAGAAAAACAATATTCAAGTGTTCCATCTGAAGATGATTGGAATATTGCTGCCAAAATTTGTGGAAAGCTTAAGCTATTCTATAATGTGATAGAGCTTTTTTCTGGTTTGAATTATCCAACTTCAAACACTTATTTTGTTAAAATTTGTGAGATTAGGGAATCTTTGTGTAAATGGATGTTGTCAGAAGATGGATTGATTGCTTCCATGTCAAAAAAAATGTTTGAAAATTTTGAGAAGTATTAGAGTGTTGTGCATGTTGTTATGGTAGTATCAGTTATTCTAGATCCTAGATACAAAATGAAAGTTGTTGAGTTTTATTTTCCCTCCATTTACGAGGAATATGCAATTGAAGAGATTGAGAAGGTTAAGAGATCTTGTTATGATTTGCTTCACGAGTATTAGTCAAAGAATTCCATTGATAACTCTAGCAGAAATGTTCATGACCCACTTAATCAATTTGATTTGGGTGATTCAACTCTTTCTGATAGGGAAGCAGAAAATATGACAAAATTGGTCCAGTTTCTTAATTCTAGTGCTACTACAGTGCATGTGAAATCAGAATTAGATCATTACTTGGAAGAGCCAGTTTTACTATGGACTCAAGACTTCAACATTCTTAATTGGTGGAAGACAAATGGAATAAAGTATCTTACTTTGCAGCTGATTGCGCGAGATTTATTGGCAATTTCATTATCTACAGTTGCATCTGAATCAGTGTTTAATATTGGTGGAGGAGTCGTTAGTCCACATAGAAGTAGACTTCATCCAAAGACTTTAGATGTTTTAATGTGTGTACAAAGCTGGTTATGGAGTAAGATGGAAGGTAAAATAATAATATTTATCATACAAAATTGCATTTATGTTTTATATGAAATTCATCACCCATTTACATGTATGTCATTTTTGTAGGTGGCAGCACAACTCCAGATTGGATAAAAGTTTCTTGTGCTGAGGAAGATATAGATTGAAGTATTTATAATATTTTATGTACTTTTAATAATTCAAACTAGAATGATTGGATTTTGTTGAATGTTTATGGACAAAAAAATTAATTTATTATTTTTAGTTTTATTGCGATTGGTTGTTATTTTAGTATTTGTTTTTAAAAACATTTTAAGCTTTTCTTTTAAAAAAAAATTATTCATTAACGGGTCGGATCGGATACCCGCAGGTTTTAAAATACTTAACTGGTTCGGGTTTGGTAAACAAAATTCAAATCTAACGGGTATCCGTGACGGATTTGGTAAAAAATAATTTAAACGGGTTCAGATTTTGTTTTATAATTTTTAGCAGGTATCCAACCCGTTACCATTTCTAAATTTGTATCAGTTCAAACTGATGAGTCAGTCTCTTACAGAGAAAATTTGAAAAATTAAACCTTTTTTTTTAATTGATGGAACCTATATAAATAAATCCTGCCAATATATGAAAGACGGATTAATCCGAACGAATTGAAAAATTTTCATAACAAAGAGCTTTTGAATTTCCTACAACTGCAAGACTGCAATGCAAGCAGCAGTCCAATCATGGGATCTGAGATTAACAGTACCAAGTAGGAGTAGTAGCTGTAGAGCATACGATAACGTATCTGCTACAAAGTTCTAGAACATGGCCGCCAAATGACGTTTGCAAGAATAATATGTTTTTATCATTTTCCTTTTTCCTCTTTTGGGAGATCATCATGTTGGATATAAATATATTTTTGTTGTATAAGTAAGGATTCATTAGTTTTTTATTTTGTCAAAAGTATCATGTATTATTAATACTCAACTAACACCAGTTAAGTTTAAAAGATTTTGTACAAGATCAGTACGTAATAATTAAACAAATTAGGAGGATAACAACTGAGCCAATTTATAGGTAACAAAAATTGCCGAATTTGCTTTGCAATCCCATTCGCGACTCTATTCACATTACATGGAACCACAGAGAATGAACATAGCAGATGTGATCTAGTAAGGCAATGGATATCTTCAACAATACACGATAAGTTTTATTTGGCACATACCAACGAAGAAGGTAGAATTTATTAGTTTAGGGCTATGTTTGTTTGCTGTAAAATATTTTTTAATTTCTTAATTTTTCGGTATCTAAAAATACTGAAAAACTGGTTAATCAAAAATATTGATTAATCAGAAAATATTTTCCAGTTAAAGTAAAATATTTAGTTAAAAAGAGTGAAAGATGAAAATATTTTTCACACTACTCCCCCTACCCCCACCCCCACCCCCACCCCTACACCCGTCATCCCCCACCCTACTTCTATCAACCCCTCACCCCTCACCCCTCACCCCTCACCCTACTAGAAAATATATATATGTGTGTGTATTTATAAAAATCTCTCATCAAAAAATACTTTCCACTATGATATCCAAGTAACACCAAAAAACATTTTATCTTTCAAAAAAATATTTCTGTTTATAAATATTTTTTACAAATAAATTATTTTGCGGCAAACAAATAGATCCTAGAAGTGTAATTAAGAGACTTAAGATACTTTGCTTCCTTTAGATCTAGAAGACGAGTCAGAAGATTCAGAATCTCTCAACCTAGTAATAAATTAAAGGCACTGTCAAAGGTTAGAGAGACATGAATTTCTTTTTGAATCTATTGAGAAAGCAACTCTACAAGTTTGTTCCTATCATAAAATTTGCAATAAGCATCATGTGTATGGTCTATTTTAGTTCAGTCATTATCTATATTGACTCCATAAGGCACATAATAATTGAGAATGAAATTCCGAGATATTTTGGGAAGGCTATTGTTGAAGAGCACGAATTTGCATTGCTCACTTTAGGGCAAGCTCAATGCGGGGTTTTAAAATGTAAATTTTTCTATTTTTGGGTATTTTTATACTTTTTTAGAGCCCTATACCCTAAAAAGTAGCACTATTCATGAAAAAAGGACGTGGGTCCATCACTTTTGGGTTAAAAGATGTCAAAATAGTGCTCCGGGTTCTAAAATGTTAAGCAAATTTGGTGAACATTTTGGAGCTCAGAGCACTATTTTGGCATCTTTTAACCCAAAAGTGGTGGACCCACGTCCTTTTTTCATAAATAGTGCTACTTTTTAGGGTATGAGGTTCTAAAAAAGTACAAAAATGTCTAAAACTAGAAATGTTTACATTTTAGAGCCTCCCATTGAGGATAGCCTTAGTATGCTAGCAAAATTAGTTTGGAGGTAATTAAGTGTTCTCAAGTTTGTCCACATGATTTTGGTAGAAGAAAACTTACCATTATTCATGGTAATTGATTGCTTACATGTTGAACGAATCCATCAAATAATTATAACTATATATGCACTTCTCACTCTTTGAAGTTTTAACGTTGAAGAAATTAATTGTCCTATATTGATAAATCAAAACTTTTAATACAAGTATATAAGATTCTGAATTACTATAATAATTAGTACCAATTAGTTTTAAATAAAATCTCAAACTAATTAGCAAAGTATAAAAACTAGATCTTATCCTAGTACGTCTCCATCAATGAGGAATCCATTTGTGTTTCAATTTTTTTATTATTTAATAAATAAATAAATAACAAATTGACTTCCAAACAGCGTCGTTTCGAGAATAGAGAAACAATATCGTAAGAAAATTTTAAGAAGTCTGTTACTATCAAAATGATTTTGCCTTTATTTTTCTTCTGATTTTGTCGAAGCCTTGAGAGAGAGGGGAGGAGGGCAAACATCCTCCGAAAAACTTCAACAAGTGAAAGGTGTGGCCACAGGAAGACACCCACAACAAACACAGAAATTCAATCAAATCGCCAAATCAGGTCAGATTAAGTACAATTTTAAAATTAATAAACTCTGATACCATGATAGATTTTTGAAAAGCTTACATGATTTTCATATGCACAATGTGTAATTATATGCATGAGATTTTGAGTGATTTAGGAAAGTATAGGGAAAAAGAAAATAAAGTTTTCCTAATAGTGTCGGGCTCTATCAACTAAGAGAAACAAAAGTATATATATTAATTGCTCAGTGGAAGTGTACTTTAGACTTATAATTAATTATCTATCATAATGCTGACAGCATTGCTTCAGATTCTTCAACATCTTAAACTTCTATGCACGAAAATGAATAAAAAAAATAAAAAAAATAAGGTGATAAGAAGGTTCCTAAACATGTTTAGATCAACAAGTAAAAGTATAGAATAGAAAAGGATCTAGATACCTATAGCTGGATTATGTAAAGTAAAAGTGGATTCAAAAAATGGGTTTATCAGGAGTGATAGAATTCTGCCAAATAAATTCTTACGTCATAAAAAAAAATGGATTCAAAATCATTTTCTGTTCTATGTGATCAATTTTTGGTGAATCTTTGGAGGTAAATGATTGTGTATTGATAAATTAGAGCTCCATAGCCGGATTGGGTCCGTTAATATATGCCATTAGCATCTTTAAATTGTGCAAAGTAGCTGGTAGTGAGCAGACATAGGATAGGATACGTTCAATTTCTAAATAAGGTGTATTATGAGTCATTAAATTTTGTTCTTTTATATTTTTGTGTCCAGGTTGAGGCCCGTGACATAATTTTTGAGCTCGGCCCTACTGTGGTTCTCCTTTCTTTTGCTTTTGCCATAGATGGTGGTGGTGTAGTGGTTGCCGTTAGTTTTAACGGGCCTTTATCGCTGACTGTGTTGTGTTTATTCAGATCTCTATGTTAGGGTTTCTTTTAAGAATTCCAGTCACCCGGTAGAGTATGTTTATTTTCAGTTGCGATTACAATCCTTGTCAGAAAAAAATGGCTTAACTAACAAAAGAAAGATGAATTCATATAAATTCTTAAAACTTTTTCTTGGCCCATTTTGTGTGTCTTCTTTTGTTGTTTCTGTTGCTTGGCCCATTGTTGTTTGGGTTTCCTTCGGGTCCGTCTCCTTTGTTTTCTTTAACGAAGTGTAAGAGTTGTCACAGTCATGACAAGTAGTTGTTATAACTAATGGTATTTTCGTTGATCTTCATGCTTTAGCAATGTAAATAAATAATTTTTGCTCTAAACAAACAATAAAAGCAAGAACAAATTCTTCACATGGCTATCCATGTATGTTAACACGTGTTTGATCTCAAAGATAACAAATGACAAAAAAGAACATGAAGCTATGATATTAGTGTGATGCAAAATGACAAATAAAAAATAAAAAATGTAAGATATGGTGGTTGAATGATGTCAATTAACAAAAAAATCACATAAAAGAATATAAAATGACGGAAAAAGATGTGTGTCAGAACCGTTTCAAGTCTACTCATAAAACGAGGATACTTGGTAGAGGATTAGCTGACATATTTATAAGTTAATTTATCTTGTAATTATATGTACTAAGCTAATAATTTGTGGATAGAAATTATATGTAGATGCTAGACACACTATAATTAGAATGTAATATATGTGTAGCACAATTGGATGTAGACATGATCTATTACACATAACAAAGATCTGAAGAACACTTCAAAAGATATTAAGTAGTATTACATTAAAGTGGCATTTAAAGATCATATAGAATTAGTTAGCAAAAAGGAAAGGGATATTATTTGATTAATGCATGTTAATACATTGCATAAGACTCACTTCCCCACAAAAAAACAAATGAGAAAAGCAAAAAATAAAAAGAGAGAGAAGAGTAAATAATTAACATATAGCAAAGAGAAAATTTCTCAAATGGTATTTACTTGTTTAGAATTTAAACATAATTGGAATTGAAAATTAAGGGTAAATTACTCCAATGGTCCCTCAAGTACAATGCAGAAGATAAATTGGTCTCAATCTCTGGCAATAAGCCTTTTAGTGCTTAGACTTGTAATAGTATGACGTCGTTATCCCCTTCCTAAATTTTGTCCAAAATAAAGGTTTTGGCACAAGAAGCACATGTGCATGAAATAATGTTATGGGGATTTCGTGTCCAAACCGTTTATTTTTTAACTGAATTTTGGAGCAAAAACTAACGGTGTCACTTTATTATAAGCCTAGGGATCAAAAGGTCCATCTTAAAAATTAGGGACCAATTTGTTCTCTACATTATAGTAGAGGGATTATATGAACAATTTACCCGAGAATTTATGAATTCAAATCAAATATAAAGCTTTTCAATTTATATTCTAAAACTTCAATTCTATGTAATTAATTTTTATACCCAACCGACAAAACATTACTTTATATAAAACATAAAAAAAATTTGTATCAGTTTGAATTGATGGGTCAGTCTTTTATTGAGAAAATTCAAAAAGTTGAACCTCTTTTTTTAATTAATAGAACCTATATAAATAAATCCTGCCAATATATAAAAGACGAATATCAATCCGAACTAATTGAAAAGTTTTCATAACAAAGAGTTTTTGAATTTCCTACAACTGCAAGACTGCAATGCAAGCGGCAGTCCAATCATGGGATCCAAGAATTAACAGTACCAAGTAGGAGTAGTAGCTGTAGAGCAAACGATAACGTATATGCTACAAAGTTCTAGAACATGGCCGCCAAATGACGTTTGCAAGAATAATATGTTTTTTTCCTTTTCCTTTTTGCCCTTTTGGGAGATCATCATGTTGGATATAAATATATTTTTGTTTTATAAGGCTGTCCTTACCAGAGGGTCTAAAATAGAGATTTTAGTATCGTATAATTATTACGTAATATAGTTTATTTGGTGAAATAAAAATTTATAAAGTAGAGACCAAAATTACCAACACATTTTTAGAGACTTTGTACTTTTTAGAGATCCATGTCCACTTTTTGGTAATTTTGATCTCTATTTTATAAATTTTTGTTTCACCAAATGAAATATATTACGTAATAATTGTACGATACCAGAGTCTCTATTTTAGAGCCTCTGGTAAGGACAACCTAAGTAAATGATTCATTAGTTTTTTATTTTGTCAAAAGTATCACGTATTATTAATACTCAACCAACACCAGCTAAGTACAAAAGATTTTGTACAAGATTAATATGTAACAATTAAGCAAATTAGGGGGACAACAATTGAGCCAATCTATAGATAACGAAAGTCGTCAAGTCTACTTCACAATCCAATTCGCGACTCATTCACATTTCGGGGAACCACGGAGAATGAATATAGCATATATGATCTAGCAAAGCAATGGATATCTTCAACAATACACGAGAAGTTCCATTTGGCACATACCAACGAAGAAGGCAGAATTCATTAGTTTAGGGCTATGTTTGTTTGCCGTAAAATATTTTTTATTTTCTTAACTTTTTGGTATCTAATAATACCAAAAAACTGGTTAACCGAAAATATTGATTAACGATAAAATATTTTTCAGTTTGTTGAGAGTATTATATGAGTGTATGAATATTATATGTGAGTGCTGTTTATTTATTGTTGATTTTCTTGTATTATTGCCCTATAAATAAGGGGCTTGTTCTGTTAATTGAAACAACAATTTTCTTATGCAATGACTCCTTTGTATATACCATTCAACATGGTATCTAGAGCTAAGGGGAGCTATTGCATTCAACTCTAAACCCACCTACCACACTTCAGCCACCATCCGCCCACCACACCTCAGCCACCATAAAAAAAAAAAAGACAACGGCACTGTTCACGGCAGTGGTCAAACACCACAACCGGAGCTATCAATCAACAAATCACCATCACCATTCAACTCTCCACCTCACGGCGACACTAACCACACCTCTCCCGTCAGCCGCCGACACCGGAAAAGCTGCCGAAAAACTCAAAGCATTACAAACCCTACCTTTGAATCACCAACCTATAGACATCGGCTGCAAGATCTCAACCCAGCACCTTGTTCACCTCACTTCACCGACCTCCACCAAGCTCTCGCCGTCGCTGAAAACCCCCTAGTGCATCTCAACATGCCACCACATCAAACACGTGCATCTCACGCACCACATTCAGTCATCAGATCCGCCAGAAACCACCACCACCATTCTCAGCTCCTTCTCTACTTTCCATTTCTGCAATTTTCATGATCTGATCTGCTTGTTTTTCCCATGTTTTTGCCTTTACAGATGTGAAAACTTTAAATAGTATATATATATATATATATATATATATATATATATATATATATTAAAAAAAATGGACGAAATCAAGAAGATGTAATCTCTCTTTCTTTCCTTTACGACATTCCTTATTGTTGTTGTTCCCTTGCCCTGACCCTCTTTTAATTATCATGGAAACCTCCACAACTGAAACTTCCAAAGGGGTTACCTCAAGTGAACCCACATCTGACTTTAAAGTTGTTATTCCTACATTTTATGGTACCCCAATTATTACTACGACCAAACTCAACGGTCGTAATTACACTCAATGGGCCTCTTCTGTCAAATTATGGTTTCGAGGGCAAGGATTAGCGCGATACTTAACTAATAATCCACCTAACATTTCCTCAGACAAGTTAGAACTATGGGATCAAGCAGATGCCCAACTCAGTAGCCTGTTACTCCAATCCATTGAACCAGAATTGCATTTCATCTTTGCAGACGTTCAATCTTGTAAGTGTCTTTGGACAATGGCACAACAGATGTATACCAGTAATATTAGTCGCATTTATGATGTGATTAATGACATTTGGAATATTCAACTCAATGAAGGCAGTCTCCCTATTTATTTTGGCTGGTACCAACGTGCTTTGGCAAAATATAATGAGACATTCTCTCCTGATACCGATATTAATCGCCAACAACGAGAGCAACTCTTTGTTGTCCTTATGCTTCGGGGCCTTCCACCTCCTTATCATGCAGTTTGCTCACAAATCTTGTCTGGTTCCTCACTTCCATCAATGCCTGAAGTGTACGCTACCCTCAACCGTGCATCTATCACTCATGAATCTCCTCACACTGATGATGCGGCTGCCCTCTTTACCTAGACAATAGGATGTTCTGATACAACCACTCGTGGAGGACGAGGACGAGGTCGTGGTCGAGGAAGCGGACGAACAGGTTCATCTTCCAGACCAAAGTGTACGCATTGCAATAGGATGGGACATATTCGCGACACATGTTGGATTCTGCATGGTAAACCACCTGGTATTGTTAATGCTGCTCAAGCTGATACTAGTGATACAAATTCTACCCCAACTCCACTAAATAAGCCATCTGCATATACTTTCTCTGAAGATGAATATTTGCAGTTTTGTAAGTTCTAGGCCTCATAACAGGTGTCCCAGTCATCCGCTGCCTCTCTAGAACATGCCATCACTGCTACTACCTATTTATCACAATCTTCCTATTCTGGTAAGTGGATCCTTGACTCTGGTGCATCTGATCACATGAACGGTAACTCATCTTTACTCTCTGATATGTGTTCTACTTCTTTTCCACTCATTTCCCTTGCTGATGGTTCCCGTTCTTCTGTTTGTGGAATAGGTACTGCAACTCCTACATCTTCTCTTAAACTATAATTTGTCTTGTACCTTCCCACTTTTTCTTGTAATCTGTTGTCCATTAGCAAGTTAACCAAACTTTTTAATTGTACTGTCACCTTCACATCTGATTCTGTTATTATCCAGGATCTGCAGACAGGCGCATGGATTGGTACAGGACATGAAGCTAATGGTATTTACTACCTTGATACCACAACATCATTTGCATACACAGCTGCCTCCACTGCTGAACTTATCCATAGTAGACTAGGCCACCCATCTCTTTCCAGTCTAAAAAAGATGTCAGTACTATTTTGGGTGAGTCTTGTCAATTAGGAAAGCACTCCCGTAGTTCCTTTCCTAGTCGTCTTAATAAACGAACCTATGCCCCATTTAAGTTAATTCACTCAGATATTTGGGGACCCAGTCTTCATGTTTCAAAGTTTGGTTTTTGGTATTTCATTACCTTTGTTGATGATTTCTCTCGTGTCACTTGGTTGATTTTAATGAAAGATCGTTCGGAGATTGTCTCTATATTTCAAACCTTCTATGCTGAAATTCAAAATCAATGTGGTACTACAATTGGTGTCTTACGCAGTGATAATGCCAAAGAATATTTCTTTTCTGCATTTGCCACATTCTTGTCCTCTAAAGGTATCATTTATCAGTCTTATTGCGCCTATACTCCACAATAGAATGGAGTTGCTGAACGTAAGAATTGCCATCTAATTGAGATTGCTCGCACACTTCTTCATATGAATGTTCCAATTCATTTTTGGGATGATGCTGTCCTCACTGCATGCTATCTTATCAACCGCATGCCATCTTCTATCCTCAATGACAAAATCCCTTTCTCCATTCTCTTTCCCCATCAATCCATCTATCTTTTACCATTACGCATCTTTGGATGCGTGTGTTTTGTCCATAATCTTGCTCCTGGCTTAGACAAATTAAGCCCTCTCTCGATTAAGTGTATATTCCTTGGGTATGCTCGACACCAAAAATGATATCGTTGCTATTCACCGGAATTGGATAAATTCTTTGTGTGTTCTGATGTAACATTTTTTGAATCTAAATCATATTTTGCTCTCCCATCCCATCCATCTGACACAATAACGGATGATTTACCTCTCCCTATTCCGTATTTTGATCCTCCTGCAGATCCCTCATCATCTACTAGCCCATCCTCACCTGATCCTTCCCTCTCTCGTTTGGATCGTCCAGATTTGAAGACATATCAACGATGTTCTCAACAACACCCACATGTTGAAGATTCTGTACCATGTGTTTCGCCCGCTCCAGATCCAGTGCCTGATTCCTTAGTCTCTGACTTGGATGTCCCTATTGCTCTTCGGAAAGGTATGCGTACTTACGCCACTAAATACCCTATCTCTAATTTTGTCTCATATTATGCCATATCTCCATCCTGTGCATCCTTTCTTGTTTCTCTTTCCTCTATCTCTATTCCTTGTACTGTATCAGAAACTCTTACTCACAGTGGTTGGCATGCGGCTATGATTAAGGAAATGTTGGCTTTACGCTCAAATGGCACATGGGAATTGGTTGCTCTACCTAAAGGTAAATCTGCTGTGGGTTGTCGATGGCTCTACACCGTCAAATGTTCTCCCAATGGTCAAGTAGATAGACTGAAGGCTCGTTTAGTTGTAAAAGACTACACTCGGGTCTATGGAGTTGACTATGATGATACATTCTCTCCGGTCACTAAGTTGCCTTATGTTCGTATATTTATGGTACTCGCAGCAATGTTTCAATGGCCACTTCACCAACTTGACATTAAAAATGCTTTTCTAAATGGTGAGCTCGAGGAAGAAGTCTATATGGAGCAACCACTAGGGTTTGTTGCTCAGAGGGAGTCATATAAGGTTTGTCGTTTAAAAAAGTACTTATATGGATTGAAGCAGTCCCCTCGAGCATGGTTTGGCCGATTTAGTGAAGCTGTCATTGAGTTTGGACTTACACGATGTGGAGTTGACCATTCAGTCTTTTATAGACTTTCTGCTGGAAAACGTTTGTTACTTATTGTCTATGTTGACGACATTATTATAACTAGAGATGACATGGCAGGTATACAAGACATAAAATCCTTTTTGCATAATCAGTTTCAAACAAAAGATTTAGGTGAGTTGCATTATTTCCTTGGCATTGAAGTTGCACGATCTAATCAAGGCATCTTTATCTCTCAACGCAAGTATACACTCGATATGTTGGAAGAAACAGGGATGCTTGGCTCAAAACCATGTGACTTACCAATGGATCCAAATGTAAAATTGGTACCTGATGATGGGGAGACAATATCTGACCCAAGACAATATAGAAGATTGGTTGGCAAACTCAATTACCTCACTATGACACGTCCTGACATTTCATTTGTTATCAGTGTAGTCAGCCAGTTTCTGAATTCACCTCGAGAAAGTCACTGGAATGCAGTTATTCGTATTCTTCGGTATCTCAAGAATGCACCAGGAAAAGGGATATTATATAAAAACAGAGGACACACAAAAGTTGTTGCTTATTCTGACGCAGATTGGGCTGGAAGTCCTGATGATAGACGATCCACTTCTGGATATTGTGTTTTCATTGGAGGGAATCTTATATCATAGAAAAGCAAGAAACAAACTGTTGTTGCTCGTTCCAACGCAGAGTTTGAATATCGTGCCATGGGTGTTGCCACATGTCAACTGATATGGGTCAAGAACTTGGTTAAAGAAATCGAGATTGATTGCTCTCAGTCGATGACATTAATTTGTGATAATCAGGCAGCAATGCACATTGCGTCAAACCCAGTATTTCATGAGCGGACCAAACACATTGAGATTGATTGTCATTTTGTGAGAAGTAAAGTGTTAGCTAAAGAGATTGTTACTTCACATGTCAATTCAAATAATCAATTAGCTTATATCTTTACTAAATCTTTAAGGGGTCATCGGGTAGAATATATTTGTAACAAGTTGGACACATATAATATATATGCTCCAACTTGAGGGGGAGTGTTGAGAGTATTATATGAGTGTATGAATATTATATGTGAGTGCTGAGTGAGTGCTATTTATTTATTGTTGCTTTTCTTGTATTATTGCCCTATAAATAAGGGGCTTGTTCTGTTAATTGAAACAACCATTTTCTTATGCAATGACTCCTTTGTATATACCATTCAACACAGTTAAAGTAAAATATTTTGTTAAAAAGAGTGAAAGATGAAAATATTTTCCACTCTACTCCACCCAACCCCGCGCCCACCCCCACCCCTACACCCGTCACCCCCCACCCTACTCCTGTCAACCCCTCACCCCACCAGAAAATATATGTGTGTGTATTTATAAAAATCTCTCATCAAAAAATACTTTCCACTATGACATTCAAATAACACCAAAAAATATTTTATCTTTCAAAAAAATATTTTTGTCTATAAATATTTTTCACCAGTAAATTATTTTGCGACGAACAAATGGAGCCTAGAAATGTAATTAAGAGACTTAAGATACTTTGTTTCCTTTAGATCTAGAAGACGAGTCAGAAGATTCAGAATCTCTCAACCTAGTAATAAAGGCACTGTCAAAGGATAGAGAGACGTGAATTTCTTTTTGAATCTATTTAGAAAGCAACTCTACAAGTTTGTTCCTATCATAAAATTTGCAATAATCATCATGTGTATGGTCTATTTTAGTTCAGTCATTGTCTATATTGACTCCACAAGGCACATTATTGAGAATGAAATTCCGAGATATTTTGGGAAGGCTATTGTTGAAGTGCACGAATTTGCATTGCTCACTCAAGTTTGTCCACATGATTTTGGTAGAAGAAAACTTACCATTAGTCATGGTAATTGATTGCTTACATGTTGAACGAATCCATCTCACTCTTTGAAGCTTTAACGTTGAAGAAATTAATTGTCCTACATTGATAAATTAAAACTTTTAATACAAGTATATAAGATTCTAGAATACTACAATTAGCACCAATTAGTTTTAAATGGAATCTCCTATTCGTACGTATCCATTAACGAGGAATCCATTCGTGTTTCAATTTTTTATTATTTAATAAATAAATAAATAATAAATTGACTTCCAAACAACCTCGTTTCGAGAATAGAGAAATAATATCGTGAGGAAAATTTAAGAAGTCTGTCACTATCAAAATGATTTTGCCTTTATTTTTCTTCTGATTTTGTCGAAGCCTTGAGAGAGAGGGGAGGAGGGCAAACATCATTCGAAAAACTTCAACAAGTGAAAGGTGTGGCCACAGGAAGACACCAACAACAAACACAGAAATTCAATCAAATCGCCAAATCAGGTCAGATTAAGTACAATTTTAAAATTAATTAACTCTGATACCATGATAGAAATTTGAAAAGCTTACACGATTTTCATATGCACAATGTGTAATTATATGAATGAGATTTTGAGTGATTTAGGAAAGTACAACGAAAAAGAAAAAAAAAATTTCTAATAGTGTCAAACTCAACCAATTGAGTTCCCACGTTATAAAAAAAAATCCCTAATGACACTCTAGGCTAATTAAGTGGCTAATTCTACAATAACAATGTCCCTAAGACATCATTTCACATGAACCACTTACCTAGGTATTTAAGCACCGACTCATAATGACATATTTGCACCTGACAAATATTAATTACCTCACTATATAGTGATAATGAAGCCTGCAGTCTAACAATCAGTTTAAAATCTACTTTATAAATTAAATGCATGAATGATATAGTGGCTGGAATTTGGCTATTGATTTTGAAAGATAAAGATTAAATTGGAACAAATAGTGAAGATATAGGACTAAAAGAATATATTTTAAAAAATAAAAATTAAAATGACACAAACTCTAAATATAAGGGATCAAACTAAATATTTACCCAAATTTATCAGTGTCGTTATACTTATATTTGGCTGAACTAGACCATGAATCTTTGGTGCAAGATCATAGTCCTCGAACTTATCACCTTAGGGTGGATCCAAATAGCCGTGTTTAAGCGAAAAACCACAATATGGACGCCGGTTGATTCTCACAACCTGAAATTTTTGAATGGAAAATCTCAAGGTTGAGCTGTCCAGCAAAGGTAGAAACCGCTAGGCTAACATTTATTGGATGAGTTAATATGCGGGTGAATTGAACAGTTGGATGTAAATGAATGCTTACGAAACCCTTGTTGTTTACTCATTAACTTTAGAAGAGTAATGGAGAAAAATCAAAGAGAAGACTCTGAATTACTCTTATCCTTATTATTATCTGGGGAGCGATGAAAAGGATGATTTCGCAGTTCTTGATTTATAAAAGATGTGTTGTTTGGTGCTGCATTTTATTTATAAAAACAAAATAAGAATAATGCCAAGACTTCTAGGCATCAATTGTTGTTTTCTAACATTGGGGTAATACTTCACTCCCTTCGTATGGTAAGAATTATTGCAATGAATGTCAAATATTCTATTTAATAGTAAAACGTCTTACCATATAAAAAAAAGTGAATACTCGTCCGAGTGATATAAACAATGCTATCTTTTCCTTTTATATCATGTTTCCTTTAATGATCTTCCAATGCTTTTCATTGCACATCTACTATAATTATAATTAATGTTGATTGAATTGTTAAATCAATCCTAGAATTTGAGTTAAAAATGAATTTAAGCAATAATTCGGATTAAATAATTTATGTTAGAAGTTGTTACTCCATGCACAATTAATTCTCACAGAAATTTCTATCCATGTTGTTTCTGTTTCGGTTACTGTTGATAAAAACGAGGAAAAAAAGAAACAAGTGTCGTAACTTTAGGGCGTATCCAAGCAATATATGATAAGAATTTAAATTTTCGCATAACATTATGATGTTACGAGAGGTTGGATAACATGTTTATACATAAATGAATGAGAATATGATCTTAAGGAAAGATGAAATATATAATATATCAGGAAATTAACTAATGAATACATCACATATATGGAAACAAAAAAATGGAAGAAAAAGATATATACAACAAGATGATCAACATAGTCACACCTAATAATATGGTAAAAAATTAACAATGCAAGCTAAAATTATGTATGAACTGGCTTAATCTCTGGCACTGCAATGCTAAACACAGAAGAACTTGATGCAGTATCGTAAATATACATCTTGTTTAACCCTTCAATCTCTGATAAATTTGTCATGAATTCTTCCACGTTCTTGTCCTCGTTCTCGTGTTCCTCCACCGTTGGATCATCACGTACAATTTCTTTCCCCTTATTATTTTCCACTTCTTCGTCTGCATGGTGCACTTTGTTACCATCAGCATCATCATCATCATCAAGTTCACTACCGTTGGATACGGTGTCGTTAATAGGAACAAGATGCAAGGTGAGACGGCCATTGGCCCTATGAGCTTCAAAGTATTCATGGCGCTGACCAACTCTCTCTTCCTTGATGATCAATCTTCCATCACTTGAATAATACTTCTTCATCACCCATGGCACAAATGGTATTCTTGGTGGATATTCTTTTTTTTGATCTTTTCTTTCATTTTTTATAGTAGTAGTAGTAACACAATTTTTGTGAGTGTACACACACTTCACATCAATGTCACTCTTTAAATCAACACAACTTTCTACACCAATGCAATCCCCTAAATCTGTGTGGTTTTCATTTAAGAATTCAATAGAGGTATGCATGAGAGATAAAAGAGAGCAAGAAATTAGAATTTTTTTAATAAAAAAAAAAAAGAAAGAAAAAGAAACATATAGAGATGTGCATGGGGTAGGAAGCTAGTAATGAGGCCTTGGTATAAATAGGGGTTGAGTTATCGAGAAGAGAGGTAAAGATTTGGGACTGCCAATCTTCCGAGGATTGGGTAAATTATGGATATTTTTGGTGTTGATATATATGTTATCATAAGGGCCGAATTTAGGAATTCTTATTATTTAAAGGTTAAAACACATAACTTTTTTTTAACTATATGAGTACATTTATTTTTTTAATGGCGATTAATTAATTTTTTAAGTAAAAATACATAAATATTTAAATTTTGTTTTGAAAAATATATAATTTTTTAAATATTTTTCTGGATCAGTGGAGGTTGCACATGTGCAACCGCCTCTGTGTTATGATATTGGTTATTAAATGGTAATTTTTTTTTATGTAATTCGAAAGAAATTGAAATATGAGGTCAAAAATAAAAAAAATATCGCGACAGTCAAGGTAGACGAGGAGAATAGAAAATGTTCAATTTTATTTGAAAAAGTTATGTAAAAATCCAAAATTGGAAAAATTATCGCGACAGTCAAGGTAGACGAGGAGAATAGAAAAGGTTCCAAATTTATTTTGTCGACTATTTTATTATTTTCTGCCATAAAAAAATAGAAAGAAAAACAAAAAGATCTCCATAATATTTCTACACTTCTTTATTATTTTTTTTTTTTGGAGAAAACATTCCTTTTGGTAGGTAAAATTCCTTTATATATACCATCCACCAAAAGGAATACTTTTTGTAAAAGAAAAAGGAAAAGACAAGGAGTATAGAACTATATATTATTTTTCAATGGAAGCCAAAGTTGTGTTTTAAATTAAAATTTGGGGTAAATGATGAAAATGGTATCTTATTTTTGGACTCTGTGATATTTTTATCATTTATCTACCAAACATGACAAATTAGTCAATTATCTTTAAATTTGTGATACCGTTAGTTCTTTTAATAAATTTCGTCAATTTTTTTAATAGAGGTTGTATGCATCTGGCACGTGACCAATTTAAGTCAAATTTTGGAGGGGTAAGGAACCAATTGATCACATGTCAGGCGCATGCAATCTAAGTTAAAGAAATTGACGAAATTTATTAAAAGAACTAACGGCGTTACAAATTTAAAGATAATAGACTAATTTATCACGTTTAATAGATAAAGGATAAAAATATCATAAAATCCAAAAATAAAAGACCATTTTAATAATTTACTCTAAAATTTTTAATAAATAAATTATTACTTGACCATTATAGTGCATTCATTGGTAAAAATATTTTTTTTTCCTCCTCTTCATTTGTCTTTGTTTGTTTTTGTTTATTTCTGTTGTGGGACGTAGTGTAGGAGGTTAACTAGAGGACAAAGTGAGGAGCACCTCATTGTCCGGTGACGTTCTACACAAACTAATGTGAACACGCGTCTTTCCTTTCACACGTGTTAGGGATCTTAGTTCCACGTGGTTTCAGGTGTGGGGGATTTTTTTTTTTCTTTTTATCTTTTTTGATTTGAGGTACAAAACCCATGGAAATCTTTGGCAAATGAATCTACTAGTAACGTCATGATATTATATACAAGATTCAACAGTTTTAAAAGATTGATACAATTGTTAAAAAATAATATAAAGAATTTATATATATATCGTTGCAAGTTATTCATAACATTGTAATGTTATGAAAGGTCCTCACTCGAATCGTTTTGGCCCTAGTGTATTATGCAAGAATTATCATAGTGTTGGGCAAGGGAAAAGAAATAGAAGTACGAATAAGGAAAAAATTATGGAGGAAATGAGAAAAGTAAATATATTCTCTTATTTGGATTGCTCGAAGAAAAAAAAAAAAAAGAGTGAGAAAGGGGAAAGAAACAAAAAAGATTATATGAGTTTTTGTTTGGGTTGGAGATGGAAATGAAAAGAAAAGATAATTTAAAAATAAAGAATTACTTAAATACTCTATTTATATTCATTATTATGTTAATAATACATTTGAAATTATAGAAAAAATGTAGTGGGAACAATTAAAAGTTTCGGTCATCAACTTTTTTTCGTGTAAAAGAAAAACTCAAATTGAGGGAAGAAGGCTCTCATTAAATAATTTTTTTCTAAATAAAGGAAAGAATTCTCTAATCCCTCACCTTCCTTTCTTTTCTTTTGGGAAAGTGTATATGTCTCTTGCAGGGTACAAAAGGGTAAAAAAATTATTTATGGTGATTTATTTGGTGCTAAGAGAATGCGATTTACAGTAATATGTCAGATATTATTTCTTTTTCATTATTCATCTATCATTTTTACTTGTATGTCTAATTAGCATATCAACATAACAAACTTTTGTATTTTTCTTTTTAATTTTAACATGTCAATTAAATATACACATAGGACGTGATTAACGAGTGATAAAAAAAAAGTGATATCTAGAAAAAAAAATTTATAACAAGAAAGGAAGAAAAAGAAAATTTGAAAAAGTAAAAAGAAAGAATGCATGTTGAATAGCTTTTTATGGGTAAAATGCACCATGATCAATGTAACTACTCTCACATTACTAGTAGAATCTACAATGATCAATGCAAACAAATTAAAGAGTCTCCTTGCAAAATATGGCTTCACGAAATGAGTCCAAAAAGTGAATCTTGCAAAAGTTGATAGGGAAAATGGCACAAAAGCCCCTGTGATTTACCGGAAGTGTACGTTTGTGCTATGTGGTTTAGTGCATGTTTTCTCTCTGTGGTCTAACAAAATAGTGCCCAATACCCTTTCTGTTAAAAAATCCGTCCAACTTAATGGCATTTGCGCTCCACATGCACTATTTGCGAATTTTCGAGTAATTCACTTAAAATAACTTTTTTTTGGACCAAATGGTCATTTTAAATTTAAATAAAAATAAAAAATAAAAAATAAAAAACCCCCAACCAGCAACCCACCCCCCACCCAATAGCCAAAATTGCCACTACCCACCCCTCCACCCAAAATCGCACTACCAACACCTATTTCCAACCCCCAACCCCATCACCCTTAACCCAAATCACAAATCCTAATCCCACAACCCCAATCCTTGTTTGGTGTGTGTTGTATGCGTTTGCGACTTTGTGTGTGTGTTCATTGTGTGTACTGGTAGTGGTGGCATGGTCTGTGGTGTGGGGAGAGGTTTAGGGTGGGGGTGGTAATGGCGGGTGGAGTGATGGTGGGGATTGATGCTGCTTCTAGGGTTCTTTGGGATAGAAGGTCGGGGATGGTAATGGTGATGGGCGGTGGTGACACTGGGTGGGGATGAGGGGTGGTAGCTATGGTAAGAATGGCGGAGGGTGCTATTTTTTTTGGGTGGGGGGAAAGGTAAAGGTAAAGGTAAAGATAAAGATAAGGGTAAGGGTAAAGGTGAAGGTAAGGGTTGTGGGGCTAGTGAGAAAAAGGGGATTGGGATTAGTTTTTTTATTTGATTTTTTGGAATTAGGTTTTTTGTTTTATTTTTTGGTTAATATTAAAAGGGCAAATATGTCATTTTATCCACTACCTATACAAAATTAATAAATATTAGCATTAGAAGGACGTGTGCACTATTTTATTTGACAACAGGGAAGTTTCGTGCCCTTTAAGGAACATGGGAGAAACATGCACCTTAATCAAACACATGCGGATTTCTCTCGCTCTTGCTTGCTTGCGAGAAGTTTAGAGTCTTTTTCGCTAGGTCCACAAGACAAATATCGGTTCACACACTGTACAAGAGTAGCCTAATGCACAAAATTCTGCTGTACACAAGTCTAGGGAAGGTCAAGCCCAGTTTCGGTTCAGACATTGTGAGAGGCAAAACACAACCCAGGCAAAAAAGTTTGATCTTGATGCAATCTATGTCAACATCACATGGCCTTGAAGCATAGCAACCAGTAAAAATTGGAGTATCATAATCAAAAGATCATTTGCAAATAATCCCATTCTCAGATATCAAAAAGTGAAGCATATATAGATCCGCTACATCCGAATCATTAGGAACAATGCTTGAAACAAAGAAACAAGATAAAATGAAATCCTCAACAGAGTTTTAGCATAACCCTAACAAAACATAGTTTCAGCTACTTCTACAGTATAACTAGATGACAGTCTCTCACTGCTCCCCGGGAAGGGACTTGATGATATCCGAATCGCCTGAAGCATTACAACAACAGATATCAGTAAATCATACAGCAACATGCTGTACTGCAAAGGTTAAGTAAATAAGTAGGAGAATATATGATATACCTGGGTCAACAATGCTGAGGCATGACACACGGAAGTACTTCCCACAGGCTGTTCCCAGATCAACATTGTCTAAAAGTAGAGTAGGGCATCAGTAAAGAGAAAGATGGAAGGAATAATAAACATCTCATTAGATGTAACTTTCCAGGCATAGGTCACGGTTAGGCAATCTCATTCCTAATAGCGTGATGAAGCAGAAGAGCGGACGTTCCATTAGATATAACTTTCCACACCAAAGAATATAGTAATGAATTGGAAACTAACGCAATACAAGAGTCAACTCCAACTATTGAATTTCATCTAAGCAAGGTGAGAAAAAGCAAGCAACGAGTAGCTTGCAACTGGACATCCAGAACAGAAGGTGCAAGTGGCGAATTACAAATCACGCATATGAAAATGTATATTTGTAGTAACTTCTTACCGAAAAGATTATATTATCATAATATTAGCTAATTAGATGTGTGAAACCACGTTGGTCAGTTTCAATTTACTTGTAAATTGTTGCAAAATTCCTATGTAATGAACACCGATTATCCCAAGTAGAGATATTCAAGCAACACCATCACACTCTTGACACTCAAGAGACATTATTCAACGTGTGTTGCAGAACTATGCCCTCCAAAATATATAATGTCTTGGTTCCGAAGTTCCCTTGTTTAGAATGTTTTTCTCAAGTAATCAAGTCTAAAACCAAATCATCCACATCAAAGTAATCCACAAGTTCTCCAAGGTACAACTTCACCTCACAACTCCTATCCAAAAAACAGATTTGACTTAAAAAAAGAAGAAAAGAGAGCAAGTCCACCGCCAGCAACCCCATCAAATTAAGACAATAACCAACCAGATCGGACTGCATCCTAACTAAAAGGTTGCATACTTTGCACACAGTCTTACGCAAATAACATGTTCTGGGAAAGGTAGGTGTATTTATGCCCATAAATTGCAACATTGCATAAACTCACTTAGTAAACAGCAACGCAAATAATCGAGACCTACACAACAACTAAATAGCGAAAACCAACTATTTCAGAACTACCAAAACAGAGAATAAACAGCACTTACTTCCACTGTAGTGGTGAACTCCAACCTTAGCAAGCATAGCGTAGTACTCGATCTCAGACTTCCTCAAAGGCGGGCAATTGTTCGATATCAATATCAGCTTCCCTGCCACCCATACATTTCCACATTATTCCACAAAACACCACAACATAAGTTTCAATTCTTTTCACAAACACCCCACAAATTTTACTTTTTCACAAACACCCAAAACACAATAACAATTAAGAAAATCCACAAAACAAAAAAGTCTCAATTATTTCATAAACATCCCCACAAAATACAATTTTTTTACCTTTGGAGTTTCTGAGGGTTTTGAGCACGGTCTTGTAGCCGAGAGTGTACTTTCCACTCTTCATCACAAGCGCTAGCCTGTTGTTAATGCTCTCATGTGTCTTCTTCTGCAACCATATATAGTTTAAGCATTATATATATACACGCATACATATGTGTGTGTGTGTGTGTGTGTGTGTGTGTGAAAGCCTGCAAGCAGATAGAGAAAGGAGAGATAGGACTACAATACCGTCTTCTTTCCAGCGGTCACCATGGTGGCTGCTACTGACGGAGAGCACGGCGGAGGGACAGGGGAGGGGGATTGAGTGTAGGGTTTGGTTTGCTTTGGTGATTTTAGGGTAAGAGGAAAGTGTGAAGTGATATTATTAGGGCACGTAACTGAAATTGGGCCAAGAGGCCCGACTACATATTGGAGCTAGCCCAAATTTCTTTAGGGATGACAACGGATATCTTTTTTATTCAAAATCGACGAGTAACTATTCGATAAAAATTTAATAATAAAAATTGATAAAAAAATCCCTTAAAATTTGGGTTTTAAAAAGGAAAACCAACTTTACTTAATACAATCAAGACGTGGTTTGATTTAGTTACTTGTAAAGGGTTAATCGACTCCACCTTGTGCAATTAAAAACTTGGTTTAATTTGGTCATTTATAAAGAATTAACTGACTCCACCTAATACAATTAAGACTTGATTTGACTTGATCGGTTATAGAAGCTTTGGCAAAAGAAACTAGTTTCATTGAGAGAGCCTCGCTCTGAAATTTGAATGCCAAAGAATAGCGCCATTTAAATGAAAATTTACGAGTTTCTCATCCACTCACACTAGTCTTTCCAGACTTCAGACCATTAGCGAGATGGTAAAAGGGAGAATAATACAAAAGAAATATATACAAAATGAACTTACGACAACTACGCACCACCTATGTCTATGTTTTCAAAGGCAACCCCTTCTTTTTCAAATCCTGATAAAGTTATTGGATACACATAGAGAGATGATAAAAAGCAGAACAGGCAAAGCTCCAACAACTCCCCAAAAAGCTCAAAAACATCAAATTTAGGAGAACTATTGGGGTAAAATGTACCAACAACTCCCCTATCCCATCCCAAGATTTTAGGGGATGGGATTTTGAAGATCATGATCCCACAAAGTTGTTGGATCAAATACGAGGGTTCACTACGTCATCCACCTTAAGCCTTTAAGCTTTTTCAATTACACTAGTCTTTAAGCTTTTTTAATTACAGTTTTTAATGTCATGTTTTTTTTTAATTATACTTAAAGATTATATCTTGTTATTGAAAAATGAGTGATAAAACATAAGTTTTCATCAACAATACAAGACATAAATGAACGAGTGATAAAACCCTTCTCTTTCAAGAGAATTCACAACATGTCAAGTCCGGATAAAGTTTTTTGATAAATTCAGAGAGATGGTAAAAGTCAGAATAATTCAAAAGAAGTAAATAGAGACAAACCATTCAGGAAGTGTCAAATCTAAAAAGAGGAAGAACAATGACAAATACAGCATCAGAAAGAACTCACCTAGAACAGACAATTCATAAACATAAAAATGAGGAAAAACCAACACACCTAATCAGTTTCATTGAACAACCTGCAAAAATATCGGTCTGAGCTACACGACTACTCTAACACGGATTGCATAGTAACCTACCACCTTATATATGCTGGACATTATTAACTATAAATCATTAAGAATCTCGTTTATTCAACCAAGGGCAAACTTACTGCCTGTCCCTTCTCTGCCTAGCAAGTTTTGCTGCAACTTGTTCATCGGTCAATGGTAGATAATATATGCGAGGGGTGGCTCTGGTTTTCCTAAACAAGTCATCCAAAGTGACAATTGGTGGGTCAGTTTTCTCAGCAACTGGTGATGGTGCCCTCGGCAGCTGTTCTTTCATTGCCGATGAGTCACGAGCAGGGGGCTGGCGTGAGAGTGGATGCTGGGGCTCGTGGTGCTGCCTGGGTACCTGCTGGGGAGTAGGTACTGCTGGCTGAGAAGGAGCTTGAGCTGTAACTGCTGAAGTACTTGTGTTTACTGATGGAGTATCAACACGCAATTTTACTTCCTCCGGATCAACAAAATCAGCTACCAAATGGCGCCCTCCATTTGGAGGCCACTGGAGGTTGTAAACAGCATTTCGAGTCTCTATGGCTTCCTCTACAGAAGAGTACTGCATATATAAACAATATTCATGAAGTGATGAACTTCCTAAAATATCCTATATACGTAGGCGGGAACAGGGAAACGGGTCAGATTTATCCCGACGGGAACAAGAGTAACAATACAGTTTATAATGCTACAGCAGCGGGTATAGTAAGCAAAATCATACGAAAAGAGAAGGGGGATATGAAATAACCATAACAGATGCGTTGGATGGACGTCAAGTGGTTGATATTATCCCTCCAGGACCAAAACTTCTTGTTTCAGAGGGCGAATCTATCAAATTTGATCAACCATTAACAAGTAATCCTAATGTGGACGGATTGGTCAGGGAGATGCAGAAATAGTAATTCAAGATCCATACTGCTAAAGGCATTCGCTGTTGTATACATTGACTAACAGAAGCAGTGGATTATTACTCTGATGTTGACAAAATGTGCATGACCCTGAGAAGTTCATGTCTAAAATATTAAAACTAATTTTATCCGTTTTAACTTTTTTCCTTCTTTTTTGTTTACTTCTTTTTTCTATTGGCTGGATATTTTATCATGTATGTTAGACTTGGCATTGCCAAGACACGTGCAACTCCAGTCAGATGGCTTTTAGGTGCAAATCTCTATTTCAAGCACACCCTCTCTGGTAACCATAACTGCTTCAGTTGGTTGCTTGGATTTGAATGTCCAAGTTTCAGAGCAGAGAAGAAGGCAAGGGGATCTTGCCTCTTAAAATCATGAGAGACAGAGAGAGAGAGAGTTATTAAGAAGACTATTAAGAGAAGAGGGTTAGCACTTCTAGCATGATGTCTCGAGCAATATTATTGAAACTACCTGATTCAAAAGAACTATAAAGAAGAAAAAAAAAAGAGAGAGAGAGATTACCGTAACGTAGCAATGAGTCTTGATGTGATCCATCCAAAAACTACTGACTGTACCAGTTTTTGCCAAGAGCTCCTGCACAGCTTTTAGTGTAAAAGGACGCAGAAAGTTGTCTATCCTGAGGGAAATGGTAGGAGTTTTTTGTGATGGAGGTACTGCAATTTTGTGGGCAACAAATAATTAGCATATGTTTTTAATGATGGTGATATCAATTCTGAAAACAAAAAGGAAAGCTATGAACACTTGCTAAAAAACTTCTGCATATCAACTTTCAAAATGATATTTCACTCACCCACACGTTCCTTGGGTGCCTCTCCACCAAGCTTGGAGTTAGACCTGGTCAGGTTGGGCTTCGTTGAAGCAGTCAGAAGTGAAGCCTTTGGTTTCGGAGAAAGAATAGCACCGGAGCTTTGAGATTCAGGTACTTCCTGACTTTCAGTATTCCATCTGCGCTGCCTCTTGGGGGGTTCCTTGTTCTCAGCTTCGGTGGCATCTGCAAAAAGCAAATAAGAGCAAAACATCACAGAGAGGAAAGAAAGATAAGACAACCTTTTGACATGTCTAACTGATAATGATATTATTATAGCCAACTCTAAGCATATAATATGATAGCTTAATATCAGATCTAAGATGCCACTAGAACGTTAACATTATGTTAATGAATGCAAATGATTTACCCCTCACTAATATTAGAAGATGCATCAGCACTTGCAACATTTCCTGAACTAAAATCGATTAATAAAACAATCTATCTTTGAAGAACTCACTGGTCATATTAGTTCATTATAACGCCATAATAAAAAGGCCACATCCTGATGTCTTACATGTGCTTAGAAATCAATTAGTACCATCAAATGAAGGCTATGACGCTTATGTAGCAGAAGCAAGCAGAATCAACTATGTGTAGTTACGACAAAGCAATTCTCTAAAACATGCATGCCAACGATGCCAAGGTATCAAAACTCAGTTGGATAACAAGATGAGTAATTCCATGGTTGCAGGAGTGTCAGATCTAAGTTTTAATCGTGTTAGATCAATAAAAACATCCAATCATGATTATTTTCTAGGAATTAAAATATGGAAGCAGCAACAGTCTTGGATTGTGGCTAATGGAAATCATTAACCCATTTAACAAACTACAGAGTAAAAGTAAAATGAAAGTCAATGTTGACCAAAAGGCAAAATATAAGCCATATTAAACAAAAAATTTCTTCCTCCCACCATTGTTTCCACCAAGAATGCAAATGACAGCATAAAGAAAGAACCAAATACCATGTGTGGACACAGAACGCAAGAATATTTCAATGCATATTACAGTCAGAACTAGTCTAACGGAATAACTTGTAAGCTAAAACTTTTACTTTAAAAAGGTATTGGCAGGTAAACCGAAATCACATAATATGAACATTAGATCAGGTCATTAGATCAGTTCAATTTTTATACGTTCCCCTATTTTCTTGGACTCAAAAGCATTGTTTCCCCCCAATAAGAACGTGGCCGAAAACCTCCATTATGGAGCTCATGAAGAAAGCTTACTAGTCCTGCAAACTGCTATAAGCAACACGGAGATTACATACCTCTTAACATGTCTAATGCTAGGTTACCTGGTTGTTGTTTGGTAGAGCGCCATTTGCAAACTAGTATAAATTATGGAACACTAGGTACTTCTTTATCTCATTCTATTAAGATGTTTCATAAAGATCTTATTGCAGTAATAAGTTTACATTAGGTAATAAAATATAGGAACATAACAATTATTTGAAAGTTTTGACTTAAAAATTTAGTACCGGAATCTCTATAACCTTTATTTATATGAGCTAATTTCTATATAATTATCCCAATTGCCAAATTTAGCATTTCAAGTTGCTAATATATTCGCATCTATCATAAAAATTCGCAATTAAGGGGTTTAGCGGATTCTGGCAACAATGGTCTAAACCTCATTAAAATAATCAAATTAGACTTCTATTACATGCTTTCGTTAAGAAATTAAAGCAGCTCACTGGATATGCTCATGAGACAGTTACATAAGCATTAACAATGTCCAATTTCATTGGAAGTAAAAGGAAAATAACCGAAAAATCTCTTCATCATTATATTACATGAATTGCAATTTCTAACAAGTTCAACTGTTAATATGTCGCTCAATCATATTGAATAGAAACAAGTACATTAATTAATTATTTACCAATAAAATAGCCAAACAGGTAACAAATTACAAAGCAGTGATATACAGTACTAGTACCTTGAAACTTCCTTTTCTCAGACAAAGCAGCATCACTATCCTTATGTGCATTAGAAGACTCCCACTTGTCAGATGGGGTAATGTGTTGCATAACATCAATACTACCACCCTCACCAATGCCAGGCTCTTTGTTCGAGTCAGTTTTTTCACCCACTTTACTTGAAATATGATCAGAATCGACATGTCTTGTCTCTGACATGTCCTCCTCCATTGAATCATCACCAGATGATTGATCAAGATTTACTTTTTCAAGAAGATCCCCATCCGCCCCATCAGTTGTCTTGCTAAAATCATTATCATCTAATTCCACTGGAAGCAGATATGACAGAAGGCCAATGAGAATCCAGCATAATATTTACAACAGAAGCAAGAAAGTAAAAAAGAAAAAACAATTTACATTAGTGTATAAAAACCCATGAATAGAATGCGATGCTCAACCATACCTTGTGGTTTTCTTCCCTTCCCAGAAGTAGCAACATCAATTTTCTCTTCAGCAGAAGGTTCTCTTTGCTCAGGTGACAAACCAGATACTGGACTAATATCTTTTACAAAGGACATCTGGTTTAGCTCATTATCATATTCAACCTTCTCTGTAGCTTCATTCTCCAAATTATGTTCCACCACCGAGACATCAACTGACATCTCATCTGCATTATCATTTTTCTTGCTAAATTCTATATTTTTAGGTTTATCATCATCAGTTTCTCCTTCCAAAGTTTGGTTACCATGTGGCACTGGATCATCCGATGGATGAACGATGCCATCACCTGGAGGGTCTCTGCTGGATGATGGCTGCACCATCTCCGGCCTAATAATTTCTGGTTCTAATTGGACATTATCAGCAGTTAAATTTTCCTTTAGTTCGTTCTTTTCATTAACAGTTAAAGCATCATTAGAAAATGACTCAGATTTTACTTGTAACCCTAAGTTATGGCTGACCTCATATACCTGGTCGCTTGAATAGGGCTCACCACGATCAGCATCCATCTGGGAAGATTTTAAAGATATATCCTCTGGCTTAACTTCGATGTTTTCTGCAGCTTTCTCAGGGGGCAAATCTGTTTCCTCAACCTCATTGTTGCATATCTTAATATTCTTGTCCTCAAGTGTTTGATGAACCTGGCAATCCATAACCTCACCAATACTTTGCACAGTAGCCTCTAGAGTGACTGATTCACCGACCAAAACAGCACCCTTCTGGGAAGATTTTAAAGATTCGTCCTCTGGCTTAACTTCGATGTTTTCCACAGATTTCTCAGGGGGAAAATCTATTCCCTCAACTTCATTGTTGTGTGTCTTAATATTTTTGTCATCAAGTGCTTGATGAACCTGGCTATCCACAACCTCACCAATGCTTTGCACGGTAGCCTCTAAAGTTACAGGTTCAACCACCAAAACAGCATCCTTTTGGGAAGACTCAAGAACCACATTATCCTGACTGATAATCTTGTCAGCAAGCATTCCTGCTTCACTTGAAGTAATGTGGGGTAAAACAACCCCATACTGGATGTTACTTACAGCCGGAGGAGCCTCAACCACTGCCGGTTCCCCAGCTATGGTAATAGGTTCAGTACCAACAGTTCCTTCCTGGTTCAAAGCTTCCCCTTGATAAATTTTAGTTGGTCCATCGTCAATATCCACCCTGGTCACAGCTTCATCTATTTTTTGAACTTCACTTCCGCCGTGCTCCAAAACTTCATTGGCAATTTGAACTGAACTACTTTCCACTTTTGTGTCTCCAAAATTTCCCACATGCTCACTTTCACCATCAGAGGCCTTATGCTCTTTTGCCTCAGCAGCTGCCCTTTCATTACGAATCGCTCCATCCAACCGCTTCACTAAGTCATCCTTCAACCCCTTTGTCGGTAAGTTCCTTCTCTTAAGCTCTTCCTTCAACTCTGCCACCTTCCACTTATTAATTGGTCGGTTATCAAGAATGGGATACTGTGTCGACATCCTTCTTACTTTTCAATGGAAAAATCCGCTCTTGCAATCCTATTAACAGAAGGCATCACAAGCAGAATCTTAAAACACGGTCCAAATTCAGAAACTAGCAATGAATGAGAACAGAAATGCTAAAACCTCTCCACCCCCTTACAGCATAACAGGGAACATAAACAGCACATCAATGTTATAACAATAAAATGCTGTAAACTTTAAGCTTAATCAACTTGAACAACATCAATATCACAAAAAACACGGTAACAGTGTACACAAAGTAAACTATAGATCCCACAGAATCCCATCTATTTAAAAGAACACCTCTTATGACAATAAACTTTGATCCTTAACGATATAAAGACCTCTTATTTCGCACAACAAAACCAGGTGCACATTAAGATTCATTTACAGCAGAAACTACTACTACACCATACGTTTTTCAATTCGTAACCAGAGTCAATTCATGTAAAGCAAGAGCAACTATTATAGAGCCAAAACATGGTACAACCCCCAAAGCAGCAAGTACAATTAATCTGAGAGCAGTAATTATCAAAGCAAAACATCTCAAAATTGAAACTTTATAACATTTATATTTACAGCAAGCCCTAAAAATTCATCAAAACAATGTTCTTCAATATCCAACAAGGCAACTACAAATACCCAAAAACGTAATCTTTTAAAAAGGGGGAAAAATCATTTTCTTTTAAAAAAACCAAAAAAAAAACACTCCTGAACACTTAGTTGAAGCAAATGGTGGAAAAAGAGACCCATTTATGAGGAAACCCTAGTTCAAAAAAGAGCATGGTACAAACAATAAAGCAGCTGGTACAACTAATCTCATGGCAATAATTACCAAGCAAAACAGCTCAAAATGGAAACTTTACAACATTTATATTTACCAAAAGCCCTAAAAATTCATAACAACAATGTTTAACAATTTATCCAACAACACACATAAAATATAAAATAAAAATAAAATAAAATGCAAGCTAGGGAAAATTAATATCAAAATTGAAAAATAAAAACAAAAACAAAGATTAAATACTTACTTGGAGCAATTCGTGGAAAAAAAAAAAGAACCCCTTTTTTATGAGCAAACCCTAGTTCAAGAAAAGCAAAAAAACCATGCCCAATTTGTTAGATTTGGGTACATTACTAAAATACCCAATTGCAGAACCCTTAATTAGTCCCTGGAAAAATTAAAGAAAAAAGATAAATTAAAAATTAAAAGTTAATTTTCACAAGAAGGTTAAAATTTTATGGTAAAAAGTAAATCTCAAAATAAAAAGAGAAAAATAGAGTTAAGATAAAAATTTCTATCTTAATAATTGTGAAATGGAGAATAATTTTGGATAAAGAAATGTGATGAAATTGTTGATAATGTTTAATTTTCTCTATGAAAATGCTTTTCTTTGTTTTGTTATCTAATAATAAATTTGGTGAGATACGATGTGGTATATAGAGAAATGGATAAACCGGGTCTTCATGTGGATCCTAATATGGGTTCGGGCAAGAGGCACAATTCACAATCTGGGTTTTTGTTTTTGTTTTTTTTTTGACGACATGGCATCCTAACTGACAAAATTTGATCACCGAATTATTTGAGAGAACTCGACCATCAACTGTTAAACCCTCAAGTGCAACTTCACACATGATTCAAATCAATTAAGGAGAAACTTTAAAATGTCGAACCCAAAAATTCACAATAACAATTTTCTCTTGCTATTGCTGGACCATGACTAAGGGGAAATCTGGGTTTTAATTTTTCTTTTCCTTTTAAATCTGAAAATTGAAATGTATCGTGGTCCAAAACAGAGGCCCAAAAGGCAAAACAAAGATGGTTGTAGCTCTAAAACAAAGCCCAAATCATAATGAATAAAAACATATGGGTTAAGCTCAAAACAAGCACGAAAAATACTAGAGGGAAGGTTTGAAGTCGAGGGCCGGGCCAAAAGTCCAAATTAAAGACGGTCAGAACTTAATTGGCAAAGAATTTCATTACCTCTTTTTTTTTTTTATTCAAAGAAAGTTTAAGGTCATTCAACACATATTAAAGATTTAACTAGCAAGAATTAATCTCGTAACCTTTCGTATACACAACAAGTAACATACTACTGTACCAAAATCCTCGTGGCCGTTATCTCTGTTATACTTAAAACTGACGTGCATTGGGGTCTCGATAACTGGTAAAATGATACTGTGGGCAAAAATTAGATATGGATACCATGAATTCTTTATTTAAAAAAAAAAAAACACGATTCCATTAATATGAAATGTGAAGATTACAATAATTTTATCCTACACCAGTAGGAGAAAAATAAAAAACAAGGATATCCTTTAAGAGGGGGAGAATATTTGATAACCAGTCAAATTTCTAACTTATCATACAAGGCTTGTTTGGCCACCCAATTTGCAGCGCAATTAGCTGTCTTCTTAGTGGACTGAAATCTAACCTAGTCGATCTCAGCTGTAATCAAACGAATATCATCGACAATAGATTTAATTTCCCATGGAGATCCATTGTTTGATGTGTTGATGGCATTAAGGACAGCAGGTACATCATTCTCAAATATGATGGAAGAAAGACCAAGACTTCTTACGAACGAAACAGCTTGCTTCAAAGCCAAGGCTTCTGCCTCCAAAACAGAACTGCACCGGACTTTACAAGCAAGACCATAAACCAAATGGCCAAAAGAGTCTCGACAAACCACTGCAATAGCCGCTTTAGAGGAAGACACAAAAGCTGCATCCACATTGAATTTAATTCAATTGGAGGGTGGTGGCATCCAACATTCTTGGTGATTAGAGGAGTTAGTGGTTGACTGCATATAGTTATTAGTTGTATTTGCAAGGTTGAAATCATGCATGAAACTGTATGCATCAGACAAAGCTAGAGCAACTGAAATATTCTTGCCTTCCCTAACAAAAGAACATCTAAATTTCCAAATCTGCCAAGCCAGGAAAGCTATGTGAGCTTCACCGTGAATTATTGATTAGCGGCACCAACAACTACTGCCTCTATCTTGGATTACGCAAACTTTAATTGGGTGTTGATTGTTTATCTCACAATATTTTCTGAATGTTTGTCTCCATAATTGTTCGTCAAGAAAAGTGTTTATATCATGAAATTTAATGTGTAATAGGACTTAGCATATTTTTATCCTTATCTTGGATCATATGGTTACTATGTAAAGTAATGAAGAAAACAATGTCAAAAATCCATATTATATATATTACCAAAAGTACTAACAATTCATTCTAACTATATTCTTCAATTTATCAAGCAATTCCACAAAACTTGATATTTTTAAAAGGTAAAATGCATGCCAAGGAAAATAAAAAGTAGAAAAAAATTAAAAAAAATTAAACTTAAAGAAAATAGTGGGAAAAGACGCCCTAGTTCGGGAAAAAAAATGCATCGTGCAATGAACAAAATGCTAAAAGTTCATAAAAAAAATTAAAAAAGAAAGAAAATCCAAAAATAATAATAATTTAAGGTTAACAATGCAAGCTAGGAAAATAAGTCAATTCTTGTAGAGGATTGATTCTTGAATTTCAATAGTTAGCACATTCATCCTAGTTAGCAGTCCCAGCAGCTCCGTATCAAGGTCACGATCGATATCGTCACTAGCATCAATATCGATATCATCAATAAGAAAACATTTAGGCTTGTTATCCAGAAACTTGTTCAGAAATACCGTAATGAAATGAACATAAGAGTTTGTAGCTAGGTATTTGACCAAATAGGATCATCCAGTTCCTATAAAACCTATCACTAAAATACCCCCTAATTAAATTAAAAAAAATTATTTACACTTACTTGGAGTAAATGGTGGAGAAAGAGAGACCCAATTTCTTACAGTTGGACAAATTACTGAAAAATCTAAATGGAGAAACGCTTAATTAGCCCAAAAAGGAAATACAAACATGGATCGAGCCCAAAAACGAAAGCCCAAGGAAAAAATGCATGAGCCAAGCCCATGAACAGTGAAACTGTAACAAATGGGTGATGAAAATGGATAACGATCCCCTCGTCTATTAGTTTTCTTATTTTCTAGATGAGGTATACGAGCCACATAAATTTATTTTTTTAAACCATCGAATATGGAGTGTGAAACTAATTATCTATAAAAAAGATATTTTAAAATTATTTAAAATAAATAACTGAGATTTTAAAAAATGAAATTGATGATCTCCTCGCAATGTGTCTGAATTGTAAAGTTGAAATAGTCGAAAATATGTGTGACTATTCCTTTTCTGGCTCTTTTTTTAAAGGAAGTCAATCTTTGAGAAAAGATATAATCATGTGGACAAGGATCTACACTTGGCAATTATAAAGGTACAATTCCCACTAATCCTACAAAAAAAATTAAAAATATTTTAAAAATATCTTGATACTTTTATTTAAAAACCTACGTAACCGAACAATCGCATTAATTTTAGTATACAAAATTACTGAACTCCCACTAATAAAACATATTAGATTTGCCCGTGCTTTGATTCTTTCTATATAGATTAGAGCATTCGAATAAACAAGATGGCAATTCAAGAATGCATACCCCTGTTTGGATACAGCAGTTCTACTAAGCACCTAACTTCAACTCATCTCAACTTCACATTGATTGCTTTTTTCGTTTATGGTCTACATTTACTTGGCAGGGTCTTTCACTACTTCAATTTATTGGCACCATGAGTTGAAGCTCAGAAACCTTTTGGTTTATTTTAAGTCAATGGTAAACTATACACCTCTCCTTTCTATATTGAAGTGTGGGTCTGATAGTCTCTTCACCTCATCTAGAGAGTGAAAATCTTGAAATTTACAATCAAGATCATGAGTTCGAAATTTTATGATTATTTTTAGGTAAATACCATCAACTTGTACTATTCAAAGGACAATGAGTGTGGGGTCACCTTGGTACATATCTTCGCAATGCGTGTCATCATTTTTTTTCTGGTAAGGCCGATGGAATATTGTTTATAAAGATTGACTTGTGGCTCAAACTGAGATTATTGCTACATGTGTTCAAGTTGATCCAAATCTATTTCATTTTATATAAAAGATGGACCTAAATCGGAACCCAAATTTTGAGTTTTCTTGATCTTGTTAGTTGATCTCGCAATTTTTTTTTTTAGATGACGTGGGAATTTAGCTGGTGAAACCTGACCATCAGATTATCTGGCGGAGCCCGACTACCAACTGGTAAACTTCCATATATAGCGATGCGCCCCTACACAGTTAAGAGCGGAATTTCAGAGTAGTAAAGAATATCAAACTCGTAATTTCGCAATCTCACAAAAATAATTTTATCTCCTTACCGTTAGACCATACCCCTAAAAACAATGATAGCTATTTGTCAAAGATGGGATTTCCTTTCCCCTTCTACTTTAACCTGGTGCGAACAATTTTGATTTACTGAGAATGAAACGACCATTATTGTGTCTGCATCAAAATTTCTGGTGTTTTCTGTGTGGTTGATCAAGTGGCCATGGTCTCGGTCAGTATTTTCTTTTTCATGTCTCCCAAAAAGATAAGCCTATAACCCTTGGCCCATGACATGCATGTCATATGAATAAATGCCAAGTGTGAATGAATGTTTTGATGAATTCTTATGTCACCATCCATTTTAATGAGCTTGACAAGGACTATTTCCAATTTGCTTCATACTGAAATTTTAGAAATTAAATTAATATGGTCCTGTTCTTCGTAATCATTTGATAGATTATCATTTCAGTTGCAAATAAATGAAAAGGTTTTGGGTTTGGATAAATTAGAAAGTTAATTTCTTTAAAATTAGTTATAGTAGGTCTTGCATTTGAAATTTTTGGATTATGTCTCTTTCGGGTGAAGTTATATATTTCAAGATTTGACATCTGGTATTAGTTTGAAAAACTTCCCAAAAAAAAATATTCATTATAAAAAAAAAGATGGAGATGATACATATATGTTCAACTTTTGGCTTGGAAACAAAGTGAGGGAATAAACACTACCACATTTTTTATCTGCTACAACATTTAAAATAAGTATAAAGAAATAAAAAAAACTATTACAAATGACTTTAATTGTTGTACATGATGCAGTTGTATAAGATCCTATTGTTACTGCAACAGTTTTTTTAATTGCAGTTAAACTATAAATTTTAAATCGTTACGAAAAAATAATTTCATGAGCAATTATTAATAAAGTATTAAAAAAGTTAATTATGGCAATTAAATAAAATCATTGCAAAAAATTTTAACTTATACAACATAAAACCTGTTGCCATAAGACATTTATTGTAATATGTTTAATTATATATTGAAATAGGAAAGAAAGGTAAAGTTGAAAAACACAGATTCTAAAGTCATGATAATGTTAACTGAATTTGGCAGATACTAGAATACATTATAGTATTTAAGGATATCTTAAGTCGTCAAGTTAGACTCAGCTAGTTAGCTGTCGTCAGAATTGGTTCTTTAAATGTAATTTATGAATTATAAAACAATTAATAATTATATATTTATCGAAATTTAACCTAGAGTCAAATTTCTAGGTTCTTATTTATCAATAATTGTTTGTCCATCTCATGATACTTGTCGACAAGAAAACAATGGTTTCTGATATCATGCTGAAAGGTCAAAACTAGATTGACAATCTCAATTAAAATTAACTGATATCTAATCAAACAGATTATAATAATGCAATCATGTCTCAATGAAGATCTTCACCTGGATTCTTGGGATCGTCATGTATTGTCCTCTTTTGAGCAATGACAATGATGGCGATATTTAAAAAAAAAAAAAACTAATGTTTCCACAATTATTTGCATAACATCGTAAATCTTATTCTGTTCTGTGAGATTTAAAATGGTAAAAGTTTCTTATTTTTTTCTGTAAGATTTAAAATGGTAAAAGCTTCCGACCAAAAAAATGTATATCTATTGTAAAAGCTAACGTAATTCAACGTTACCACAATTATATGCATGTGTTTCGGAATTGATCATCATGTACATTGCTAGTAGTAGCTAAGGCCTTTTCCTGGGCCTTTTGCACTGTGTATAGGGTTGTGGAAGGAAAGGAAAGGAAATTAGTGTACAAAAATTAAGTTTTCCGGTACCACTAGGCATTTGTTTCAGTAATATGATTCTCGTTTTAGGTGCGAAAAAGTCTCGAGATTGATTTTCAAATTCTATAATATTTGTTGTAAGTGATGTAATATTAACTTAAACCTTTCTTTGAATCAAGAAAAAAAAGGAAATGATTAGATTTGATAATTTTTGTTCGGTTTGAAGAATAAAATAAGAGGAAATGATAATTGCTATAAATCATTCTCGTTTTGGTGCGAGATGTCTTAAAATCGATTATTGGATTCTGTAACGTTTGTTGTCAGTGATATAATATTTATTTTGCTCAGCAAAAAAAAAATTGATTTAGATCTCCATTTGAATCAAGAAAAAGAAAAGAAAAGAAATGATTGGATTTGATATTTTTTGTTCAGTTTGAAGAATAAAATAAGGGGAAATGATAATTGTTATAAATCATTGTACAAATATTTTTTGTAAACTGTATCTTTAGTTTTTACCCAAAAAAAAAACTGTATCTTTAGTTGGACACCAAATGATAATTTCTTTAAAATAATAAGGATATTCTTAGATTGTTATAATTTTTTAGATTCTTTTCCCTCAATTTTCCCTTGGTTTTAAGTGAAAATTAATGGATAATTAATGAATATTCTCTAATTTCCCTCTTTAATAATTATTGGATAGAACAAGTAAAATGCCTTATTACTTGATTTCTCTCCATTCTCCTCATTCACCTATCGAAACAAGCTCTTTAAGTTTTCATTGCATCTTGTAGCATGTCGTTGAGAAGGGACTGTCAGAGTTGGGCAACATATCAACAACATCCAATATTTTTTACGAGGAGGCACTCTTTTTAAATACGATTATATATTAGATTTACTCTAAAATTATAAGTCATGTGGTGTAATATTGGTACGACTCAACCATGAGTTTTACTAAGAGGTTGACAAGGGTTGCAGTCCCTACTGACCAAGAGTTGAAATTATATTTTTTGAAAATATGTATATTTTTAAGATATTTTTAAATTAAAAAATTATTTCGAACCCAATGAAAAAAAATTATTCATATATGAGTGTTCAATTGTGTGTTTTTAAGTCTTAATGAACAAAAATCCTAGAACTGCCCTTGGGCTCAAAGCATATTATAAATCAGTCAAAGACCAATTAATATTTTTGTTGGGAGAATATAAATTTAAATTCTAAATATTTGATCATAATAAATTATTTCTCAAATACTCCACTTAACTTTCGAGGGATCAACAACGTCTAATTATTATGATAATAATCATTCACGCACAACACAACAGATTCAATTATTTATACCAGTGGAAGATATCAAGCTTTGGTTCATGCCATCAAATATCATGTTATTAAATAGGTAGTCTAATCATATAATAATTGATCATGCCCAAACGGTCAGTGTACAGTTGCATTGGAATCTCCTAGATTTTGTGATGTGTTCAAAGTTTCAGCTTCAAAACTATCAGTATAAGATCACATGGATCATGTGGATTTTATCCCGCCAGTGTTTTACAATAAACGGGCATATATTTTGATGAGTATTTGTGACCTAAGTTGATAGAACTAGTTTATAAGGTGTGCAGATTGGTAATAAGTTCCTTGAAGCTAGGGATGGCTAATACCGCTTAATAGCATAAGGTTTAATTTAATTTAATTTATGTGTGTAAATTCTCCCTAAATTTATAATTAATTAAAATTAGACGGGACCGAAGACTCTCCTAATATATTTTTGTTTTAAATAGTGGAGCTTTGATGAATTCTTAGCGATCTAGGCTCCGTTTGTTTGCCGTAAAATATTTTTTCAAAAAATATTTTTCGGATTTTACGGTGTTTGGTAACATTAGAAAATTGGTCAATCGTAAAATGTTTTACGATAAAAAATTGAGGCTGCTTTTTTTAAATTTTATAGTGTTTGGTAACACCGTAAAATTAGTCAACCGTAAAATATTTTACTGTCAACAATTGCGGCTAGTACAAAATTTTATAAAATGTTTTACAGGACTTTGGGAGAAGAAAATATTTTACGAAATTCACGATATATCCAAACACCAGAAAATATTTTTCAGTAATCTATTTTTCGAAAAAATATTTTTTCCCAACAAGTTATTTAACGGCAAACAAAAGGAGCCCTATAAAATATTTTATTTTCCAGGAAAACATTTTTTACAGAAAATATTTTACACAAGTAAGTTATTTTACGGCAAACAAACGTAGCCCTGTAAAATATTTTAGTTTCTAGAAAAATATTTTACAGGGCTCCGTTTGTTTGTCATAAAATAACTTGTTGGGGAAAAATATTTTTTCGGAAAATAGAATACTGAAAAATATTTTCTGGTATTTGGATAAACCGTAAGTTCTATAAAATATTTTCTTCTCCCAAAAGAAATGAAAACATTTTCCAAAATATTGTACTAGCCGTAATTGTTGATCGAAAAATATTTTACGGATGACCAATTTTTTGGTGTTATCAAACAACGTAAAATAAAAAAAAAACAACCGTAATTATTGATAGAAAAATATTTTACAATTAACTAATTTTTTAATATTTTTAAATATCATAAAATTTAAAAAATATTTTTTGTAAAATCATTTTACGGCAAACAAACGCAGCCCCAACCCTCAGCGTAAACGAACTGCAATCAGGGATGTGAAGTATAGAAAACTATCTGTCATGTTATGTAAAGTATAGAAATGGCCTCGTGATGCTTGCTTTTCACATCAAAACTTCCTTTGAAGTTTATATTCACTAATTGCCAATATATAATAATTGAAATAAGAGAATTTTTTGACAAGTGTCAATAGCATTACTCAAAAATTAAGTTTCGTACATATGTATTTACCTAATACTATCTCATGTCTTATTTGTCTCATTAATGCGACAAAAATACTCTTCTAGTACTTCAACTTTAGGCTCCGGAGCCAACTTTAATATAATTAATTATATTGTTAGAATTATATTTACACTAATTTCATATTAAAAAATTAAAAATTTTAAAATCACTTTTTAAAATTATGAACTACTCTTTTTAATATTAATTAATTTTAAGATTAAATCTCATAACTCTTAATATGGTATTAAAGTTAGACCTATAGTCTAGTCTTGTTTATCTTTTACGTGTGTCATCTTCCACTAGTGTTCATACATGTGTGATTATTCTCAAATTAAGTCACACGTGTGTTCAACCTTCTTCCGTGTATTCATGTGTGATTCATCTCAAAGAATCATGTCATATTAGGATCAGACGTAAGGGAAAATTTTAAAATTTATACTTATTTCACATTAAAAATTAAAAATTTCAAGATTTTCTTATAAAATTTTGAAGTACTCTTTTTAATATCAATTAATTTTAAAATAAAATCTCATATTTTTAATATTTATAACCATTAATTTTCCCTCATCATAGCAACTCATATGTGAAAGCTAGTCGTAAACATATACCATCATGTGGATTGCCACTATGCAAACGAACCTTTACGCGTGTATATTTCAAAGTTGTGTTGTCAATTCTTGAAACAAATTTGTTGGTTATTATGTTTGAATTATTAATATAGTTAAGTAAATAATACTATGTTTGAATTTGTTGGTTACTATGTTTGAATTATTTGATTTCGTTTATAATATTATAAAATTATGATAAAATCTTTATTCGATAACTTTGTCATCCTTATACAACTTTCTTAGATATTGCGAGAGGTTATGAGTTCAAGTCTCGCTGATTATGTTGTATGACTTTAGACCTATTATAAATAAAATAATAATAATAAAAATTTCTTAGAGATTAAGTTACTTCGTCCAACACAATTCAATTTTAGGATGAAATTCAATTTCTTAACATGGTATCAAAATTAAGTCTTAACTTTTAGTCTTATCTATTCATATGTAACCAATTATTTTGATGATGTCAATGAACTCATCTCTTTTTATTGATTTCGTTCATCTATGTTGGCTCTTGATATATCCATTCCCATATATTTTTTTCTGGATGACTTGAAAACTCAGTTAGCAGAATTTGATATTAGATTATTCGTAGAATTTAATCATCGAATTATCTATCGGACCTCGACCTCCAATTGATAAACCTCCAAAATATAACAGTACACCTTCACATATGTACCACATCAATTAAAGACGAAATTTAAAAAAAAAAATATTTAATTTATAATTTCATAAAAATAATTTTATTCCACTATTTCTGTAACATGGCCTGGAAGCCATTCCCACATATATTATACTTGTATTTTGTATTATAACTTATTCTCCTCGTACTAGATAGCTACCACGTGTCTTAGAAGCATGTATACTACTTTGTGGCCTAATTCTTTTCCACAGAGGCACCGCCCAATCGAACCACCATCAAAAAATAGTCATAAGTGGACAAAGCTCCTTTCCATGGATGCAAGCTACTACCAGCTCCATTAAATTTTTTTATATCCACATGGACATGAAATTCACCATTGGATCTTTCTCTTGCCAAGAGTCATGAGATCCTAACCCCACCTATTGCAGTTGATGTTGCTTTCATATTTAAGATCACAATCATGCACAATATTTTTCTTCTTTAATCAGTGAAAACAATCTGTTAATATTTTTTGTCAAACTTTGGAAAGTCTCTTTCTATAAACATAATTCACAAAAGCGCCCAAAGAGTATAGTAAATGTTTAGGACATGGGTTGTGATATTTGTTCACATATCAATTCAAATTATTAGTTAGAAAATTAGTTTTTTTTGAAATTTTCTATCTTTATAACACGCGTTGTACTTAATTAGTTTGAATTAAATCTTATTTGGATTGGATTATATATCTTGAAAATTGACACCTTGAATAAGAGTCCAAATAATTTTTCTCGATCGAAAAGTTTCTGTTATCAAAAAAATAAGAAAAAAAGAAAGAGAAAACATAATTCTCAAACTTCTTATTTTTTGTAATGGAGGGAAAAGCCATTACATATTTACTACTCTAGATTATTATTCACCATTTTATTTTATTTGATTTTCCCAAGAAGACAAGTGACCAATGCATGATGTTTTTCGTCATACACAATTCAAGATATTAAACGAAACGCAAAATTAATAAATAAATCGGCACTATAATTTGCTTTCATATAAACATGTTCCACTCGAAATCCCTCTTGATTTCTTAAAATCTATTTGCATTATTAATTCTTCGACCAATAATTCTCAAACTTTACCATGTTAACTTTTATCTTCTGACCGACCAAAAGAAAATTTTCATCTTCCGTGTACCTCAAGCATGATATTCTAATATTCTAATGCATGGTATTGAACTTTAGCAACCAAGAAAAGTCTTTTACTTGTGAAACCTAATAACTTCTATATAAGCAAACCTTAACCATGTCTTACATCTACAACAAAATCACTAATACTCAGAAGAGCTTAAAGAGTTAGCAAGGTTTGTGCCCTTTACAAGGTAAGCAAATTAGAATTCCACAAGTTAATTAATGAAGAGAAGCTTCTAGGTGTAGTGAAACCTTACCCCACTCCATTAATTATATCTAACATTGTGAAGTTATGAACAGGATTTGACGATTGTAAATTGTCTACATTACGTGATGAGCAAATTCATTCCCTACTACATATAAGTGTTGGCCAGAAGCTTGCCTACTTACACTCCATCAAAGGAAAAACTCTTCTCTCTTGTCACTCATTATCAGCCTCTTGTCTCCTTGTACTTCACTTTGGCATTATTGTCAAACTCAAAAACAATCAGAAAGAGGTTAGTTAGAGTCTTTTCCAGCTAGCAATCACAGTGACTTTGGCTTGATATATTTCTTTGATCAAGCTTCAAAACTATTTTAAGTGCATAATATTATACAAACTCTGAGCGACGAACCCGTGAAGTGATAAGAAAAGAAAAAGAAGAAGAAGATGGGAGTTGCAGGCACTTTAGAGTACTTGTCTGACTTGCTAAGCAGCAGCAAGAAAGGCAAGAAGAGGAAGCAGGTGAGTACTGTTGCAGTCAAGATCAGAATGGATTGTGAAGGGTGTGCACGTAAAGTGAAGAAGGTTCTCTCCGGGGTCAAAGGTATAGTATTTATTTGAATTCTCCCCATAAAAGTATTTTCTTTATGATGGTAACTCCATGAAAAGTTTTTGGAGAACTGTACATGAGATTTTCACCCTCATACAACTTCTCATTCAATTCTTTAATTATAATAGGAAAGTCTTATATTTTTTTGTTTTTGTTTTTTGTTTTGAAAAAAGCCTTATATATATCTTAAAGCTTTGAAGATGTTATTAAATTGTTAGCGCCTCATAAAAATATTCCTTCTAATGTAATTGTTAATACAAATTGGAAAAACCACTATCTTAAGGTTTCTACCCCAAGAAATTTTTTTGTTGATGAATATCTCCGTCGTACATAAATCAGAAGCGAGATTTCAAAAAATGGTAGATACCTATGTATACGCTTTTGATCTCACCTATGAAAATATAAGATTATTGGACGTAAATAACAAAAAAAAAAATCAATATTTTAAAGTTGTATATGGGAGGTGCTAAACTTTGGACACATATTCCACTCAAAGTCCAATTTAGACAGGAATAAGATTTATTGTGACTATCCCAAAAAAATTAACTTAACTAATTTATCCCTGAAACATAAGTAAGTCTCTTATTCACACTCATTGCTCCACTATAATAAACCCTAAAATTTTTATTTTATTTTTGTATTATATGTTGAGCAGGTGCAAAATCAGTGGATGTGGACTTGAAGCAGCAGAAAGCAACTGTAACTGGATTTGTTGATGCCAAGAAAGTGTTGAAGGCAGCTAAATCAACTGGGAAAAAATGTGAGCCATGGCCATATGTGCCATACAATTTAATTGCACATCCTTATGCTGCGGGTGTGTATGACAAGAAGGCACCTGCTAATTTTGTTAGGGCTACTGCCGACCCTGCTGTGGCCAATTTGAACCCTGTGGAAGAACAATACACCCTAATGTTTAGTGATGAAAATCCAAATGCATGCACCATCATGTAGAATATATATATATATGTGTGTATGTATGTATATGTTATATATAAGATAGTTAAATTTTTTACTTTTGACTTAAGCGTTTTCTTGTAGAGTTTCTTAGTTTGTTGCAAGTAAGTGGATAAGGTTTTGTAAGTGGAAAGTTTTGCTTTTGAGGGGTGAGTTTGTCTAAACGCGTATTGCTTCCTGTAGTGGGACAATATAAAAATAAGGGTTACTATTTCTTTGTTTTGAGGTTGTGGAATGCAATTTTTTCCCGAAAATTTTTTGGGTTAGTCTAAATAAATTTATTAGTCTCTCGAAAAAAATTTTGTTGTACATGTTTTTCACTCTTGTTTACATTCAGTAATTAAGCGATTGAGCTTCACTCATTCACTCTTTTTTTGTTGGTATATAGAGTGAATTGGATAGATAACATTGTGAGATATACTTTTAGAGTAAGAAATATTTTATTTTTCTTCTAAACGTGGTGACTCTTGCTACTTGAAGTCCTATGTGACTGAATTTGCATCAAATGACCCATTTGCTAACAAAAATAAGGAAAGAAATATTACTCCTTAATTAAGGTCTTGTCCAATATACATGCCATCACAAGCAAGTATAGCAGCAAAAGAGAAAAGATATATATAAGAATTTCACTACAAGAAAAACAATATTTGGCGAGGGACAATTCCCCTTGCCTGGCCCTCGCCGAAAAGGTCTCGGCGAGGGCCCGGCGAGGGAAATCGTACCTCGCTAAAAGTTTTGTCGCTGAATTGGGGTTCCTCACCGACCCCATGCCATTTGGTGAGGGGTCGGCGAGGGACCATTTTGGCAATGACTGTGCGAGGGCAACAAGCCTTCGCCAAATGCGTCCCTCATCGAGCCCTGACCGAATGCGTCCCTCGCCGAGCCCTCGCCAAATGCGTCCCTCGCCAAGCCCTCGTCGAATCGGCGAGGGAAGGACATGTCCCTTGCTGAAACGATGAGGGAAGGACATGTCCCTCGCCGAAACGGCGAGGGAACGACCTCCCTCGCCCAGCCCTCGGCGAAAAGCGAGGGCACAGCGACAGTCCGTCGCCGAAACTGATTTTTCTTGTAATGGAAGATCAAGCTAAAGAAATATTGGTGCTTGCTTTGTCAAAATTTCAACACGGTTTTATTTTTTTATTTTTTCTTAACATATTGCAGAAAGGCTTTGTTTCAATTCCCTTATTATTCTGCTTGTATGCACTTTCCCAACATCAAAGAAAAGAAAAAGAAAAAGGATAAAATCTGCAACGATCCACGTTCAATTTGTTTAAAATAATATATAATATAATAAAGGATAAATATCACTTTGCCCTCCTGTAAAACCCATATATATCAGCCCGCCCTCCTATGTTAGTAAAACTATCAAAAACTCCCTTATGATTTTAAAAAAACAACGTACACACCACCCCCTCCATTTGTTTTACTGTCCAAAGTGCATCCCATGCGTTATTTTCGCAGCTAGGACTATTTTTTTCCTTTATATGAACTAGATAATTGACTAAAATGCCCTTGTACCTATCCTTATCCAAAATTTTTTTTTAAAAAGAATAAAAATAAACATAAAACTCATCTTCCCCACCTACCACCCCTTCCCGTACCCCTACCCCCACCCCCACCCCCACCCCCACCCCCACCCCTACCTCATCAACCCCTATACATCACACACACACACAAAGCACGCATACATACACACATAACACTCACACACGCACACACGTGACACGCACACGACACACACACAACACACACATACAACACACACAACACGTATGCACACACGACAAATCACGCACAACACACGGGGCTGGGGGTATTAGGTTGGGAGGGATGACGATGGTGTGAAGGGGTAGGGGCTAATGGTTGGGGGAGGCTGACAGGGGATGGGGTGAGGGTGTGAGGTGAGGAAGATGTTGAAATTTAAATTTAATTTTTTTTTTTGGGTGAAAAGAATAGGAGGAGAAAGAATAAAGAAAAAGAAAAAAAGTATCATATAAGAGTAAAATTATCATTTTAACAAATTCTTTTAATGATATTAGCTTAAAAGAGACGGAGGGGGCGGTGTATTGTTTTTTAAAAATCATAGGTTTTTGATAGTTTTACCAACATAGAGGAGTAGAGTGATATTTATCTTATAATAAACTCTTCTCTAACAGCTTAAGTTTTTAGATGAGGTGATCACTTAATATGGTATCAGAGCCTAAATACCAAATGTCCTGGGTTTAAAACTCACCACTACCTATTTAAAATATTAAAACTATCCAAGTGCAATACTCAAAAACTAATTCTGCCTACACTTGCGGGGGCGTGTTGAAGATAATAAATAATATAATAGACCCATGTTGAAGATAATAAATAATATAATAGACCCATATTGAAGATAATAAATAATATAATAAACTTATTTCTAACAACTTAAACTTTTAAATGAGGCGATCACTTAACACACTTATTAGTCTATCAATGCATTGAGCCTTATGATCAATTAGCTCAAATGTTTAAGCTCGCAATGATAATAGTAGAGAAACTGAGTTATTATAAATTAAACATATATATTTTCAGAATCAATGTAGAATAGGGTGTAACAAAATGTTTTCGATTAGTAGACAATTTTCTTTAGGAGTTTTCCAATAATATCAAGTTGCAATATTGGCCTTGCGGAAATTCAGCTGCGATGGCATTTCTATGTTATTCTAGATTTGGAGTGTTTCCTTGTCTTGATCAGTTTTTTAGTAGTTTGTCAATTTTTGTGCAAGTATAAATCATTGGCATTGCTCAAAAAAGAAGAAAAAGAAGAGACTTAGAAAAAGAAGAGACTTAGATAATGAAATGCCTTCAGAATCAATAATCGATTGATAGCAAACTGTTGGCATCTCTCTCTCTCTCTTTTTTTTTTTTAAAGAAAAGGGATTTCATTAATACAAATGTCAGTACAAAAAGAATTATCTCACTCTAGTGGTTACAACAGATTGAAGAATCTATAAAAGAGAGATTGAGATATTTAAAACTCAGTCAACGAAAAAGTTAATCATTGAATTTGCCACCTTATTATCGGTTTGGTGACGTAAAGAACAGCTTGGTAATACAAATGGATGCCCTCAACAATGGAGGATAATTCAGCATGCTTAATAACCATTGGCATCTCCAAGAAACATTATTCAAGGGAATCCATTTGGCGATTAGCATTCTCTAAGCCCAATAATTTTGGGGCCAAGACAAGCATCTATAGCTTTCGCCAAGTGATCTTGGGCTTCCTTAATTCCAAGAGTTTATGACAAAAAGAATATTAATTATCTCAGAAGTTAGATCATAAAGTAAAGTTTTTCGTCACACATATAAATTAATTACTAATTTCTTGTACGACTGATGTGGGATAACTCAACAATATTCTGCTTACACAGGAAGCTTTGGGTTGTTTTACCATCACAATTTAGTTTCTACCTAATTAGCAAGAGACTTGTTGAAACCTTTGCTCTGATATAATGATAAGTAATTAACTTTTGACCTTTTTTTCAACCTCAAAAGTTTGCACATAAGGTGATACATCACTATTAATGTATATGCTTACTTAGCATATAAGGTAGATAATAATTTATTATTTGTTGATCAGATGACACCCGAACTTGAACGGTAAAAAAGAATTTGTAGGCCTCAACCTTACCACTCTACAATGCTACCTCATAGTTTTTCTCTTCCATTTTAGATCCCTTTCATTTTTTTTTTCATAATTGCTTAAATCTTTTTTCTTCCTCCAAAATAGTTTGAGGTTGTTAGAGATAATTTAAATTGAACGAATTTCTAATTTTACAAAATGATGGCCAGAGATTAATTGAACAATTATGTAAATTAAATGCCTCATCCTTCCAAAGCTATCCATTTAGATTTGATGGTAAACAAATTTAGATTTAACAATAAAAAATATAAATGGGAGCCAACCCTCGAATCCACAATACAAATGTGATATTTAGTTTGATTGAGAAAAAAAATTACAGGTATGTGTTAAATAAATGTTTTTTTAGACATTTGCTTATATTCTGTTACTTAGTACATGAAAATCTCTTTAAATTAAACTTGATAAATTAATAATTATTAATAATTAGTTAAAAAATACACAATAAATCGATTATAAATTTCTTCAAAATATGAAGAAAAAGTAGTCTATCTTTTTTTGATTTTCAAATATAGTTGAATCTCATTTTTTAATATTAACTTTGTCACTTAATATGATAAAATCTAATTAATCGAACCTTGATATGTGAATAAATGTAATATATTTACTGTTAAACAAAAAAAAATTAAAAATATCTCAATATCAATAAATTAATTTCTCACTAGATTAATAGAATTCACAGATGTTTCTAAAACTATTAGTTATAGAGATTATAAGGTAAATAATACTAGTTCTTTTGCCAAAAAGAAAAAGAAAGAATTTAGTTGGTAAAATTTGACCAGTAATTAATGTTAATAAAATTAAATTATCAATTGATTGTAGTTACAAGAATAAACCATCCTATTAAAAGCTCCTACACCATCTCAAAGCCACAAGAATGGCTCTACCATCAACCGTCCGCTATCTATTAACTCACTTGCACCCAACTCCACCAAGCATAGCCTCCTCACTCTTCCCTAAGCTCTCCAGCCCAATTTCCACAAAGCTCTCTTCACTCTTCTCTTCCCTCTCCTCTACCTCCACCCCTACCCCTACCCCCATACCCCATGCCTCTCCTAAAGGTAAAAAAGCTCTACTCTTCTCACTCTCCCAAAAATTTGAAAAAATATATAATTTTTTTTTACAGAAACTTACTCTTATGCATAAATTCTTATTTGGGTACTAAAGTTTTGATCTTTACATATTTTTATGCATAAAGGGTACTAAAAGTTTTGAATTTCACATATCATTATGCAAAATTTAACTCTCACAATTATGTACTAGTTGAGAAAATAACCATTGGAAAGGGCTGATTTGCGGGTGAGGAATTAGAATACCGACTCGCTTTTGTCTTTCCCGTTTGTAGTTTCTGGATACTAAAGTTTTGATCTTTACTTAATGTTATGCATAAGGGTACTAAAATTTTTGAATTTTTACATATCATTATGCTTAAATTTCATCTGGATACTAAAGTTTTGGTCTTTACATACTCTTATGCATAAAGGGTACTAAAGTTTTGATTTTTTACATATCATAATGTGCATGTAATTCTTGTTCGGGTACTAAAGTTTTGATTTTTACATATATTTATGCATAAATTTTTATCTGGGTACTAAAGTTGTAGTCTTTACATATAATGTACAAATTCTTGTTTGGTTGCTCTAGTTTCGATCTTTACATGTTCTTATGCTCAAAAGGTACCAAAGTTTTAATCTTTTTAAATTTTTATGTATAATTTCTTATTTGGATAGTAAAGTATTTATCTTTCTATATTCTTATGCATAAATGGTACTAAATCTTTTGTTTTCACATACAATTATGCATAAATTCCAACTAGATACTCAAAATTTGATCTTTACATGTTATTATGCATAAAAGGTACTAAAGTTTTGATCTTTACATATCATTATTCCATAAAAGGTACTAAAGTTTTTATTTTTTCATATTGTTTTGCATGAATGCTTTTCTGGGTATTAAAGATTTGATCTTTTTGTTGCAGAGAACACTCTGTTGCTGAATAAAGATGAGAGGATATTGGGGAATGGGGCAGTGGAAAGAGAGGCTGTTGCCTCCTCTACCACTATTGCAGCTATTGTTACGTCAATTGGTGGTCCTCCTGGTGCAGTGGGAATTGTCAGGCTATCAGGCCAGGCCGCGGCGGCGATAGCAGGCCGTGTGTTTCGGCCCCTGTCGAAGAAGAGGAGTGAGAATTCTGAGTGGAGGCCTAAGAGCCATTTTGTGGAGTACGGTGTGGCATTGGACCCTCGTGGGGATGTGATTGATGAGGTATCAAGTTTGAGCCTATTTTTCTGTTTTGGTGATTTTTTTTTTTTAATTTCTTATGAATTAAGTTGAATTGAGTAGCAAAATAAGGGGATTGTCTGCCAATGTTAACATTTTAATTGATGTTTGTCCATTTTCAGTGATGTTACTACATTTATCTAGCGTATGTTGTCATATGAGCATTGCTTTCACTGTGATTGTCTTATATCAATGTAGCACTTAGTATGGTGTTGGTTTTTTGTTAGTTTTTTCTAGTATTCGAGTTATGATGATATATTCATGATACGAAGTGATATCAATATTTTCTTGTGTATTTGAGAGTGGTTTTAGTGATCAACTTTGGTTCTGGAAGGAAAAATTGTTTTTAAACAGTTTGTTTAAGGCACAATGGTTGTGTCTTGTTTGCAATATATCTGACTGAACGTGCAGTTCATGTATTTAGTGGCTTATGATGTTTCTTTTTCTTTATTAGGTTTTAGTGGTTCCTATGTTGGCCCCAAAGTCATATACTCGAGAAGATGTAATTGAGATTCAGTGCCATGGGAGTGAAGTATGCTTGCGTCGGGTGTTGAGGGCTTGTCTGGAAGCTGGGGCGAGACTTGCAGAACCAGGTATACTTCTTCCTTCATAGGTGTTGGGCAGTCTGTTACGAAGTCAAGTAATATTCAAGGGTTATGTTATCTTGGTCAACTTGGAAGTTGAATAAACAGTTAATTGGCCAAGGATTTTCTTTTATTGGTCAATGGATTGAATGAATGCAAAGGGTGTTAGTAGCCTTAGTCTTCTGATCCACTCATAGATTATTCCATTGTACACGAGGCATGGTTTTCAAGCCAAAATTTGACATCCAAACTTATTTTCTGCGAGTCATCTGTATGTTCCAGGGATGTTATTTGGGGAAAATTTCTGTTCTGTTTTCAATTAGTCTAACATGAACGTCATTCTTTTTGGTTGGTGGTATGTGTGTGTAATAAGCAGCATATCATTCTGTTTTTATCATTCTGTTTTTTCTTTCTTTCCAAATACTTTTCCCAATATGCTTGGTAATATTCAAATGATTCTGTAATGTTTAAATGCAATCATAAGGTTAAATTATCATTTATTTGATGTGTTGAGACATGAAAATCTGATAATAGTTTATGTCTCTGAGTTTAGACTCCTAAACTGAATAAGATTACACTTAATACCCTCTATTAAATATAAAGTCCAGAAGCTCGAAAAGTTTCAGTCTTGGATCTTATTTAATTGCATATAGTTTGAGTGTTTAAATATTCAGTTCCCCACTGTACCAGTTGAAAATTTATGCTGAACTTCTCCAGTTCTATCTGCTGGATTTATACTGTCAGAAGACAAGGATAGCTATGCTTCATCTACTAATCGTTTTGTTCACTAATCATTTCCATTGTAATTCTTTCAGGCGAGTTTACCTTACGTGCTTTCCTAAATGGTCGCTTAGATCTATCTCAAGCTGAAAATGTGGAAAAGCTAATATCGGCCAAATCAGTGGCTGCTGCAGATGCTGCATTAGCTGGAATACAGGTAACTTCCTTCAGTGTTAAAACTCTAGTGCTTTTGTCAATATTAGCACTGGTTTATCCCATTCTGATTTAAATAAGCATAAACATGCATAACTAGTATGATCAATATGACAGGGGGGTTTCTCTTATTTGGTGAAGACACTAAGAACCCAGTGCATTGACTTACTTACGGAGATTGAAGCTCGTCTGGATTTTGATGATGAGATGCCTCCTTTAGACTTGAACTTAACTATACATAAGATTCACAGAATGCTGGAAGATGTGGAGCAAGCGTTGGAAACTGCAAATTATGACAAGCTGCTACAATCTGGATTGCAGGTAGAATGTGAAACTAATTAGCAGAACTTGTGCTTTCTGCTATTCGATTAAATTATGTTGATGTCATTTTCTTACAGATACATATATTTGAATTGGCTTTCTATCTGACTTTGTGCAGATTGCAATTGTTGGTAGACCAAATGTTGGGAAATCAAGTCTACTTAATGCATGGAGCAAAGTATGCTGTGATTTAGTTATTTTAACAATGCTTGTCTTTATTGTTTTTATAACGGAATATCCCCTCTTCTTGAGTTAATCTGGTTGAAAATTTATTTCATCTGATGAGTTCATCTTTTCAAAATTACCAAATGTTTAAGGGTGTGTCCATTTCATGAGATCTTGAGATGAAAATATAAAATCTCTGGAGCATGCATAAACATGGTTCTTCCTTTCACATGCTTCCCAGACCAACCAGTATGATATATTTGGAAAATTAATTACCATTACACAATTTCTGACCTATTTTTTATGGCTCTGTCAATGCTGAAAATTAATTTCCGAAGGATTTGACCGCTCAAATATTTTGATTTCCTGATAAATATTTTTTTTTGGGGTAATAGTTCCCGTCAATTGTTAGATCCTTAAAGAAATTAACAATCTTTTTTTCTCTATTTGTTATATACATTTCCCTCTCTATTGAGAAAATGCGTTTGCAGTTGCATCTAATTCCATGCCTTATAAACCTTTTAGCATGCAGAGTGAGAGAGCAATAGTTACGGATATTGCTGGAACCACAAGGGATGTTATCGAGGCCAGTATCTCTGTTTGTGGTATCCCTGTTACTCTTCTTGATACAGCAGGCATCAGGGAAACTGATGATATTGTGGAGAAAATTGGTAAGACCTTGCTAGTGGCTCTATAATGTTGACTACGATCGTGTTCTTTCAGTGTCTGACAAACGTGGCTTTGATGTCTTTTAAACCATATTCTCCTTCCCATCGACACAGAATTTAGACTGTTTTATATTTTCCTAAATGACCTTAAGATGACATAAAGTAGGTGACTGGGACTGAGACTAGAACCACAGATTTCTCTTTCTTGTGTAGCTACCATATTGAATCTTTGCATGGCATGAACCTGTTCCAAACAACATTTAGTTCTGGTGATGGTTATTTTTAAATTTTAATGATATGCAGAGCGTGCTGCAATTTCCTCTACAATGCCAGCAAACTGCAACTCAAGTTTTGCAAATCTCTTTGAACAGTCTCTGGTGGCATAAAATAACCTAATCACACTGATCAAGAAAAGAAAAAAAAGAAAAATTTATAATATTATTGATAAAAGTAATAGAGACCTGATGACTCCCTCGGGAAATGAAATGCTACTTCGGAGCTTCTGTATTCTCTCCTTAAATTCTATTTGCCCCTCTCTTTCTTCTTACCATAGTTGTCAAATGTGAACCGAATTGTCATATTATTGAATTGTGAATGGTAACGATTCACATTCCCATTTTAAAAATAGATTTAAAATTATATACTTGCATAAACCTTAATTTAGACTGACTAAAAGGTCATTACAACAACGTTATCACCAAGAAAAAGACTTTCAACATTTCTCAAAAAAAAAAAAAAAAAAAAGACTTTCAACAACAATCGCCTCTTCTCTTCATCACTTTCATTTTCACTTGTGTCTTCACCTTCACTTTTTCTTATTATGATTGGCTTAACTTTATTATGGTTTAAATATGTTTTTAAACAGAAACCAATGTGAACTAGCCTAGATGTAGTATAGAAGTTAATCGTACCGAATCACTGGATCGTACATTGATCGTAAGATTCACTACAATTGAGTGCAATCCAGTTGCTATTCATGTACGTTTCGGATTCAAATGCTGATTCGTACTAAATTGAATTTGAATCGTAAGATACGACTCGTAAATCGTATGATTCGGCTAACTATGCTTCTTCCCACCAGAAGAGAACATTTGAGACAAAGTATATGACTTTGATGTGTAGATCTTGTCCTTGATTATCTGTTAACTTTTTCTCTTCAAAGGTGTGGAAAGATCTGAAGCAGTTGCTATGACTGCGGATGTTGTAATTGTGACTGTGAGTGCGGAAGAGGGGTGGACTCAGGAGGATACCAGACTTCTTGAAAGGGTTCAAAGCAATCAGGTGATGAGCTATCTAATATATTGCTTGCTATCACTTCTTGTATACAAGTGGATTGGTATTAATTCCACGTCTCATATCTTTAATTTTGGGTGTTTCTTTATTTTCTCCTTGTATAATTGGTCAGTAGGTTCTTGCCTAAATAACCAACAAAAGTATATGGTTAGGAAATTATCCCTGTTATACTAACATTTGGCCTCCATCAGTGTGCTATAATCTTTGTTGTATATATGTGTCTGTGTGTGTATTTATTAAATTATACAAGCACATAGATATATATAAACAAGCAACATTATCTATTTTTTGTATTCATTTAACTACTCAGTGCTTCAAAAGGCTCTATCAAATTATGAATGCCACGATAGAAGTTATTAGGCTAATAAGTATTAGTTCTTCGTAGATGTGGATTTCAGTTGCCTCACTTTTAGCATATGAGTAGATTGAATCTTGAAAACTGTCGGCCAACAACCATTGTACTACTGTCCATCCACACAGGAGAAAGTCGAGTCCGTCAACTCAATACTTAAGTTACAGGATTTGGAAGAATTGATTCAAAAAATGGAGCGTTTGGTATTCTAGTTGGATTTTGTCATCCATTGGTTGTTATTTGAAAATGGATAGGGGGCTAGGATTTCAGAGACGACCTTCAAATGATCTACTGAAAGCAGTTAGTAGAAGCTATAGAGTTAGAATTTAGATTTGGTTAAGAATTCATCTTCATATGGTATATATTCTCTTCCAAGAATATTGGGTAAACATATGTAGGATCTACAGATTCGTAGATGAGAATTGAGATAGAACTATTGTTAAGTCATGTAGGTGCTTATGTTAACCTGTGTTGGAATCATAAAATCGACGCAGTGGTTAAAGCTGGAAAATCTGGAGAGACGCCAAATTCTACTTGTGTTAGCCTCTTAGCTTAGGATTAACCATGAAGGTCTAAAAAGGTGCGGAGAGGAATGCTCTTCTGTAGTTTTCGAAAAGAATCTACCACTAGCCGTATGTGTACCGGTTACTTTAACAAAGTGCCAAGATTTTTCATCAGTGAGAGTAGCGACATTATGTAAAAAAATCGAACTTTTCTAGGAGACTATAACCACACATTGGAGCTGGGAGAATAATACCCTTGCTTTGTTTTCGTTCCATTAATGAGACGTCAACTGGTTTCGCCATATGCATACTGTTCTTCCATTTCTCTGCATTGTTTCTCTATTCAAAGTAGAATGTGGAAGTTTTCCACTTAATAGTCTCTTTGTAATATTACAGAGTGCATCTGGATCTAATACCCCGGTGATTCTTGTAATCAACAAAATTGACCGTGCTCTATCCGCCTCCTATGAGTGGCCATCTACACCTGGCTACGCTTTCAACCGGCATATATACACCTGTGCTGTAACTGGTGAAGGGATTCCTGATTTGGAAGCTGCAATTATAGAGATCATAGGCCTCAACAGCATTTCTACTGGGGGTCGCAAATGGACCATCAACCAGGTAAGCTCCTGCATTTCCTGATTCAACGTTACTCTTTCATGTACTGTCCCTTATATTATGTTTGCAAAATCCAATGACTTAAGTTACTCCCTAATCGACTGGCTGGGATCTGTTGATCTAAGATATGTGTATTCTTTGCCTTTTTTGGCGCTGACATGAATAGTCGGTATCTGTACGTGTTATTTGAGCGCAATAAGGTTTATGCTTCAAAGTTAATGCTGATTGATCGCAATTCCTTGAATGTCTCAGAGACAATGCGAGCAGCTTGTTCGGACAAAGGAGGCTCTTATAAGGTTGAAGTCGTCCATAGAGGAGGAGATACCCCTCGATTTTTGGACGATCGATTTGAGAGAAGCTGCTTTGGCTCTCGGGCAGATAAGCGGCGAAGATATTTCGGAAGAAGTTTTGTCCAACATTTTTGGCAAATTCTGCATTGGGAAATAGTGCTGGAATACGTGAATAACAATGTCCTCTTTGCCAATGCTTCTTTTCTTGAAATTTTTAGCGAGTTTTGATATGTTTATTGTAGTAGACTTTTTGATATATTCATGTGGATAACTGGATTCTAACACCCCTCAGGGATGTGTGACTCGTGAATGATTGTTAAAGACATATTGCGGTGGTTGAAAAAGAGTATTGTTCTATACTATATTATCTCTCCTCTCCTTTATCCTGTTAGCTTTTCTTGTATAATAGAATTTTTACTATATATACAAGAAATTTATTATTTAATACATGTATTGTTATCATATAGAGGATGGATGAATGAGTGACATAAAATATTATTCGTACCTTTTATGAGTGATTCATGAGTGGTTTTTGAAAATGCGTTAACGTGACCCATACGTTGCCGTTTTAGGGAAGTCAGCTTTTATATTTTTTGGGAATAGCTACGCACCAGAATCAACCCTTAAAACAAGAATAAGTTGTGGATGGACAATATTAAATCAAATCCTTGCTTTATTTTTTTGGGTGAACAAATCCTTGCTTTGATACTAATATAAGCACATAATTCCATACTAAAATCAATTTAGGATTTTATATACTAGTAATGGAATTCATGATTTATTGATGTAGGACAATTAAATTCTCTAGAATGAATTAAAATCATTCATGATTTAGAGTTATTATGCCTCTTCAAGCTGTTTCTGGGAGGCAAATGTATGAACTGCAGACGATTGTGAAGTGTAGAGCTCACAGAAACATCCATGACACGGATGAACGGTAGCGCAATGACTTTTTCTATTATGATCTTACGAATCTAAAGATATAAAAATGGAAGAACAAGTATAATGTCTCAGATTTGATACGATGAGGCCAAGAAGTGATTAACGCTTATTCTTGTTTTGCTGGAAAATATAAAGCTGGTGAAATATTGAGACATGGTTCAATGAGGTCAAACCTTAAACGACCTGGAAAATGTCATTTTGACGGATTCGATTAACTACGGCTGTTAAAGGAAAAGACAGCCATATAAGTTACATAATGCGTATGAAGATATTTGTGATGTCCAATATTAATACGAGACGTGGTATAAGTGTAATTTATAAGTTAGTATTATGGGTTTAAATAACAACGTAATTGAATTATCTTTTAGGTTAGTTGATTTGAGGTCTAAAGATAGTTATTGTTAAGCCTACTTTAATTTTACTTGCGACATTAGAGTTTTGAACTTGTAGTGTGACCGTGTTTATGTTCTTGCTCTCGGTGACTAGCGCATTACACGAATATTAATAAGAAGATACACTTGCAGGCACCTAATAGTTAATTTTTCAGGAATAAATTTACTTATAACGTTATGCTATTACAAACAGGTCACAATTGTTGGATAATTTTCCAAGTGCTGACATTCCTGATAGTGTATACGAAAGATCCATGCATATATCTGCCAACAGAAGAAACAAATACCAACTTGATACAAACGGCAACAAGTAAAACAAGAAGCATTAGACATCTGAAAGCAACTGCGATGAACACCAAATTGATATATGATACATCTGACACGCTTCAATCCAAAGACTCGACACGTGACATGCCACGTGATAAGAAGATATATCTTCCAACGACACAAGGCACAACTTGATCTATGGAGTACAAATCTCATAAATACATTATTTATAAACAACTTACTTCAAATATTTACAGCAGGCTGGTAAACACATCAGCCGACATACTACCAATCCAAGGTTATACACATAGGCCTAATTATACAACAACCCTGTAAGCAACCAAAGTACAAAATGTGTTTCAGCATTAAGCGGAAGCTGACAAAAGAAGAGCTCAAGGAGAGGAAGAAAAGAGAGAAAGAAAAGGAAAGAGAAAGGGAGAGGAAGGAAGAGGCGAAGAAGGCAAAAGAGAAGGAGCGAAAGAGGAGGGAGGAAACCGAGCGGAAGGAGAAGGAAGAGAGGAAGAAGAGAGAAGAGAAGAAAAGGCAGGCAGAGAGAAAGAGAAGGGAGGAAACTGAGCGGAAGGAGAAGGAAGAGAGGAAGAAGAGAGAAGAGAAGAAAAGGCAGGCAGAGAGAAAGAGAAGGGAGGAAACTGAGCGGAAGGAGAAGGAAGAGAGGAAGAGGAGAGAAGAGAAGGAAAAAGAGAAGAAAAAGCAGGCAAAAGAGGAGATGAGAAGGAAAGAAGAGAAAAAGAAAAGGAAACGTGAAGAAGAAAAACACAGAAAAAAAAGAGAAAACGTGGAGCATAGACACAGAACCCTTGACGGAGCTTATATTTGAAGCCGCCTATAATCAATAGGCATAGAGTTTTGGCGGTGTTTTCTCTAAAACGCCGGTATTACTACAAAATACCGGTGCTTTCTCTCTCTCTATATATATAGAGAAAGCACCGCCAAAACTCTTGTAGTGATAACATTGTTGTGATAGCTCCGGCAATATGCTGACAAAAATGTCTTTACAACAATGTTATCACCAAAAAAAAGACCATCAATGACAACCACCTCTTCTCTTCATCACTTTCATGTGTCTTGCCACCGGAAGAGAACATTTGAGACAAAGTATATGAATTTGATACGTAGATCTTGTCCTTGATTATATATTTGAGACAAAGTATATGAATTTGATACGTAGATCTTGTCCTTGATTATATATCTGTTCCCTTTTTTCTTCAAAGGTGTGGAAAGATCTGAAGCAGCTGGTATGATTGCGGAACATTGTAATCATGACTGTGAGTGCGTGTGTGTAGTTGAGGATGCCCGAAAACAACTCCTAGGTCAATTAAGGATAAAATGTTGGTACTTACTTCGAAAACTTAAACGAATCAATTCTCACTTGACCCATTCTTCTAACTGCTTATTTATTTATACAAGCACTTGGATATATGTAAACAAGCAACATTATCTATTTTTCTGTATTGATTTAACTAATCGGTGCTTCAAAAGGCTCTATCAAATTATGAATGCCATTGATAGAAGTTGTCAGGCTTATTACTTCTTCATAGATGTGGACTTCAGTTGCCTCACTTTTAGCATTTGAGTCTTCCAGCAGCCAACTCCGGCGTGTTATCCTCATCAAGCCACTTACTTGATTTCTAGCTTCCCAACTAGTAGACGGTTCTTTTCTCCCAGATCAATGAAGAAGGAACAAGTAAGGTGATTCTTCCGAAGAAGAATGTGGACTTTTTGCATTTAATTATTAGTTTCTATGTAATATTACAGAGTGCATCTGGATCGAAAACCCTAGTGATTCTTGTCATCAACAAAATCCACCGTGCTCCATCCGCCTCCTATGAGTGGCCGTCTTCACCTGGCTACACTCTCAACCGGCATATATACACCTGTGGTGTAACTATGGTGAAGGCATTCCTGATCTGTAAGCTGAAATTATAGAGATTATAGGCCTCAAAAGCATTTCTACTGTGTTAGTATCTGTGTCATTTGAGGCCAGATAAGGTTCATTTTCAAAGTTACGCTGTTTGGTTGCAATTTTTTGAGTATCTCAGGCTCTTATACGGTTGAAGTCGTCCATAGAGGAGGTGATACCCCTCGATTTTTGGACGATCGATTTGAGAGAAGCTGCTTTGGCTCTGGGGCAAATAAGAGGAGAAGAATGAGTGGTATCATCAGATTAATATTGTTGGATTCTTCATAGATGTGGGACATTATTATATCATTGTGGGGATGCCTCTAGCTAACAGAGATGACAACTTTGACAAGAATGAGTGGTATCGTCAAATTAGTATAGTCGATCTCACTTAGTTGTATAAGATTTGATTTGATTTGGTTTGGTTTATGCACAGTTTTCTTACCAAAGAACACTTGTATGCATTCAGAAATAAATGAAGTAAAATTTAACCAATTTGTTCCAATATGTGAACGGATTAAATTTTCACTCGAAGACACTAGTAACAAAGAGAGGATCATTATCCGTATTTTTCGCTAAACACAAAGAATAAAGATATGTATGAATGAAAGAATATGTTGATGATAGTAGTTTCATCTTTCAAGCATATCTGTACTGAGCCCTCATTCTACATCCCCAGCTTCCTTCCATTTGTGCTCTTCGAGATTGAGACCTTCTATTCAACTCAACAATCTGGCTTTCCCACCCTCTGCATTGCTTCCACTTCGAGCCATCCCCCTGGCCGGCCTCCCCGGACGCGTGATCCAGTAGACTTCTGTAAGTATCCTGTAATTCGACGAATATCTTGGTGCATTCATCCTTCCTGGAAGGGTCACAGACGTCAGGATGATAACGAAGAGCCAATTTTCGGTACGCTTTCTTGATCTCATACACACCTGCATTGTTGCAGTCAGGCGGAAGCATTTTCTGGAAGTTGAAGGTATCGCGTTCGTTAGATGTGCACGTGTGACAAGAAACAATTTTAGAGTTATTATGCCTCTTCAAGCTATTCCTGGGAGGCAAATGTATGAACTGCAGACGATTGTGTAGTGTAGAGCTCACAGAAACATCCATGGCACGAATGCGCGCTTTATAATGATCTTACGAATCTACAAGATATAGAAGTGGAAGAACAAGTATAATGTCTCAGCTTTGATATGATGTAGCCAAGAAGTGATTAATACTTATTGCTTGTTTTGCTGGAGCATAAAAAGCTGGTGAAATATTGAGACAAACCTTAGAAGAAACGACCTGAAAAATGTCGACATTTGACCATTTCGATTTACTACGGCTGTCAATGGAAAAGACAACTAGATAAGTCAAATAACGAGTATGAAGATATTTGTAATGTACCGGTTAGTATGAGATGTGATACACTACAAGAATTTGAAGTATAGGTGACGGTTTGTGACTTTAAAAGTAACAGTTTTTAACCGCTACCTATTAAAAGGCAGTACTTTGCGAAACCGTCACCAGCACCGCTACCTATGCTCGTGTTGCCTATGCATAAGTGACAGTTTATAAAAACTGCTACCTATAGTTACAATCGCATATGTGATAGTTATAATAAATGCTGCTTATGTCACTACAAGCACAACTCTCTTAAATTGCTACCTATTATGGATGTTTTAATAGGAGGCAGTTGGCTAGAACTGCCACCTATTCTTAGTACAGTGAACTGCCACCTATTATGCCTCTAAATATTTCAATAGTTTATAAACAGCTTAGCTCCTTTACAAAATTGAATGTAACAGAACACTGCAATTTTCATAAGCTACGATTACATTTAACAAAAACTTACATCAACCACATATATTACTTCTTATTCTTCATAGAACCAGCCATCACCAATCTGGTTTGTTCAAAACCTTAAGATCACTTTTACACTTAAGTTGACTAACTTTCTTTGTGCTTGTAATTCCTTGTCCTTCGAACCTACAAAGACTCAACAATGCGCTTTAACATTAATCTCTACCAAAACAAATGACATAATTTCTGTCTTCCCAATTCCAGACTGAGCCTGCTGAATGACATCCAGGCCTCTTTGTAAAATGAAACTATGCCCATCTGCTGAATGACATCTAGACCTCTGCTTCTCAAAACCTTCAAAAGAAAGATCAAGCTTCAAGCTTAGCAAACAGGTAAAAGACTTAGGAAGGAAAAAGGAATGGGGTTGAAAGGCATAGGGCTACAAAATGAGACAGGGATAAAAGGAGTGAGAAATCCCATAAGATGATTGTATAATTTTCTCGGCTAAAGCCTACTTGTAACCCAAAAAAAAAGTAAAAAATATTGTTGGACCTCCATAGATTTTTGCTTGATCGAAATCTCCCATCCACCTACCCCCTCTTGTTTCTGTAGATCAGATCACAAAGCTCGCAGACACTCATTCACATTCCCCCTTCCACAAATCAAACTTTAATCCATAAAACAACTCCACATACAAATCTATATGCATCTATAACTCTATCAAATCTACACTTCTTCATTTTTGTTCATCTAAATCACATAGCTGAAAAAAATTCATACAAAAAAATGTCATAATTTCTCCACCAAAGTCCACTTCACAACATCTTAAACCAAAAATACCCATTATACCCTTCAAAAAGTTTTCCATTCACTTTATGCAACAAATTTGCAACCAGTATGCTAATTGTGAAATAATATAGTTTATAGATTCTACATAGGGCAGTTATTGTATAAGACAAAGCCTTTCATGTTTCTTGAAGAAGAAGTTGACAAGGGAAATTTAAAGATCAAAGGAAACTATGAAGCATTACCTTGCAAAAACATGTTAACACTGTTTGAAGTACTCAAAAGCTATGTCAAACCTGCACCAAAATGTGGGTAGTATATGAAATTACCTCTTTAAAGATCAATTCCTCTACGATAGTAGTAGTGTATTAGAAAAGTTAATAAATACAAATTTCTCATAACGCAAAGCAGCATTAAACTATAACATGGACAAACAACATTCCTTACGGCGACTTAAGTTTAAACCAATTAGTACTTTACAATTCTTGACCAAAAACTTTATGCTAATATCTAGAACCACTGAAATTCAACTTTCAGTACACACAAGGTTTTAAATCGTATGTTGGGAGTATCATTAGCAAACAAAACAAGCAAGTACATACAATATTGCACCCAACTATGAATGGTTAAAGACAATTGGACTTACATCTAAACACTAAGTTCTTAATAAGCTCTTGTACAACGTCTACACGTTACCAACTGATATTTGAGTGTTTTTCCAATCCATCCTGTAACAACATATGTTTAGCATAAATTGAACATCAAAAGACGACAAACGTAGGTAAATTATCAGTCATAATAAAATATGAATATATGTTATCTCCAAAAAGATAGGATAAATCAAAGAGACAATGCACCAGATATGGTGTAATGTCAGGAAAAGTTTCTTAAAGATCCATCTTTTCTTCTTGAGTTCTATTTGTTTACTGAAGACATGTGCTCAATTAAACAGATTACCTTTTATCCTTTCAACTCTTCCCTGTTGATTTAGGCAAATTAAAGTAGAGAAAAAATCAGTAGTAATCCAAGAATACAGCGGAATTCACCAAAGTGACTTTGAAACAAGAAGGTCAACAAATTAAGCAAATTTGATAAGAATCCTTGCTACACTTAAAGACTCTAATATTCTTAAATAGCAAAAACCAGGCTATATCTATTCTAGATAAGCCACCATAACTGCTGTATTTGGATTTCCAGGGCATATGTATGAAAGTCATATAACGGATTATTAACATTTATAATTGCTCAGTTAATTGTCACTTTTACATTTAAATCGTATTGGATTGAAAACGATTGACTCATTTAAGCTTAATAAGTTAGACTAATGAAGAATTTGTGACTATCAGTCATGTTAAGCATAATGCCAATCTTGGCTGGTCAACTACTCTGCCAAGAAGAAATATGGGAGTCTAACCTACACAGTACAATAACAAGAGAAAATTTAACATAATGTAACGAAGGGATCCAAAACGTATAAATCTTCTTGCAACTCCATTTTCAAGTACCTTGCAAATCCATAGCTATCAATTTTAAGCACCACAACTATACATATATCACACTATTAAGCCAAAATTCAACTCAATTAAATCGAATCTTTGAGAACAAATTTTGCAAAACCCATATAGCTGAAATCACCATAATCAAATATTTGAAATTAAACTAAAAATAGTAAATTACTAACACATTAAAGAAAACAATGCTAAAATAAAAATCGATGCATCCAGTGACCCAGAGATTTAGATATTTTTTGGAGGAAAAGAAAATCACCTTGCAAAATTAAGACTTAACAGGTAATGACATTAATACATACATAGAAGTATATATGTAATAGTAATATTCAACTTGATTAAATTCACTTTTTTTAGAATAAAATTGCAAAATCAGTGTAGCTGAAATCACTATAATAAAAAATTTGAAATTAAAAAAAAGCACTTTGCAAAATTAGGGCTTAACAGATAACGACAATAATACATACATATACATAGTATATACATGTATATATACCTTATCACTTCACATGTAGTGTAACTACGGCTGATCAGAGATTAAACATATGATTGTTGACGATTGTTGATGTTCGGTGATGATCGTTGACGTTCATCGACGATCATAGACGAACGTTGATGATCATTGATGATCGGAAGTGAGGAGAGAGAGAAAGGGAGAGATCGTCGATGATCGTTGACGAACGCTGACAATCGTTGACGAACGTTGATGATCATTGATGATCGGAAATGAGGAGAGAGAGAAAGGGAGAAGAGAGAGAAAGGCGAAGAGAGTGAAAAATTTTAGGAAAAAGAGATTCGCGATAAAGCTAAACTTTGGGGGGGGGGGGGGGGTGGGGGGGGGGGGGGGGGGGGGGAAATCTGTTTAGTTTTAAAGAGAGTGAAAATTTTGGTGGGAAAATAAAGACATTAATAATAGGTTGCGGTTTTCTAATCTACTGCCTATTACGTACAAGAGTAATGATTTAATAAACACTGATTTTTCAACTGTTACCTATTATATATAAGAGTAATGTCCAATAGGTAACGGTTAGAGTAAAAACTATTGTTTTTATTGTGATGTACATTTTATATAGGTGACGGTTGGAGATAAAAACTGTTACGTATGTAACTTTTTTTTGTAGTGATATAAGTGTGATTTATAAGTTAATGTTGGAAGTTTAAATATAACGTGGTTAAACTATATTTTCTGGTTAGGAGATTTAAAGCAATGATAAATTTTGTGACGTCCCCACTGGTGTGAGATATGATTTGAATGTAACTTATTTGTGAGTATTGTGAACTTCAATTGTATCTTTGTATCGTGAGAGTATTTTTGAGGGCTCAAGACAGTCGAATTTGGAATTTAGTTTGAATCCAAAAAATGACAAAATAGCATTCAAAGCCTGTTAGTTTGAAACATGTTGTTACAATTTCGAGTTTGTGTATCTAAAGAGTAAAACAATTATTCTTAATCCTATAATACTACTAGTCCAGTTTACGACTTGTTCTAGGTCTCGCGCGTAACAAATTTAGCTATGACATTAACCATTAAACACAATTCATTTTCTCTTTAGTTGCTAAAAGGCTAAGGGCATATCGAAAGATTAATTCGCTTGAACTTCGTGTATGTTTCTACGTTGAGATTATCACACAGACTCGGTCCATATAAAAAAACGCCCTTTTTCTTGTGTTTCTTAAGGCCTCATAAATACTAAGCAAATCATCATATCAAGATTATGTTAAATTTGATCAAGTCTGCATTACATGAATATTAATGAGAAGATATACTCTTCCAGGCACCTAACAGTTAATATTCAGGAATAACGTTATGTCATTATAAACAAGATTCAATGGTTAAGAATTATTGATATAATTATAATTATAATAAAATATCTATAACGGGTCACAATCATTGAATAATTTTCCGAGTGCTGACATTCCTGATTCTGTATATGAAAGATCCATGCATATATTTGCCAACATAACAAACAAATGCCACCTTAATACAGATGGCAACAAGTAATACAAGAAGCATTGGACATTAGAATGGACACAATTTTGAACCCCAGATTGATATATGATACACCATACGACAACCCGTTAAGCACCTAAAGCAAAAGATCAAAAATGTGTTTCAACATTAAACGCGAGCTGACGAAAGAAGAGCTTAAGGAGAGGCAGAAAAGAGAGAAAGAAAAGGAAAGAGAAAGGGAGAGGAAGGAAGAGGCGAAGAAGGCGAAAGAGAAGGAGAGAAAGAGGAGGGAGGAAACCGAGCGGAAGGAGAAGGAAGAGAGGAAGAGGGGAGAAGAGAAGGAAAAGGAAAGAGAAAGGGAGAGAAAGGAAGAGGAGAAGAAGGCGAAAGAGAAGGAGAGAAAGAGGAGGGAGGAAACCGAGCGAAAGGAGAAGGAAGAAAGGAAGAGGAGAGAAGAGAAGGAAAAAGAGAAGAAAAGGCAGGCAAAAGAGGAGATGAGAAGAAAAGAAGAGAAAGAGAAGAGGAAACGTGAAGAAGAAAAACGCAAGGAAAAAGAGAAGAACAAACTCAAAAGAAGAAAATAAAGTAACCAAGATGTGTTTCCTCTATTTAATTCTTAGGGCATACAACCTCTATAACTTCGTTGTTATATATCCCCTTTGATTTGTTACTTTTTGGTATGTCATAAATTGCAAGTGTGCAAAGTGCATCTACAAAAGAGATGCACAATTATCATTATATTTTCATATATAGTTTTCTCATTCATTGAGCTGAAATCTAATCCATATTCCACCAAAAAAACTTTTATAAACTATATAAGATTTTATTTTAAAAGAATTTCATAGAATGGCCAAGACATTGAAAGGGTCAAACATCTTACCGCAACTAGAAAATGTTTTTTTTGGGATGAGCAAAGATATTTATTATACATGTAGAAGACTTGTTCAAGTAGATTCTTGATAATATTGAGACCCAAAATAACTATTTATAAAATGATAGTGGAATTCGATTTGATTTTAAAAGAATTCTATAGAATGGCCAAGACATTGAAAGGGTCAAACATTTTACCACAACTAGAAAATGTTTTTTTTTTTTTTTCTTGGATGAGCAAAGATACTTATTAGTTATAGTATAATGTACGTAGAAGACTTGTTCAAGTAGATTCTTGGCAATATTGAGACTCAATATAAATATTTATTAACTCTTACTAGTAAGAAGCTATTCCTGAGCCAGGTTCCCTGATAGTGGAATTGGATTTGATTATAAAAGAATTCCATAGAATGGCCAAGACCTTTAAAGGGTCAAACATCTTACCACAACTAGAAAATTGTTTTTGTTTTTTGGATGAGCAAAGATACTTACTAGTTGGAGTATAATGTAGAAGACTTGTTCAAGTAGATTCTTGGCAATATTGAGACCCAACATATATAAATATTTATAAAAGGGTGAATAGTTCCGGACTCCTCTGTGATCAAGCGAAACTAGCTATAACCTCCCTGTAGTCCAAAAAATATAGCCGGACCCTCCTGTGGTCTACCCGTTGATGCACACCGCCCTTCTCCGTCAAAATTTTCATCATTTTTTATGGAAAGTGTGACAAACACGCATAAAATGCGATTTTTATTGGTTTTTAACGTATTTAATAATAAAATAATATTAGTAATTAAAAAAATTTAATTTTTTCTTTTTTCTTTTCATTTTATTTTTTTATCTATTACTAAATAATAATAAAAAAACAAATTTCATCTTCTCCAACCCCACCCCCCGCGCCCTCCCGTCCTCTCCTCTCCTCTCCTCTCCTCACTCCCACCCCATTTCTCGCTTATGCCGTCGGCGCAGCAGCAGCAGTAGCAGCGAGGGGAAGGGGGTGGGGGTTGGGGTTGGAGAAGATGATTTTTTTTATAGTAATAAATAAAAAATAGGTGAAAATGAAAAGAAAAAATTAGTTTTTTTAATTACTAATATTATTTTATTATTAAATATGTTAAAAACCAATAAAAATTGTAATTTATTCGCGTGTGGTACACATTCCGTCAGTTTTGACGGAAAATTTGACGGAGAAGGGCGGTGTGCATCAACGGGTCGACCACAAGGGAGTCCGGCTATATTTTTTGGACCATAGGGGGGTTATAGCTAGTTTTGTTTGACTACAAGGGGGTCCCGGGGCTATTCACCCTTTATAAAATGATAGTGGAATTCTTTCTTGTAAATTTATTCTTGATTAGTTCTATCTTATTTAAGAAGCATTTATTCACACAAAGTTGAACACCAGATTGATATATGCATGATTCACCATATATATATACAACAACCCTTTAAGCACTTAAAGCAAAAGATGTGTTTCATCATTAAGGTTGAGCTGGGGAAAGAAGAGCTTATGGAGAGGAAGAAAAGAGAGAAAGAAAAGGAAAAAGAAAGGAAGAGGAAGGAAGAGGCAAAGAAGACGGAGGAGAAGGAGAGAAAGAGGAGGGAGGAAACTGAACGGAAGGAGAAGGAAGAGAGGAAGAGGAGAGAAGAAAAGGCAGGCAAAGGAGGAGATGAGAAGGAAAAAAGAGAAAGAGAAGAGGAAACGTGAAGAAGAAAAACGCAAGGAGAAAGAGAAGAAGAACAAGCTCAAAAGGAGAAAATAAGTAATTACCAAGATGTGTTTCCTCTATTTCTTAGAGCATAGTCAGCATACAAGCTCTCTAACTTCGTTGTTATCCTCTTTGATTTATTATTTTTTGGTATGTCACAAAATGCAGGTGTGCAAAGTGCATCTACAAAAGAGATGCACAATTATCATTGTACTTTCATAGTTTTCTCATTTGAGCTGAAATCTAATCCATATTCCACCAAAAAAAAACTTTTATAAACCATATAAGATTTGATTTTAAAAGAATTCCATAGCACGGCCAAGACATTGAAAGGGTCAACATCTCTTAACACAACTAGAAAATAATGGTTATTTTTTGAATGAGCAATGATACTTATAGTTGGAGCATAATATATAAGACTTCTTCACGTAGATCCTTAGCTCTATTGATGATACCATCTAAAATATATTTAACAGGGACAATATCATTTTTCACTGCATCTTCTGTATCTTGAAGAAGTAGGCTTAAGTAATAGTACTTTTGTATCTTGAAGAAAGTAGGCAAAAATAATAGTACTAGGGGTTAGGTCAATAATCGCTATATTGGTGCCCTACTGATTTGAGACCTCTCCCTGATCAAATTTGAAATAATCATAAAACTAATTTTTTGGTACTTCTTGTTCACGACTTATAGGACCATGCCTTTCGCAATCACGAGATTTGACATCTTTGGTGTGAGCTTGAACAACTTTCGAGAGATAGGTTTGTTATTCCAAAGAAACAAAAAAAAAAAAAACTTATTCTGATGACTAAATACACAAACCCTACCTACAACGACAAGACAATGTCAACATCCTTGAAGACAAACATAACAGAACCTAACCACAGAAACACAAAAGTAGCAAGAAGTTAATGTGCATACAAGCTAAACAATGTCTTGCACGAGAATTAAAAGATAAATAGAGGACTAGGAACTCATTTAGAGATAACATATGGCAGCAGAGACAACCATAATTATTAATGGAACTAAAAAGGATGAAGATATGGTGGTATAAGCTCCCGAATGTGATGGAGATGGTGCTGGAGCTTGATGATCAACTGGTACCGGTGCACTGCCAGGAGACTTTGGAGATGGAAGATTGACTGCAAAACCAAAAAAACCATGAAGTGTAATGATTTAGGACAATTTGGTACATGAAACTCACGTAATACGCTAAAATCAAAAAAAGGTTACACCCACAATAAAATATATTGTATGCAATATCTCGAAGACTCTACGCATATCTACCATTCCTATATATCAATATTTTACCCTTTTTATCCTTCAGTATATATATAAGGAAATTTTTACCATATATGTGACATATTTGATATTTAATTCATAAGTTTTTACTATAAAAAGGAAGGGTGAACAAGTCATATAAATTAGGTATTATTATGTGTTGTACTATATATATAAATAATTTTTTCAGATTGTTTTCTTTATCTAAATATGTGACCATATTTGTAGTTAACTGGCATTTAATTTAATTTAGTTAAAGTTCAAAAACAAAAGAAGAATTTCAATTTCTATTGATCTATGTTAATTTTTTCTAACTACCTTATACATATGTAATGGTTGAAATACATAGAAAACACAGAATAAGCAAAAGATAATGTGAATTTTCTTTCCAGAATTAAGTAGGATATCTTTGTTTTTTGCCTAGAATTAAATATTTTCAATTGTAATTTGGAAAATTGTATATTAATTAAATTCTTTTTCTGCAAGTTCAATGCTAAGCTCTTAATGTGAGGAATAATTACACCATGACGATATTAATCTCAATTCATCACTCTCATGATCCAAAATGTTAAAAGCAAATTAAACGTAAATTTATATTCAATTAATAAATAATCACTATAACAATGAATTAAGAACATACCTGGAGATGCGCTAGGAGTGGTGGACACTGCCACTATAAGAAAAATTGAAACGGGCGACCGATTTTAGCGACCGATTTTACAATTGATAACTCAATTATTCAATGGAGAATTAGTAAGTGATAGGAAATAGAATTCAAATTAATCGATAGACATATTGAGAAGATAAACATAAGAACCTATATAAAAAGAACTAGGGAAGGTAATAGAAGTCTAGTGGTGGAAAATTAGGGCGTGAGCAGAACTTTGCTCGAATATCGTGTTCAAATCAGTTAAGAAACTGTTCTCGTTATGACGAATCCATATAAGACCTTGTGCTTAACTAAAACTATAACAATGCCTCCTTCCTAGATGGGGTCATGTATCAATTTAGTCGATTCACATATTTAGAAGACAAACATAGAAACATATACAAAAACGAAATTGGGCAAGGTAATCCCGAGGGGTTAGTGTAGTGGTGCACGTGGAACACTAGGGGATTCTTGCTTAGATATTCGTGTTCAAATCTACCAAAAAATTGTTCTCCTTGGAGTAAATTCTGAAACGCTCTATACTAAACTAACTCTAATCATGACCCTTCCTCTTCTTGGATAGGGTCATAAGTCACGTATCTCGGGGTTTATGAGCCTAAAAGACGTTTTACATAATTTAAAAAAAAACAAACAACGGGGGAATAAGGCAAGGCGTAGAGAAACTCACTGCAAGTACTTAACGAAGGAGCTTTGACTCCGCAAGCAGAAGGCAAATTTGCAGCCTTTTTCATGTCGATATCGTACCCCATTTGAGCACTGCTTTTCAAGGCTTTACATATGCACTCCTCATCAGCATTCACAACCTCTTTGAATCCTGAACAACATGAGGCCTCAGGCTTGCTATCCGTGCCACCAACGAGCAAAAACCCCAAACAATCAGTCATTTTGTATATAAGAGAGCTGCAATCCACGGATGGCCCTGGTGCTGGCCCTCCTGGGACTGCTGCTGGTGGCTTCGACGGCGCCGTTGGGTGGTGATCAGCACTGTTTGCCACCACCACAGCCCATGTAGCCAAAATACATGTCACGGTCCAAAAGTTCAACATTATTTCCCTAGACAGATTGGATGGCCTTCCACGTAAACTCGGGTTTTAATGATATACTTGCTTACCTAGCAAAGAAAAAAAAATGATAGCATTAACTTAAAGGATCTATAATGGTGGTGCAAAAGACATGTAATGTAATCACACCTTGTTTCTTGAAAAATTAAATGTAGATTTTATCTTTGTGTGTTACAAAAATCTTGATAGTTATTCTTGGAAAATGAATCACTGTTTTCATTAAATATCTTTATGTTTAACATATCCCGTAAATATCTCCTTTCATATAGTGAAAAAATCTTTAAATGATCACACATATATGGATATGTATGCAATTATCTATCTCTAATCTTATTTGCCAAGTGTTTTCAAAATTTTGAACAACCCTTTGTCAATAAAATCGCTTTTTTTGAAAATGGAATAAGAAGATAATGAGATGAGATTAACTTTAACACGTGATTTAGATCTTAAAAATCAGTATAATTTAGTAATGATAGTATGATTTTGAAAAAAAAGCTAAAAGGCATCCCTCGTAGCATCTTGGTGGGTTCATTGGCTTGGCTCAAATATTTTTTTGTTCCTTTAGGTCTTGGAGGCCCAAATAACTTTTTCCTTTTTTTTTTTTTTTCTTGTTGATCCCGTGGAGTTAAATTCGAAATTACATTTCATTATCACGGAAATATGCCCCAATGGCACACCCAGAATATAGGGCCAAAAATTGCAGAGTAGGATCCAAAGCGGTGACTACTATAAAAATAGAATATTTCAAAGTATTCGCTTTTGAAATAATTTGAACTAATTATGCTACAGTTGTCGGGATAAAAGACCTAATATTCATTAAATTCACTATTTTTAGAAGTCAGAAATAGTTCATTTATAGAACAAAACTAAAATATATGAACATCGTTTGCCAATAAATATGTGAACATTGTATTTCTGTTTTTTTTTTTTTCCCTTTTGGGCGAGACTGCCCATTCCCCTGTAAGCTTTCTTTATTAATGCAATATTTCCTTTTGACCCAAAAAAAAAAAAAAAAACATCGTTTGCCAATAAATTTTAGAACTAAGATAATGTGTAACGGGCCTATCTTCAGAATTCTACAATTCTCGACTAAACAAGATGGGCATACTCCAACAGGCCCAGTCAAACAGACAACTTTTGACTAACAAGTCATCAATTGTACAATATATATTTATTTTTGTCAATTGATGGGTAAAACTTGATTCTTTTAACCTTTTCAATCTTATGAAAATGTTTGTTCTCACTTTTTCATTTTCTTAATTTAGCAAAATACACAGATAATATACCACCTCTAGGAGTTTTCTTATCCTCATTCTTCATTGAAAAAAATATTTAGTTAAAAGATATTCTTCAGTGACTATACTATTGTACTATAATATTGGAGGGAGTTGATATGATTTTTTTTTTTTTTTTTGCTTGCACTTTCTAATGATGGAAACCACCGTCGAGAGGAAATGTAAATTCCTAATTGACTACCATTAAATCTTGAATAACTTTACGTTATATTTAGGATCGTACTTAAGATTTTTTTTAGTGGAGCTAAAAACACACAATTCAAAACTTATATATAAATAATTTTGTTTAACATGGATTAAATTAGTTTTTTAGACTAAAGATATATTAAAGATACATATATTTTTTTAAAAGAAAAAATTGACATGAATTGGGGTTGCAGTCTTCACTCATTTGTAAATGCGTTTGCCCTTAGTTATACTAGTAAACAAATAATATAAACTTCTTTGAACAGATTTGAACTAAAAATCTCTTGTCAACTTAGACTACAAAAGTGCAATAAGTGCCACCATAAAATGAAATATGAAATCATTAGCATTTAATAATCCAGATTGAGTTCAGTTGAATTACCGGATCTGACTAATTACAATATCAGTTGTAATTTGTCTAGAGAAGTTGGTCTTCCATCACACCAACAACCATTCGATTACTTCACATCATGTGGAACCTATTATTTTATTTCATAACTAGATGTCCTTTTGGTATCTATAGTCCCAATTTATCACTAAATATAGGAAAAATTACACAAACAGTCCTTCTTATTTTTTAAAAATTTTAACTTTGTCCCTATTGTTTAAAATTAGTCAATTTAATTCTTATTATTTTTAAAAAAAATTTAAATTCGTCCCTATTATTCAAAATTAGACAATTTTAACGCTACTATTTTCTAAAAAAAATAAATTCAGTTCCTAATGTTCTCAAAAAGAAAATTTCAATTTAGTCAATTTAGGTAAGGACTAAATTAAATTTTTTGAAAAATAATAGGGAGTAAATTAACTAATTTTGAACAATAAAAATGAATTTAATTTTTTTTAAAAACAATATAAACTAAATTGATTAATTTTAAATAATAAAAATAAATTTAAAATTTTAAAGAAACAGTAAGTACTATTTGCACAAATTTCTCCTATATATGCCACAAAGATATTCTGAGCAGGCAAATACAAAAGATTTTATAGACAAGCATAATTGGAATTAGGCCACTGTGTGTCCTAGTATGGTACTATCAATGTAAATTTAGTTTACTAGTAGCATTCTCTATCTACTATGTAACTCCTCATCAACATGGTCCCAAATAAGTTGCATGTAGAGCTGCCATGTGAGAGACCAACCACTAGTGTTTCAACTCTCAACATTCAAGAGTTGGCTATGTCGATTATGTACCTTTAATTACGATGTCCAACAATAGTATGAAACGTAATATGAGAATGATTTATAAGTTAGTATTGTAGGTTTAAATAAAAATTATGATTAACCATTTTAGATTAATGTACTCGAGATCTTAAATAGTTATTTCTAAAACTGTGATTCTAATTTCGTTTACTAACTTGAAATTTCAAATATATTTCCAGCTCTTGAGTCTCGATACCTCCACGCAATTGAATGTCTAGCTTGCTACATAAAGTCTAACTACATCATTATTTCTAGTAAATACAGAAGATGTAGCGCCCCGATCCTTCACGAGACCGGAGCCCCATTCCAATATCCGAGGTCCCAAAAAAAAGAGAAGAAACGGACAGAGTCTCCCTTGTTTATAGGGCTATTAGTTCACCTGCAAGCAGTAACTTATCCTCAAAACTATAATCTAACTCTAAGGTACAATCTCATTCACACAAGCATGCAAACTAACTAGGCAATCAAATAAATCATTGAAGTTATTACAACTCATCTACAGTTATTAACTTATACAAGAATGCAAATTTTATTTTATATTACAACCTTTTAGACAATAGAAACATACACAAGGTTTCATAATCTCAAAATAAAACACATACAACCAGCAACTTGCATTTCCTGCACATAGACCAGTACATAGCATCCAACCATAGCTTTTCCTGAAATATGTTAAAACGAGGAATGAGTAACCAAAGTTACTTAGTGAGGGAGGTGATGCAGTAAACTAGGGTGTGTTTTTGTGAGATACAACAAGATAAAAACATTAATAACACAAATAAACAAGTTAATTAGACAAGTATTTAACTGTATAAAAAGGATACTCTTCAATCACGAGCCACGAATCAAGATTTTCAAGAAAGTGCCGGCAAACACCTTACTCATCCAAAATGGGATACTCCGAATGTACCCCGATCTTACGACCCTCTCTCCTGAGGTAGGTCCATATGCCCAGTAGGTGAACCACGCCTCTGGGGTAGTGGAGTATACTCAGCGAGAGAAAGGGAATAGGCACCATGGTAGTCGAGAGAGCACAGCAAGCCCGATGCTGCCCGTGTTTCTCGACACTACCATGTCCGGAATGGTTGTGAACCCGAGACAAGTCCACAAGAATCAAGATTATCATACAACACACAAGAGGGATGGCAAAGTAGGCCACCCTCACAATTAGTCACAAATAACAAGAAAAGACACAAGGTAACAAGTAAATAAAACATATATATTTTATCAATTACCTAATACTATAATTTAGAAACAATAGAATAAATTAAAATGCACAGAAAAGATGAACACTCCTTCACCTTGGGTCTGGCTAAATACGCAAGAAGATAGCTCCGATTTACTCCAAACTTCCTCAAATTAACTCGAATATATAATCCTAACGTGTTTATATAAGTTTAGCACTTTAGCAATTAACTATATCAATTCCAACTTAACTATAACTTAACTCAATTCAAAACAATAGAAGTTATATGTAATCACCTTTATATCATATTGCCACATAGCCTAAGAAATCATACAAATGACTCTAAAGCATTTCTTTAGTCTTGCAAGGGCATTAGCTACGTTACCATCTAACAAGTTAAACTCCCTAACTAATTTAACTTTGTTTATACCACAAGAAACATCAAGTTAAACATCCAATCAAGACAACTACTTTAACACTTAAACATAATTCAACTATAATATGTTCTAAGAATCATTATCATGCTTATTTACTCAAATACAATATATATAACTCAATTAAAAATCAAGTATAACAATTAAGTAGTCCAAATAACTAACCAAGCAACAAGTTCAACCAATTTATATAAATTCTAACAAAACTATTTTCCAATTGTTTACGAATTAGGTTCTAAACTTCACACCCCATTCAAGGACATTTTATGATCCACTTAAAAGCTACGAAACCCCGGTTCTGCCCACATTTACCCAAAAACTCCTATTTTTCTCTTACGATTTTACAAATGAATTATATCACCCGAAACCCCAACCGACGCCATAAATGCACAAAAAGTGCCTCCATGACCTACTAAGACAAATCCTTAAATAAAAATGAACAAACGGACAACTCCGTTTTTCGGCCCCTACTTAAATTAGGTCCGTTTTTATGATTTTCTCAAAGAACACCTCAATTTTATTCCACATTATGTCAATCTAACATGCTAAGGACCTACACGAGCGAAGAATTAGAAATCCGAGACAAAAAATATTTTCTAAATCATTTTCATGGTAAAAGTACTATTCAATCATCTTCCCCAAGTGCCATTATCATTTTCAAGCATTCAAAAAGCATTTTAAATGATTAAATATATTCTATGAAGTCATTAGAGCATATAAGAAGCAACGGAACAAGTATTAAACCACTACAATATTAGATCACAAAAATAATAGTACAAACTTTAATTAAATTTAATACAATAACGGAATGCACCCTCACCTCTTTTGAAGATAAAAAAATGGTCTTAAGGTCTTAAGGATGAAACACAACCAATTTGGGAAGTAATGGAAGCAAGAACGAAGCAAGGGGCAATTTTTTTTTTTTTTTGGAGAAGTTACTATTCCCGTAACTCTTTTTTGGCCATTTTTTTTACCCTTTTTTTTTTGTTTATTGGCTTATAATGTTCTCATGAGATGGTCAAAGGGTGGGTCAAGCAATTAGGGCATTTTAGTAAAGTTAAATGGGTCACTTTGGTGATTTAATTTCAGCAAAACAAAATACCAAAAATTTAAAAAATTTGAAAAAAATCCCACTAGTACTATTTATCAAACATTTCGTGATTTTTTTTCCCGTTGATCCCGATATGTAATGCACGCACGGTTAGGGGCTATAGTCCCCTAAAAATATGTAGTATTTTATAAAAATATAAAATGTATGAAAAGAAACAGTTGAATTTATGAAAATATGAAAAAATGAAGTAATTAGTTAAGTTATATATAAGTTAACCATTTAATGAATGCAATTAATGAAGTGTTGGGTTCGGGATGTCACAGAAGACATTTTATTTCAATGATAGTTTTCTATTGGGATTAAGTCAATTTAGTCTCTGAGATTTAACATAAAGACTAAATAGGTCCCTGTTATTTTGAAAAAATATAACCTTATAGGGACCTATTTAGTCTTTATATTAAAATTTTAGGGACTAAATTAATTTTCCTCCCTTTTTTTCTATTCAATAGCATTTATGCAAATGTAGGGCCTGTTTGGTTAGCCTAATCTTGAAATCTAATAATAAAACTTGAAAAAAAAAGTATCCTCTACCGAATCATGTCAATCAACGAAAGTGAAAGAAAACCAAATAAATAAAATGGAAAAATAATAATGGACCATACCCAAATAATACGAGGTGAACACCACGATTGACTTAAGGCAAAAAATTAAAAAGAAAGAACCTCAATGATTTAGCTTGGTTGTGAAATGTTTGGTCGTGGTCAACTGAAGTTTACCTATATTTTGGATTCTAATTAGTCAAGTCATACTCCAACAGGCACAGTCAAAAAAAGTATTTTCTACTCTGTTGCTTGTCTCTTAATTGTTTTGTTTATTAAAAAAAAAAGGTTTGTTATCCGTAACAATCATACTCCAACAGGCCCAGTCAGTCAGACGACTTTTGACTAACAAGTCATCAATTGTACAATATATATTTATTTTTGTCAATTGATAGGTTGGAGAATATATATATATATATATATATCTTAAGAGAATTTTCAAACAGAAATATTTTGTCTTCAAATACTTAGCTTTTTGGCTATACTTGATTTTTTTTTTATGCATACTATATTATTTAAAAACTTGATTCTTTTAACCTGTTCTCACTTTTTCATTTTCTTAATTTAGCAAAATACACAGATAATATACCTCCTCTAGGAGTTTTCTTATCCTCATTCTTCATTGAAAAAAATATTTAGTTAAAAGATATTCTTCAGTGACTATACTATTGTACTATAATATTGGAGGGAGTTGATATGATTTTTTTTTTTTTTTGCTTGCACTTTCTAATGATGGAAACCACCGTCGAGAGGGAATGTAAATTCCTAATTGACTACCATTAAATCTTGAATAACTTTACGTTATATTTAGGGTCGTACTTAAAATTTTTTTTAGTGGAACTAAAAACACATAATTCAAAACTTATATATAAATAATTTTGTTTAACATAGATTAAATTAGTTTTTTAGACTAAAGATATATTAAAGATACATATATTTTTTAAAAAGAAAAAATTGACATGAATTGGGGTTACAGTTTTCACTCATTTGTAAATGCGTTTGCCCTTAGTTATACTAGTAAACAAATAATATAAACTTCTTTGAACGGACTTGAACTAAAAATCTCTTGTCAACTTAGACTACAAAAGTACAATAAGTGCCACCATAAAATGAAATATGAAATCAATGGCATTTAATAATCCAAATTGAGTTCAGTTGAATTACAGGATTTGACTAATTACAATATCAGTTGTAATTTGTCTAGAGAAGTTGGTCTTCCATCAGAGCAACAACCATTTGATTATTTCACATTATGTGGAACCCATTGTTTTATTTCATAATTGGATGTTCTTTTGGCATCTACAACCCTTATTTACCACTAAATATTGGAAAAATTATACAAATAGTATTTATTATTTTTTTAAAATTTCAACGTTGTCACTATTATTTAAAATTAGTCAATTTAATTTTTATTATTTTTCAAAAAAAATTAAATTCGTCCCTATTATTCAAAATTATCCAATTTTAATCCTACTATTTTTCTTTTAAAAAAAATCAATTTAGTCTCTAATGTATTAAAAAAAATTCAATTTAGCCAATTTAGACAGAGACTAAATTGAATTTTTTGAAAAATAATAGGGACAAATTAACTAATTTTGAACAATAAGGGCGAATTTGAAATTTTTAGAAAATAATATGAATTAAATTAATTAATTTTAAATAATAAAAATAAATTTAAAATTTTAAAGAAACAATAAGTAGTATTTGAACAGATATTCTGAGCAGGGAAATACAAAAGATTTTAGGGACAAGCATCATTGGAATTAGGCCACAATGTGTCCTCGTATGGTCCCATCAATGTAAATTTAGTTTAGTAGTAGCATCCTTTATCTACCATGTAACTCCTCATCAACATGGTCCCAAATAAGTTACATGTAGAGCTGCTAAGTGAGGGACCAACCACTAGTGTTTCAACTCTCAACATTCAAGAGTTGGCTATGTCGTTTATGTACCTATGTGCAACTTTTTTTGGGTATATTTTCATTTAATTATGATGTTCAACAATGATGTGAAACGTAATATAAGAGTAATTTATAAATTAGTATTGTAGATTTAAATAAAAATTTTAGTTAATCATTTTAGATTAATGTACTCAAAATCTTAAATAACTATTTCTAAAACTGTGATACTAATTTCGTTTACTAACTTGAAATTCCGAATCTATTTGCAGCTCTCGAGCCTCGATACCTCCATGCAATTGAATGTCTAGCTAGCTACATAAAGTCTAACTACATCACTATTTCTAGTAAATACAGAACACATTTTATTTCAATGATAGTTTTCTATTCAATAGCATTTATGCAAATGTAGGGCCTGTTTGGTTAGCCTAATCTTGAAATCTAATAATAAAACTTGAGAAAAAGTATCCTCTACCCAATCATGTCAATCAACGAAAGTGAAAGAAAACCAAATAAATAAAATGGAAAAATAAGAATGTACCATACCCAAATAATACAAGGTGAACACCACGATTGACTTAAGGCAAAAAATAAAAAAAAGCACCTCAAAGATTTAACTTAGTTGTGAAATATTTGGTCGTAGTCGATTAGGGTTTGCCTATATTTTGAATTCTAATTAGCTAAGAATTTATTCTCTTTAAAAATAGTTTCAATAAACCTCGTCTTTCATTAAATCGGACTATAACTCTTCTAGGTCAATTTATTCCGAAATTTTATCCCTAATATACATAAATGCAAATAATTTTTCAATATTGCTTTCTATTATAAAAACAAAAATAAAAATAATGTAAGGTGATGCGAAGAACTGAAAAAAGAACTCTTTCAATTTCAAAAGGTCACCAAAAATTGCCAAAATGTGGGTCATATCCCAATAAGTAGGAACCCAAAAACATTAAGTAATGAAGGCAGTGATTGACAATGACTTTGACAAAAAAAATAAAAAATAAAAATAAAATTGACAATGACGACAAATATTTAATAGGAGGGTGCTTAGATGTAAAGTTAGAAATGGTGATGAGTTTTGGTGACTTGTGAGGCCCCAATTGGCCCAACCCATTTGCTTGTGTCGTTTTCCATTCAATTTTCTTTGAACAATGGGGGAAGAAAAATAATTGGATGGAAAGCTACAAATATGTTCTCCATCATTTATTGCAATCGAATTTACGATTTTATGATTGCATACATTCAACTAGGGGAAGATCTTTAGTCTTGCTTTGTCGCACATGAACTATTTACATGGTGCATATAAGGGCCAATTTAGAATTTTTTTTTTTGGAATTAAAATATATAATTTTTAAATTGTGTCTATTTTTTTTCAAGAAATAAAACTTTTTGTGAAAAGGTGTATATTTTTTTTTTATAGTGGGTGCTAATTAATTTATTTTTAATTAAGTATACAAAGAGTTCAAATTCAAGTTGGTTCAGTGAGGGCAGTCGCAAAAGTCACCAAATGAGTCAGTCTTCTCCTTCAATTTGTGTCATATTTTAAATAGAAGAAGTCGTGGAAGGACGTTTATTTAATTTTTTTTTATAAAAAATATATAAAATTTCTAACGTATTTTTTTGGGCTACGTATGATAGCGAGATATTGGAAATTAGCTACACATTGTAGACCACTTTACTCTTGACTAAAAGAAGGTTTTTTTTTGTTTTTCTTCCTGAAAGATGTAATGTGGTCCTTTATTTTCTTGGTCAAAACAATGTGGTCCTCATTTTCCTCAAATTATTGGAAGATTCGAATTGAATTAAGTTCCTTTGACAAAACAAATGTTGCAACTTTTTAAAAAATTTAGATGGACCAAAATTAAAGTACAACTTACATGATAAACATTTTGTAGATTTACCAACTTATTTAGAAATTTAATTTCTTTGAGTAGAGTTCATCTTATGTATTTATTGTCTTTAACAAGTCTCTTTACGTGCAAGTAAGTTTTTTTTTTCTTAATTAAACCTTGTACGTATATATATATATATATATATATATATATATATATATATTATTTTTAAATAGATGGTATCTAGTGAGACTTAAACTTAAAATTTTTTGTTAAAAGTGGGTGCTAATACTATGTAAATTTACCACCCTATATAGAAATTATAATTATTAAAGAAGAGAGTGTTTTAATCATAAGGCCTATTCGTTTCCCTTTTTTTTGGTTGATATTCACAAAGTAAAAAGCATAAAAACATAAATCACTATATATATATTTGTTGTCAGGAACAGATTTGTTAAATTTCTTCTACTATGTTGCTTGTCCCTTGATTGTTTTGCTTATAAAAAAAAAGTTTGTTATCCGTAACCAGTTATTGTTGAAATTAATAAAATAATATAATCTACTTTTCTCTAATGATTTAACTTTTTAGATGAAGTAGAAATTTGATACTGTATTAGAGAATATGTTACAAACCAGTCTTAGATTCAAGTCTCACTACCACCCATTAAAAATAAAATAAAATAATTATCCACCAACAAGGTTTAAAAATGTATCCCGCCTGCGTGTGTGGTGTATTAAAATAATAAATAAATATAATAAGTTCTTCTCTAATAATTTAAACTTTTAAATGAGGTGGTAATTTTATAATTATTGGAGTTACATTTCTAATCTATTTTGAGGTGAAAAATGGGGGAGAAAGTGTAGTTCAATCACCTGCATTGAAGATACGTTATTTGTAGCTTACAGAGAAAAGTGTAGTTCAATTATGCTAAGCATCTTAATTATATAGTTAAACAAAACCTTTTGACTGGTTTCTTATCCTTTTTATTGAACAAAAGATACTAAAAAAGCTAACTGTTTTTTCGTCAAAAATAAATAAAAGCTAACTTGAATTTAACGAAATCATTTATCTGAAATCCATAAGAAAAGTTTAGCGAAAATCTTCGTTCACTACAACATTTTAACTCTTTTATAATTCTCCTGATATAGATAAAATTCCCAACCTAAGAACCATAAGAAATTGACCTCCCGGCACGTGCCTAGCTGAGTCAATAAGTCTATATTGCCCAAGAAGCTGAGGACCTGAGAACTCCCTTAAAATTTTCGTAAAATGTGAGAGAATATTATGAGCGAGGACTGTAACATCTGAGGAACCTGTTGAAAAAATAATTCATTTCTTATGAGCAAAGACCTTGGGAGGGTAGCCACGTGCCCATAAAACTCGAGAAACCCTTTCAAAAAAAAAGTATAAATACCTCATTCCACAATATGTAAAGAGCAACTAATTCAAAGCACTCTCACTAACTCTCTTTAATTTATTTCACCTCGGATTTATACTTGACAATCATTCACTTGATCGACAGAGCATATCCCACAGGATTGAGCTCAATTATTTTCTTGCAGGCTAAGCTCAAATTGTCCCGATTTGTATTCTAGAGTTTTACCTTATCAAGTACGATTGTAAAAATGAAAAACCCGTTGCAATAGGTGTTATCATGACATTTTTTACATGTAGTATAAACTAAATTTTTGCAGCTGTTTTATTTATTGCAACATTTTTTTTTATCACTTTTTCTATAATAGTAGCTCATATAATTATTTTTTCTCAACGGTTTTATAATTAAACTTTAATTATAATTGTTCTTAAAATTATGGCTTATTATTCACAAAAAATCAGTAGAGAATTTACAACAGTTTTTTCAACCGTTGAGAATGTAAAACAAAAGTGGTAATGGTTAGTTGTTAGCTAGCTAACATTACTCTTTTCCTTTTCAGTTTGGTACCAAGAATACTAAAGGTAAAATTCATGACATATTAAATCCTTGCTTTAACACATACACAAAAAAGAATAAATATGAAAGCAAAAAATCTTATAACTGACTCCAAGGGCATGATTCACCGGTAGTGAAAATAAAATTACTTTTGTGAGATCACGAGTTTCATACTTTTTATTGTTTTATAGTTTCATCTTTGACTAATTTAATGTATGTATAAAGAATATCATTACATCTAAACACTTATCAATTGATGATTAATTTTCGTCAATTGAATTTCTACATTCAAAAAAAAAAAACTTGCAACTAGGGTGACCGAGATGGAGATGATAACGAAAAAAGCAAAATCAAGATAAAGAAGTGGTTGGCGCTGACTCCGTGGCACCGAAGCAAAGAATCTTTCAACTCAGTAACACGTACACCTGGATGATTAATGAAAGAAAGAAACCGCCAATTAAACACCATTATTTAGTGCATTGATTTGTGGGTTGATTATGACCATTTGATGAAGTAGACACATGCCAACTTGCACAATTTGATATTAAATTAATGTGTCTTTTTAGAGTACGATTGTGTAAACCGTTTGACGTAAGAAATTGAGAAAAAAGAAATGCAACTTACGCCAAAAGTTTAGAGATTTTTTAAGTAACAATCAAGTACATACAACTCTTTAAATACTTTTTTCTTCTTTTTATTTATTTACGGGAATGCTAGAAATCATTTGGTTTTATACTAAAGTCTAAATCTCGGACATATGATATGTTCAGAATATATGGTTTGGCTTATTTGGACACATAGGCTACTGTAATTAATCTCAAAGAGAATGTTTATTGAGCAATTTAAACCTAAAATGTAAACAAATTTCTCACTCGTGCCTCGAACACTGTCACTAACTAACACTACAAAAAAAGACCACATGCGCGACACTTTTTTCACGGCGGTTCTGAACCGTCGCTAATTGTGCATGACAATGAATTTTTCGCGGCAGTTCAGGAAACCGCCGCGAAAATACCACTTTTAGCGGCGGTTTCTGTGAAAGCGAAAAGTATATCACTTTTAGCGACGGTTCACAGAAACCGCCGCTAAAAGTGGTATTTTCGAATATTAGTAAACTCATTATTAGTAAATCACTTCTTGCGGCACCAACACTTCTCATCTCTCTCTCTTCTCTCTCACGCGACGACGATATTAATCCAGCAAAAGAAGCCATGGCCTTCTGACAGCAATAATCCGGTGCAAGAAAACATGGCCTTTTGACGGCGTCCGCCTCCACATCTAGGTATCAATTTTTTCCTTGATTGTTGAGGTCTGAATTATTATTTCTCTAAACCCTAGCCTCTTCCTCTATTATACACACACAATATATATATCTGTATGTATCTATATTGATGTATATATGCGATATATGTGTGTATCTGTACAAGTAAGCCATTTGTTGAATATTGTGTTCGAAATTTATTAATTGAGAATTGGTGAATTAGCACTGATTTGAGTTGATTTTACACACACATAAGCTATTTTTTGAATTTTTTGTTCGAATTTTTACTCGAAAGTTAGTGAATTAGGGTTGGATTAAAGTTTAGTTTCTTGATTTTAAAGTTAGGGTTTTGTGGATTCTTACTATCAATTTTGAATAACTTGACTTTAGTTTGTTCTTTCTTTCAGTTATTGAAGATTTTGGTAAGAGTAATTGAAATCTATTATTAATTTATTGTATAGTGGTAAAGCTATGAGGTCTACTGTAAGGAAAGAATGGAAAAGATTGTACTTTTGCTTATTTTGAGTTATGGAATCTGTGGAGGATTTGTTTGATGGTTATGCTAGTAGAAAGTCTCAGATTAGAGCTCAGATTCTTGACTAGTTTTCGGTTTTGCTAGACACAATATAGTGGTGGGATGGGTAGGACCGAGTTGAATTTATGTTGTTGAAGTAGACCCAGAAGATTGCACTGATAAGGGAGAATTGAATTGTTTTAGCTGAAGCCAGTGTAAATATGAGTTAAGAACTGACAATAATTTGGATACAAGATGTTGGGGATAGGTTTTTGGCAAGTCGATTGGTTAGAACCTGATACCCTAATTGAAGATCAACCCTTTGGCTTAATGGTTTCACATGAGATAATTTGTGGATTGGGCTTCTTTCCTCCAGTTCCTCTCTGGTCTAACGTTTAGTGCACTAATTGAACCAAAGAGTTGATGTCGAACTAGTAAAGCAAAGTTAATTTCAAAGCTTTACTTTCTGAAACTAACATGTATTTAGTTTAGTGTGAATATGTGGATAAACATTCATGGCCTTCTATGCAAATATAATAGCTAGAAAGATGTCTTGTATGTTCATTGGCTGCTAGAGTTTCTCTTATGGTGCCATGCTCTGAAATTTTCATGTGTGGTTGGATGAGGGTGTGTTTTTATTCTTCCTCTAAAAAGACTGTTAGTAGATTCAATTCACTGGTTGAGAAAATTTATGGAGACTGAAATACTTAGAATCACAATAAAACATTAATAGCTTTGATTTTAGGCATTCCATTTGTATCCAAAGGTTTAAATCAAAATTGTGGTCAGTTTGAATGTGTATCTTTATAGGCTGAATTGATGAAATTGCCAAGGAACCTTTTGGCTAAGAGTTCTATGATCAAGAACATGTAACTGGTAGGTAAATCCTCCTATAACCATAACTTTTGAGTCATAACGATAGTTACCAAAGTTTTCTTCTTAATCCTATTCTTTTGTTGTACATGACGCAGATGTTGGAGCAAAATGCCTGGGGTAATATCATCACTGGAGATAATGGGTTGGATAGGTTAGAATATCTTGATGATACTTTTTGGAGGTTTGAAATAAGATCTCCATTTGTTTGATTATCACGCTTTTAGAGATTCATTTTTCTTTGAATCCTATGCTTTCAAATTAAAGGCTATCTTATGTATCTCTTGATTTTGATAAGTTGATTATAAAGCTCGAAAACTAGTTTACATTTCTTTTACCCTTCTTTTATTCGTTTTATGGAAACAACTAATAGGGCATATGAGCACCACACCTTCACTTTTTTGTTGCATTTCATGTAATATATGAAATATCTCGGCTTGTTAACATTCTGCTTATTTTATAGGAACATCTTAAACAAAGTGATTAGTCCTTTGTATTCCACTTTCAGGTACTCGAAGCTTGTTTTATTGCCTTTCATTTTTTCTTCACCTTCTGTAATCTGTATTTCATATCTCATTAGTCATTAGGTAGGTTTTGGAGTTTGTGGGAAACTGATTTGACTTCTGTTGGATGTATCTTTATAGTAAACTCATTATGCGTTTTAGGATAAGGATGACAGCTTTATCTTGAATGCTCTGTTTTCGATCTCTCTACTTTTTGGTCCATAATCCATTGTCTCTTTCATTACCCTTTTGGTGATCTTTTGGTTGATTAAGTTGAATACAAAAATTTTCATGAGCCTTGTTACTTTTCTTTTATTTTGTTAACAGGATTTGAGCCAATCCAATTTGAAGGAAAAATGGAAGACTGAATCTTTATCTGGTAAGAATTATTTAGGATAAATTACTTATGAGTTATGCATATAAATTACTTTCATATATTTATATATCACATAAGTTAAATGAAATGCCTTTTTATTGACTAGTATGGAGTAAGTAGGGGATTTTGTTCTATTGATTTGGCCTAAGACTTGTGGCTCCTATGCACGGTGGTGAAGATTGGCTATGGTGATAGTGCTCTATTATGTGTTTAGTGTGTTTATAAGTGTTGGTAAAGCAAAGGATCTTGTACAATGATGTGTTCTTGAGGTATATAGCCATGTGAGTGAACCAGCCACGCATATGTGTGTGAGTGTTAGCCGCGTGTGTGTGTTTGCATAAGCTATATATATAATTAATTATTGTGCTATAGGGTTTAGGGGTTAGGTGTGGGTGATATATACATATATGCATGTATTGTGTTTGAGCGAATGGATTGCGTGGTGTTAGTATTATAAGGGGGTAGAGGGTGACTGATAATGATGGCAGAGATCTTTGGTGCTGGGCATATGTTAGTAATAATGCTTGTAACAAATGATATGTATGTGCTAGTGTATGCATCGTGTAGTATGTGCTGGTAGCTTGAGTGAGTTTAGTCAACTATGTTAAGTAGTGTATTTCCTTTTCCTTGATTAGGTCCTGCAATAGAGACGAAACAACTAGGAAAAGATTGGAGAAGATAGTATAAAGGCAAGGAAAAGATAAAAGAAGAAGATAGAATTATAGTATGATTAGACTTATTATATTTTAATAGAACTAATTTATATGCTTAAGTGTGAAAGCATCCGTATCTAACTATGTTATTATATTTCTTTTTCTATTGTAAATTGTTTACTTGATTTGCTTATCTCTTATTTTTGCAGGTAATATTATCTCTAGATGTAGACCCGCCAGGTGTCAGAATAATGGACAATGAGTAAGATGTATCGCTATGCTCTGGTTTCTGCTTTCTTTTTGAACATTGAATTCAACATTTTTTGTCATGCCAGGTAGCTTAATTAACTTAAATAGTTCAACAGATAGTTTTTTAGAATCATTTTGGCATCAAATAAATTAGAAGTTGATACTTTAAGTATATCTGAAATCCAACAGGTCTATATGCTTGATCTCTTTTTTATGAAATCCAACTTTTTATAGTAATTTTTATTTCATTCTTTTGCAAATTGCTGAAACAAATAAATTTTTAATTGTCATATTTTGCAGTAAAAGGAGCAGCAGTGGTTGAACTATTCTTCTCAGTCTACAATAACTATGGAGTTTAAGAATTATATTGTCGATTGCTTATTGTTGAGTTGTCCTTTAGTCACTATAATGGAGACATGGAAAGAGTTAAACATTTGTAATTATATCATTGTGCAAGATATTGGTATATGTATCTCATTTGGAATTTGAAGTTTGCATGCAATCTTTCTAATTTCAATTTTTTGTTTTGTTATTATAATGGCAGTTACAAAAACTGCTGCATATTCAATTATTATTGTTTTCTTTTGCTTGGTGCTTGCCTATAAGTTAATATAATTATTTTTCAAAAATAATTTCAGCATAGGCGGCGTTTTAAAAAACGCCAAAACGCCGCCTATAATTTTTTAAAATATATTCTACTATAGGCGGCGGTTAACCGCCGCTAAAACTATTAACGGAGGCTCAAGAACCGCCGCTAAAACAATTAATGGCGGTTCTTGAACCACTGTGAAAAGATTTTTTTTTGCGGCGGTTGGCCTAACCGCCGCGGTTTCTATTCGTAACACACAAATTTGCGGCAGTTTATGGAACCGCCGCGTATCATTTAGCGACGATTGTAATAGCTGAAATAACTGCCACTAATTATCACTTTTTTTTTTTTTGTAGTGTAAGCTAAAAAAGTTCTTTAAATACTTACATCGTCCCAATTGTTTCCTCATACACGGCAGAAGGCAAGGTGCAATTTGCTGATGACCATAATTAGTGGTGCAGCGGGTCTTGGAAGCAACCCAAAAGAAATCCATTTTCAGATGTTTTAATTAATATAATATGACATTTGCATACACACCTTGAAAATGAAAACTTATTAAAAAGTCTCAATAAAATGATTAAATTAATAACCAGGGTGCAAAAGAGTTTAAATATATATAAAAAAGTTTATTTGTGCATACATCTAACAGTCTAAATATAAAAGTCAAAGTTCATTTCTAGGGAAGGAAAAAATTATGTTTTTAATAATAATTTACAAAAGATACTTAAACATATAGATACTAAATTTTACTGGTTTATATCATAGAACATATAATTCATAACAAAATTAAAAAAAGAACACCTAGTCCTCATAAGAATATTTTGAATCCAGACCTTTCATGTGTCAGTATTTTTCCAAGAAAAAAAATAGGATGAGTGAATCCCAGGAGGTTAATCCATGAAGATGTCTAGTTATTTGTGACTAAGAAAAGATGACTTCTAGTTAAAACTGACATCATAATCACCAAATTCTCAATCAAACTAGAGATTTTATAAGAGAAGAAAGATCGTAGAAGGACGGGGGATTCTCGAACGCGAAAAAGGATCCAATGAATTTGAAAGAATTAAACGAGGAATCGTATGAGGTGATGGAGGGTTTGAAATATAGACAAGAGATTTATTCGTGTCTTAAGTTTAAATCAGTTAAGAGACAATTTATTCAAGGTCAATCTTGATATGCTTTATGTTTAATTAATTTAAATCATGTTTTTTTTAAATGGAACCATTCATATTGAAATTTAAACTTTAATATATGTTCGAATGACTTTTCAAATATATTTCTGGCATTAAAAAAAAAAAAAAAAGAAACGAGAAGAGTGGTTTATTCGCAGGCATGGCCAAAACAGGAATCAGAAATCGTGTGGTTGCACAAAGATGGGGTCCTAATGAGCAAAAATAAGTGTGTGGACCAAGGTGACAAAAAATAAAAATAAAAATAAAAATAAATAAAAAAATAGAATTCATTTCAGTGGGGGCACATGTCACCAAATAATGCAATTATCTCACGTTGAATCTTTTTCTATATGGTGCAAGAGGGCCCATCCTTCAGATACCAAGGGAATCCTCTCTCCCACCTTTTCCCCATGGGAAGATTCTTCCCTTTTCTTTCTCAAATGCCCTCTTTGATTCGCTTCTACTTTAATTTGTATAATTGAATGAATAGTCAATAAATAATTACAAAAAGAAAGAAAAAAAAAAAAGAAGAAACAAGAGGGCAAGCTGTTACGTAGGATGAGATAAATTTAGGATGTTTTATCAGTAAAAATTAAATAATTTTATATATTGTAGTGTAGGATAATGTTTTTATGAACTAAAAATATTAAGTATCTCAAAATATTTTATTTAGGTCATTGAGGATTACAGTTTCTATAATATTTGTTATCATTCGTGTTTTATACAAATGATAAAAATATTGAATGCAGAAATTGAAGGAATATAGAAGGAGTTGAATTTTGGTTAAATTGAAATTAATTTTATTCCAAATTTAATTTGGAATATTTCCTAATAGTCATGTTTCTTTTCCGAATGGACATAACAACTGGTTTGTATCTTTTCGCACGGGCATGAGAAAATCTATAAAAACTTAGTGCATGCACTTGTATTTTCACTTGAATTCATTTTCTTCATACATTCATATACATTAAAAATGAGAGAAAGTTCTACATTGTTTAGTTCACCGTATTTGAATGTTTTGAAGTGCTCTTATGTCGAACGTGACCATTGTATCTTAAGAGATTTGCGCCATTAAACTGTAAGTAGTGTATAGTGGGGCAATAAAATTTTAAAGAGACTGGATCCAATCTAAGCCTCGGGTTTACCATATTCATTTTACATCTGTATTGTACTATATTACAAGTAAGTTTTCTTTTTAAGTCTAATTTACAAAATTCATATTCTAAATTATGGTATAAATTCTAATCGTGTAGTCTAAAAAAAATCACTAGAATAGATTAGATTTACTGCCATTTATTTTATGCAAACACACAAATTAAACACAATTTTTCCAACAATGCCAAGTGCAGATCCGACTATGTGTAGAGCTTTGTATTCCTGTTAGCAATTACATATTGGAAAAGTTGTTCTGGTGGAAGAAAGACTACAACACTTTCCAGTTTTATATTTGTCCTCTTAAATATCTCAAGCACAAAAAACAAAACAAAAAAAACGTGCTGATTGTTCAAATGATAGGAATTACATGTGAGAGGAGTGTGTGGATCTTATAGATGCGTGGACTCACGTAACTCTATTGTAATAATCAGTCGTGAGACTGCGACCTCTCCAGCACATTAACCAATTCAGAGAAGAAATATTGTGAATGTATACATAAGGCTCAGTTTTCACAATTCAAACGACTGGTAAATTGCACAATTCACTTAAATTACATTCATTCATGCTTTTAAGCCTTGTGCTTCAAGTTGATATGCAAGTATGGTGGTTATGCTCAAAAGGAAAAAGAAAAAGAAAAAAAAAGAAAAAAAACATAACAAGTGAAAAAAACCAAACTAGCAATGACTTAACTTAAACCTAAGATTCGTCCAAGTTTTGTTTCATATTCAAACTGTTAGAGATCAAACAACTCACTAAATGATTTTGATTCATGTTAACACTTAAGATAGGTTGATTCATATATTTATAGTTTTATTGCATGTTTCATGTTATATATCATGGATAAAACACATGACAACAGATTTCACATTATGGCAACAAGAATCTCTAAAAAAGGGAAAAATGCAGCAGTAGTCCTCATTGTTTACTCAAAAGTCAGTTTAGTCCTCATTGTTTTAAAATGCTCAAAAAGGTCCCCAATATTTGTAAGCATGCTCATTGTGGTCCCTACCGTTAAAATTTTGGTTAGTTTTAACAGATGTGAATAGTATTTCAAGGGTAAATTTGAAAAATCACAAAAAACACAAAATCTCATACAAAAATATCAAAAAACACACACTAACACACTTATAAACACACGCACTCATCAAAAAACACACACTAACACACCCATAAACACACACACTCACAGAAACACCAAAAAAATACACTAATACACACACATTAACACACCCACAAACACATACTAACACCAAAAAACACACACTAACACACTCAGAAACACACACTAACACTAAAAAACACATACTAATACACACCCATAAACACACACTAACACCAAAAAACACACACTAATACACACCAATAAACACACACTAACACCAAAACACATACTAATACACACCCACAAACACAAACTCACAGAAAAACATAAAAAAACACACACTAATACACAGGGGGAGGGAGGAGAGGGGAGGGGGGTGGCGCTGGTCGCGCAAGGGGGGCGCTGTTCACGCGTGGGGGGGAGGGGGAGGGTGGGTGGTGGTGGTGGTGGTGGTTGGTGGTGCTTGCGGTGGTAGGTTGAGGGGTTGGAAGAAGAAGAAGAAGATAGGGATATTTTGGGTATTTTATTTTTAAGTAAGGGTAGTTTAGTCATTTTATAAATTTTCTATTAGATTTTTAACGGTAGGGACCACAATGAGCATGTTTACAAACATTGGGGACCTCTTTGAGCATTTTAAAACAATGGGGACTAAATTAATTTTTGAGTAAACAATGGGGACTACTGCTGCATTTTTTCCTCTTAAAAACCATAACTATTAGAACTAGACACGGACAGATTCAATAATTTTTATTTTATTTTTTTTAGTGGGGACTATGGACTACAATTTAATGATAATTTATTTTTTCGACTAAAAATAACTGTACAATTTCCACCTATCGTTTATTGCATCCTCCGTGGTTAGAAACACATCAAAATATGCATCCTCCGTGGTTACAACTGCATTGAACTTGTATAACAACATATATATCATGGATTTTTTGGCTAAAATTATGAAAATAATTCACATTAATTAAGAAATAACTGTACAAACTTGATGAGTACTTGAGGTGGGTTCATGTTGATTAGATCCAATCAACATGAAAATAAAACTTCCAAAACTTTGCATGCCCATCAAACATATAATGTCTATAATTGTAGCCCCACTTATTTCACATATTTATATTTTGTTACATTAAAATGTGGGTACAATAGTAAATTGGTACATGTGGTCTAAGGAAAATTATTGAGTCAGCCTGAAATGACATAAGTCTCTCACATATTAATAAGAACTACACAATGTGAGATATTAATCTATTAATTCGGACTAATTCAATAATTTTTCGTGGTCTAATTTAAAATCTACACGGCAGCTACAGTCTCGCCTGTGGTAGGCACTTCGGATCCCGTGACTGTGTTCACAACTTCCATCTTTGATGCGAATGAACACTTCTCTTTTCTCTCGTCTTGATTTATTTGTTGTTGTCTACACTCAAGGCTACAAAAGGTACTGTCACCTCCGAAAACCACAAAAATAAATAAATAAATATTATAAATTATTGATTTCAGGAATCTTTAATGAACAATAATGGACTTGAGAACATGTAGCTATAGTGAGAAATGTGTAAATTACGTATAAAATTGATATGTCCACTAAAAGAATGAAGTATCTTGTTAATACCGTCAGATTATAATCATTAAGTCTTTCTCGTAATAATTTATGCGGAAATTCAAAACCTTTAATTTATATGAAGCTAATTTTCACCCTTCTGTGTCTCCAAAGAAACAAAAACATATTTTCTTATGAGGGGTTGGATTTTTCTTATAACATCAAAGTTATAAGAGGATCTAAATTTCAAATTAACATGAGAATAACTAGTTTAAAGTCCTTTAAGCGTAAATAAATTCTTACAAAATTAAGGGATTTAACACTTAACCTTGTGTCAAGTGCAAAGTTCGTAAAACTTCAGAAAACATTGATCACCTGTTATTCCAATTTCTTTTAGTTTGAAAAATCAATTTAACTCCTCGTTACTTATATATGTTTGTTAAATTATATTGTTTTTAGTGTAAAAAATAAAAATTTTAGATCTGCCCGTATACAGGGAAAGAATTCCATAGAATGGCCAAGACACTGAAAGGGTCAAACATCTTACCACTTGAAAGGGTCAAACATCTTTTCTTTTTTTGCTAATTTGGAAAAACATCTCTACTCAAATAGTCCATAAGACATAAACCGAATTGGCAACCATCCACTGACATCGAATGAGACACGTTGACGTCCCTTCATTCACCTAACAGTTGAATGTGAACCAAATTCTTAGGTTACAGCGGTCTAACCCAAAGCATGTTGCAGATAAATCAAAACATATTTCCAATGATAAAAAAAAATTTCAAATTCAAATTGTATGATTATTCTAACTCTCCACTTACCACTAGAACAACCCCTTAGGATCAAGGGTCAAACATCTTATCACAACTAGAAAATGGTTTTGTTTCTTTGTTCCCACCAATCATTCTTAATTCTTAAACTATTTCACCAATTTTTTTTCCCTAACATAACAAGCAAATGCCACCTTAATAAAGACCGGCAGCAAGTAATAAAAGAAGCATTAGACATTAGAAGAAACACAAAGTTGAACACCAGATTGATATATGATACACCATACAACCACCCTTTGAGCACCTAAAGCAAAAGATGTGTTTCAGCATTAACGTTGATCTGAGGAAAGAAGAGCCTGAGAGGAAGAAAAGAGAGAGGAGGGAGGAAACCAAGCGGAAGGAGAAGGAAGAGAGGAAGAAGAGAGAAGAGGACAAAGAGAAGAAAAGGCAGGCAGAGAGAAAGAGGAGGGCTGCCGAACAGGCAAAAGAGGAGATGAGAAGAAAAAAAGAGAAAGAGAAGAGGAAACGTGAAGAAGAGAAACGCAAGGAAAAAGAGAAAAAAAAGCTCAAAAGGAGAAAATAAAGTAACCAAGATGTGCTTCCTCTATTTCTTAGAGCGTAAAACCTCTATAACTTCGTTGTTATCCCCTTTCTTTTATTATGTTTTTGTATGTCATAAATTGCAGGTGTGCAAAGTGCATTTACGAAAGAGATGCACAATTATCATTGTACTTTCATAGTTTTTTTTTTTTGGCTAAGTAAGCAAGTATATTTATTTTAAATCAACCATTATAAACAAAGTACAAAAAGATTGTTCACTACCTAAATTAACAAAAACTCAATATTCCACTTTCTAGATATTTTTTATTCATATCATTGTTACTAACTCTATGGTGAATGCGAATTTTTTGCCTAACTATAGTTACACTTTTCACAAAAAGTTGCTCATTTGAGAGAACATTTCTTCCGTGCAACCTATTGTTCTTCTCCATCCAAATATTCATTGTTTCATAGTTTTCTCATTCATTGAGCTGAAATCTACTCCATATTCCACCAAAAAACTTATTTAAATTACAAGATTTGATTTTAATAGAATTCTATAGAATGGCCAAGACATTGAAAATATCAAACATATATCTTAACACGACTAATTGTTCAAGTTACTTACTAGTTGGAGCATAATATAGAAGACTTGTTCAAGTAGATTCTTAGTTCTTTTGATGATTCCATCTAAAATTTAACAGGGCCAATATTGTTTTTTACTACTTCTTTCGTATCTTGAAGAAAGTAGAATTAAATAATAGTACCACTTTCGTATCTTGAAAGAAGTGGGCTTAAGTAATAGTACTAGAAGTTAGGCCCTATTGATTTAAGGCTTTTGCCTGATCCGATTTGACATAGTCACAAAACTAGTTTTTTGGTAAGTCTCGTTCACGACTTACGACCATGCCTTTCCAAATCACGAGATTTGATCTCTGGTTTGAGCTCGAATAGCTTTCTAGAGAGACTCCTTGTTATCCCACAAATAAAAAAAAAAAAAAAAAAAAAAAAAAAAAAAACCTTCTTCGGATGACTAAATACACAAACCCTACCTACAATAAGACAATGTTAAGTTAACATCCTTGAAGACAAACATAACAGAAAAATCAAAGCAATGCTACCTAACCACAGGAACACAAAAGTACCAAGAAGTTAATGTGCATACAAGCAAAATAATGTCTTGCATGAGAATAAAACATAAATAGAGGACTAGGAACACATTTAGAGCTAACATATGGCAGCTGAGACAACCATAATTATTAATGGAACTAAAAAGAATGAAGATATGGTGGTATAAGCTCTGGAATGTGATGGAGATGGCATTACAAGAATTGTTCAAATAGACAATGGTTTCATCCTTAAAAGGTGGCAGTTTATAAATGTCACCTTTGAATAGGTAACACTTTTCAAAACCGTCACCAAGATGTCACCTATACTCGTGTTGCCTATACCATAGATGACATTTTAACAAAACTACTGCCTATTCTACAATTCATATCTGCAGCAGTTAAAATAGGCACCTCCTATGACAACCATGTTCAGCCGTTGTCTATCATGAACATAGTAACAGGCAGCAGTTGCCCACAACTGTTACCTTTTCTTGGTAGAGAAATAGGTGACAGCTTTCATTGTCACCTATGTAATCTCCAGTCCTCTAATTACATTTCAATAATGTTTTTGTTGTTTGCCGATGACATAAATTAATTTCTATCAGAACAAATGACATAATTTGAGCAAAGAAAACTATACTACAAATTAAGAACTGATTGCAGCAAAAGATATAAGAACAAATGACATAAATTAATTTCTATCAGAACAAATGACATAATTTGAGCAAAGAAAACTATGCTTCAAATTAAGAACTGTTTGCAGCAAAAGATATAGAACAATTAAAAATTAAGTACTATTTCAAGAGACTTCATGTCTGCAAAAAACAATTTTGACTTCTTAGAGGCTTCATGTCAATCACAAGTAGTTTGTTCGTGATTTAGCAAGTAGTTTGTCCTTCTCTTCCCTCACCTAAATCAGAGACAAAAAGGGTTGAATCAGCTGCAGACAAGTAGTTTAATGATTCATCAAGTTGCAGTCAAGTGTCACATTAAAGGAGATGGAAAATGAAGAGGTGATTCAACAATATAATTACCAAGAAAATATGCTCAGAAAGACCAACCAATGAAGAATACTGACTGGTATAAGCAAATAAAAGCTAGTCGACTAGTACGATAATTAAGCAGACAACAAGAGCACTCACTTTTGCAAGAAAATTGAGACGACTTAGTCTAAACGAATGTAGAAAACTAGTGATTTCAGTAAGTTTCATATAATAGTCATCTTACAACACATGAAAATGTAGTCGGATAATTGATCTTCATTCATTTATTTTCATTCATTATGAAACTTGTTATTTTTTCCATTCCATTTCTATCAACACTTCGCTTATGAAAAATTCAGGGGCTTGGTGATAAATTGTTTCTCCCTAAATGTCCTATAACTTTTTCCAGTAGAGGATTGCCAATCATATAGCTAAGTTCCGCTAAACTGATTCTTCTTCATTTTTTTTCCTTAAATGTGCAACCAATAACATTTTTCACAAAGTTAGACAACTCTCACAAATAAAAAATTATTTATGTAACTGACTGCACGGATCTTACTAATAATTTACAAAAGGATTATGGACTAACTGGTGTTATCATAATCTTAAGCCTAATTACCAAAAAATCAGAAAAAGCCTAAATTAACAATAGGACTAAGAAAAAAAAAAGTGAAAGCAAAATACCAATCTGTAGCAATTAGGGCCACACGGTTCCTTATCTGCATCCGGGAAGCGGGACTGTTGAATTTCCACAATAAACTCTATAAGGGAACATGATTAGCTTATAGGAAAGATTAGATCCTGTGAACATCCATGCAATCTGCAATAAAAAACCTGTTAGCAGAAAAGAGGAGGATCATATTTAGCAAAAATATTTAAAAGATGTAATCTACAAAAAGGAGAATAAACATATGTGGCTAATGGTGGCCAAAGAAAAGAAAGATTAAACATGTGAAGCTTACATAACATCGACGACAAAACAAATTTGTCAAATGAATCCAAAGATGCTTTAAGAAAAAGCAGAGAAGATGCAGCCTCTTTACTTGCCAAAGATGGGCCAAGAAAGTTGTGGGGATGCAAATACATTTGAAAATATTAACTAAACTTGTACTGCACTAGCGCCCAAAGAAGCTTTTAGATTTGGAGGGCCATAGTCCCGCTTCAGCCTAGAAGGGCTTGCACTTGTTGTGGATCTAATCTAACAACTGGAGGCCACTAAGATGATTGTGAAATGTTAGAGACAAAGATTTATAACACATCCTAACTTTGTTCAGTATACAGAAGATTCATAACATTTTTTCATTAAAATTGAGAAGCCTTATTACTTCAATATGCGAGTAGAACACCAAAAAATAGCAATTCAGAAATTATACATAGATCATAAAGATGAGTTAAGAAAAAAAAGAATTCAGTATGTTCACTTCTACAACAATCATCTCATTCCTTTCGGTATATTTTCTTCATACACTACGAACATGTCTCTTATACACACAATGGTACACAAAATATGATCCCAAAAATCATTGACGTGTATCTAAATGACAGAGAACTGCAATTGACACAGAGAATGGCTCATAGCACATTACAGTGATTATGATCCTAAATGCCTCCTTCAACACCCTTACCCTTGGACGACCACCATCGCACCTCCACCACAAACAGTATCGGGAGTACAAAGATACGAAATGACTGACTTGATTGTTGAACTATAAATTAAAAAAGATTGTTCCTCAGTCTAAGAAATTAACAAAAATATTCATAATTGAGCCAAACTTAACATCATTACAGGACTGCAAAATCAAAAATTTGTATAAGCAAATTTGATATGTGCTCAAATTTCTTAGTTAAATTTATGATCCTGACACTATTAAAATAAAAACTTGAGAATTAATAATTCAAAGCAAAAAGTAATAATAGAAGTAGTAATCCATAAATTAGTACATCATGCAGGAAAAATTGTACCTCATTCCAACAAAATAACCGAATCGCCATTTACATCACTGTTAGTAGCCAAATTATAAATGCTAATTCATCACATAAGAAATAATATAAATTAAAATATAAAATTGATAAATTATTTCAAAAATTGATTAATTACGACTTAAAAACAAAAATAAAAATAAAAATGATAAAGAAGAACACCTTTTCTAGAGCTTTAACTTCGTCAAAGGTTTTGAAGTCGAGAGCTTTAACTTCTCTGATGGCCTTTGCTAGCTCCAGTGGCATTCTCAGCCGTGGCACTGCCTTGAAGAACGAAAACGACACTTTTTCCGATTCGATTGAAAAATCAAAAAACTGAAAGAAAAAAGAAAAAAATTGAAAACTAAACGGTGAAAAACATATTGCTGTGTTTTTGTACCTGTTTCTTTGTCGGCTACGGTGCGCGAGAGAGTGAGAGTTAGAGATTTGGCTATGGCGCTCAAGGGAGTGAGAGTGAGAGATGAAATCGCATTTTGTTGTTGTCTTTTATTATCATTATTTTTTTGGGTCATTTTTTTGGTCAGACGTTTGTTAGCATCTAAAATAGATATAACTAGAAGTACAAAAAAAAAAAAAAGATAATGTACTAATAGGCAGCGGTTCCCAATCGCTGCCTATTGTGTCCAAAGATTGACGACTAATAAGGCAGTGGTCGTGGACCGCTGCTTATGTGTCTAGCAGTGGTTTCTAAATCTGTCATCGTAGAACTTATTCAAATCATATTGATTTTACAAAATAGACGATAAACATAGAAACATATACAAAATAGAATTAGGCAAGGTAGTCTCGGGAGTTAGTGTAGTGGTGGATCACTAGGAGATTCTTGCTCAAGTATCATGTTTGAATCCGTTAAAAGACTGTTCTTCTCGGAATGAATCAAGATACACCTTATATGTAACTAACTCTATTCATGACTCGTCCTCCTCTTGGGTATGGTCATGTATCTCGGGGTTTATGAGCCGAAAGGACGTTTTGCATCATTTAAGGAAATGAAAAAGGGGAATAAGAAAACGCCCCATACTTAACTAACTCTAATCATGACTATTCCTCTTCTTGGATAGCGACATGTATCTCAGGGTTTATGAGCTGAAGGCCGTTTTGCATTATTTAAGAAAAGAAAAAAAAAAAAAAGGTCAGGGTGGGGGGGTTGGGGTGTGGTTGGAATAAGGCAAGGCATAGAGAAACTCACTGCAAGTATTCAACGAAGGAGCTTTGACACCGCAAGTAGAAGGCAAAGTTGCAGCCTTTTTCATGTCGATATCGTACCCATTTGAGCACTGCTTTTCAAGGCTTTACATATGCACTCCTCATCAGCATTCACATCCTCTTTGAATCCTGAACAACATGAGGCCTCAGGCTTGCTATCCGTGCCACCAACGAGCAAAAACCTCAAACAATCAGTCATTTTGTATATAAGAGAGCTACAATCCACAGATGGCCTGGTGCTGGTGGCTTCGACGGCGCCCTATAATGGTGAGCAAATGAAATGTAATGTAATCACACCTTGTTTCTTGAAATGTAATGTGTGTTACATAAAGGGAAAAAAGCAGCAGTAGTCCCCATTGTTTACTCAAAAGTCAATTTAATCCCCATTGTTTCAAAATGCTCAAAAAGGTCCCCAATATTTGTAAACATGCTCATTGTGGTCCCTACCGTTAAAAATCTAACAGAAAATTTATAAAATGACTAAACTACCCTTACTTGAAAATAAAATACCCAAAATACCTCTATCTTCTTCTTCCTCTTCCAACTCCTCAACCCACCACCACAAGCACCACCAAGCACCACCACCACCCACCACCACCCCGGCGAACACCACCCACCACCCCCCCACGGCGAACACCACCCACCCCCCCCCCCGCGAACACCACCTACCCCCCCACCCCGCGAACACCACCCACCTCCCCCCCCCCCCCCCGCGAACACCACCCACCCCTCCCCCCCCGCGCGGACACCACCTACCCCACCCCTGCGCGAACCCCACCCACCCCCCCAGCGCGAACACCACCCACCCCCCCTGTGCGAACCCCACCCCTGCGCGAACCCCACCCACCCCCCCTCCCAGCGCGAACACCACCCCCCCTGTGAGAACAGCGCCCCCCCACCCCCCCCCCCCTGTGCGCGAACACCACCCCCCCACCCCCCCCTGCGCGAACAGCGCCGCCTCTTCCCCCCCCCCTCTTCCGCGCGAACAGTGTGTGTGTGTGTGTTAGTGTGTGTTTGTGGGTGTGTTAATGTGTGTGTATTAGTGTGTGTTTTTTGGTATTTTTGTGAGTGTGTGTGTTTGTGGGTGTGTTAGTGTGTGTTTTTTGGTGAGTGCGTGTGTTTTTTGGTGTGTTAGTGTGTGTTTTTTGGTATTTTTGTGTGAGATTTTGTATTTTTTGTGATTTTTCAAATTTACCCTTGAAATACTATTCACATCTGTTAAAACTAACCAAAATTTTAACGGTAGGGACCACAATGAGCATGTTTACAAACATTGGGGACCTTTTTGAGCATTTTGAAACAATGGGGATTAAATTGACTTTTGAGTAAACAATGGGGACTACTGCTGCTTTTTTCCCTTACATAAATCTGATAGTTATTCTTGGAAAATGAATCATTGTTTTCATTAAATATCTTTATGTTTAACATATCCCGTAAATATCTCCTTTCATATTGTAAAAAAATCTTTAAATAATCACGCGTATACAGAGATAGATCTATGAATTTAATATTAGAGAGTCAAAATATTTTTTTAATGATACTATATAATTTTTTTTTAAAATTAAGGGGACTGATAATTTTTTTTAACGATACTATATAAATATTTTTTAAAATATTTAAAACGTTAGAGAGGCCGTGACGCTCAACACTATATGGATCCACCCCTGCACGTATATGGATATGTATGCAATTATCTATCTCTAATCTTATTTGCTGAGTGTTTTCAAAATTTTGAACAACCCTTTGTCAATAAAATCACTTTTTTTGAAAATGGAACAAAAAGATAATGAGATGAGATTAACTTCAACACGTGATTTAGAACTTAAAAATCAGTATAATTTAGTAATGATAGTATGATTTTGAAAAAAAGCTAAAGGCATATATCCCTCGTAGCATCTTGGTGGGTTCATTGGCTTGGCTCAAATACTTTTTTCTTCCTTTAGGTCTTGGAGGCCCAAATAACTTTTTCCTTTTTTTTTTTTGTTGGTTGATTCCATGGAGTTAAAGTTGAAATTACATTCCATTATCGAGGAAATATTTACCTATGGCATACCCAAAATATGGGGCCAAAATTTGTAGAGGAGTAGGATCCAAAGCGGTAATTGCTACAAGAATATAACATTTCAAAGCATTTGTTTTTGAAATAATTTGAACTAATTGTCCCACAGTTGTCGGCATAAAAGATCTAATATTCATTAAATTCACTATTTTTAGAAGTCAGAAATAGTTCATTTATAGAACAAAACAAAAATATATGAACATCGTTTGCCAATAAATTTTAGAACTAAGATAATGTGTAACGGGCCTATCTTTAGTATTCTACAATTCACGACTAAACAAGATTGGGCATACTCCAATAGGCCCAGTCAATCAGACAACTTTAACTTTTGACTAACGAGTCATCAATTGTACAATATATATCTATTTTTGTCAATTGATATATATACTACAAGGGAAAATTGTGTAAATGTACCTATTGTTTTCCAAAATCTAAAATTAGTTCCTATTATTTTAAATTTTTTTCCTAAAAATATTTAAATTCGTCCTTATTATTTAAAATTAGTCAATTTAATTCTTATTATTTTAAAAAAAAATTAATTTAGTCCTTAAATAGTGGTCACGTACAATGACTAAATTAAAATTTTTAAATTGATATTTTTTGAAAAATAATAAGTACTAAATTGACTAATTTTAAACAATAAAAAAATAATAAGGACCATTTGAGTACTTTGTCCTATCCTCCCAATTATTTTGGCTCAACAAATTTGTGTTTAAGTCATCATTGTCGAGCTCATAATAAGTGGGTCAGTATTTAAAACATTTGGAACTCACTTTTGACGCTCTTTCAACTCAACTTTTTATCTCACCTCTTACTCTCTCCCACTTTTGTTCTCACCTCAACTTTTCCACGTGTCCCGAACTGATTAGACGTTAAGAAAGTCTAACCATTTTTAAGAACTTTCATATGATATTAATCCCGCCCTTATAGACTTAAAATTATAGCTTGAAATGTGATAGAATGGTATAAAGTAGGTATACTCTTAGAAGTGCGAGACTATGTGTCGTGTTACTTTGTATGTATACAATGGGAGACATATCTTGAGCTCATACAACACACATCAAAATTACTACATCGTTTGGCTAATTTGGACCTGTGTATTGCGAATGCGTTGCTAATAAGGATGCAGTATTTTTCTCTCGATAGTTGTTGCTAAATGAAATATATCATGTTAATAAGATACATGATTTGATCATGGCTTATAAAATGGATTGGGATCACCTTTTAACTAAAATGGTATTATAAGTTATAACATTGCATGTCAGCCATTCTTTTTAATTTTAAACTAAAAAAAATGAGAATGAAAATAAAATGATAGATATTATTTTTCCTCTCCATTTGGATTGGGGATTGGGGTAGGGAAGGGAGGGGAAGGGGGAAAAAAGAATAGTTAGGGATATCACATCGTAATTTGGCTTGGGAGAATAATAAAAAAAGGGCAACAAATTTGACCCAATCCATCCTATAGCCCAAAATTCAATTCTTCCACTTTGCGGGTAAAATATTACCAAAAAGGGGGTTAAAAAGAAAGAGTAGAAGATAGTATTTACATAATAACTATGATACCCTTATCTTTTAGATTAATTATAAGTGCACCAATCTTTTAGACCCAAAATAAAATAATTTAGAAAGCAGTATATGTTAATTAGTATATTAAATTTATCTGTCCCTTTTGTTTCTTTTTAATTCAAATCAAAGAAACTCAAAATTCTTTATAATTCTTTGTTTTATAGTTTTTTTTTTCTAATTCAAGCAAGGTTTAGTCATTCCCTTTTCATTTATTTTGTGATTCTATAATTGCTCTTGCTTTATTATATGTTTCCTCTTGAATTCAAACAAGGTGCTAATCTTTTCTCATAGCTACAACTTGGTAAGAAAAGAGAATAATTTGATTAATCGGTGCACATATAAACCTCATTTATAAATAAATAAAAAAAATTACTATTGAGAATATTCTACCCGCATAAATTACTTCATTATTGACCACTAGTAAAGCGTTTGGACATGGCTTCAGAAATGCACGAAAAAATTAGCATCTAAATAATTCATGAATTCATCATAAATTAAAGGAAAAAAAAAGAAAAAAATAAGTAATAAAGAGATAGAGGAAAAATATGTTGATGGTTCGATAAAATCAATATTAAGACTCATCATTTTTTGTTGTGCTTTGAAATTTCAAATGCACATAAAACTTCAACTTAAAATATAGCATGAGCAATTTAACTAATAATTTGTCTGTAATCTTTTGAATTCCATTATCCAAAGATGCCATGAAATAGATAGCCATAGTCCTAAATAATTGTACAAAACTTTACAACTATTGAAATATTTTTCCACCATGTTGTCTTTAATATTAAGCCTTAACCACAACTAACTACTAAAATAACCCTAAACCCTCATTACAACTATACAATTAGATTTCATAGGGGATAAAAATATCAATAATAATCACATATATCTTTTTTCCTATTGCTACATAATGAGTTAAGACAAGCTGTCGTAAAGCTACATAAAATATCAATCCAGAATACCTCAAAGCTTGTAATATTATTATAACAAGACCATGTAGCGAAAATTATGCACATATGCGACTTGTCATCATAAATACCAGACATTTTTATTGTCCAATAGACTCTTATTCTACTCTCTTTTGGAAAAAAAGATAGAAGAAGTTTGCTATGAAGATGAAGGGCCAAATATTAGCATTGAGTTGCATGTTATAATCATAATTTATTTTTATATCAAATTTTGGTTATAATTTGAATGTTCATCGTCGTTATCATAATTTTTGTTTATATTGAACTTTTCTTATCATTTTGCATCAACAAATCCAGGTTTGCTTGTCAAACCTGGGAAAGCTTTATGGTGTAATGGGCCAGTAAAGGTAGGACAACCGGCACAAGAGAAGACCCACGATACCAAGGCCCAGGCCCAAAGGATGAAAGCACCTTGGCGGGACAAATGGGAATAGAATTAGCACCGAAAAAGGTAGGAGATCAATCAGCATGCATATGGGCATGATGCGGGGTATTGGTTATGGCAAGTCTTAGCCCCTAAATTAACCTAAGAGCCTATTTAAGAGAGTAACGGAAGAAGCTAAGGACAGGACACCCGAGTCACTTTACCCACCCCTACTAAACCTTACCCTCAGCAGCTGTTGAAGGCTCTCAAGACCTCTCACTTGTCAGGACCCCCCAGTCCCTCTCACGAAAAGGGGTCAAAGTCCTCTTTGACCTTAATTGTAGATTCAAGGCTCTACATATGGTATGGTAAATTAAATAATTTAATGATCAACCATTGCTATCATTATTGCCTTTACATTCAAGACTATATAAAAGTGATCTTTAGCTTGGCATGGGTGTTTGGAAATGCGGTTCTGTGCCACCCTTCTTTTTCTTAAAGAAGGTTTCTGGAATTAAGGTATGCATATATTTGTATGTTTTTTTTTTCCTCAGTAAGCAAGTGCATAAATCATACATATCCTTATGCCTATATATGTTTCTATAATGTTATTTTGAATATATGGATAGGGAGAACAATCTCCTCAAGCAAATAAAACATCTAATGTAGCAAAGAATCAGAAAAAATTGAAAGGCTCTACAGTTCACAACTCTTGCGGTGAAGCAGGTAACTTCATTATGACGACAGAGCTTCGCAAAAAGATTCTTACATTCAGAGACTTACTTGAACTTCCACCTTGGAGTGACTCTTCTTCCACTAATGAGGTATACTATCATTTCTATATGATACTAAAATTTGTAATTCAATAATGGATAGTGCTTTATATCATTCGAGTGATATTTCACGTCACAAGAGGGTGTAAGCATTATCGCCATATAAAGAGGGATGAAGTATCACATAGAAGATATATAGCAATGCTCTTCAAGAATGTACCCAAAGATGGATTATTGTGAAGTTGGCTAATGTTTCTATTTATTTTATTGATTTAACCTTTTCTTTAGCTACTCGTATGGACTTTGAAGGATCTTCATAAATCCTATCATCACATCAAAGCCGGTGACAAAATTAGAAGGTGCATCTTTACCTCAGGTGATATGCCATATGTATAGTAAACCAAATTTTGGCATTGCAGAGTTTATTATTATTTCATTAGCAAGTAATATTTTTTATTACTGAGTAATGTTTCACTCTTCTTTTATATGTTAAGAATTCAAGTATTAAGTTTTAAATCTCTCTTTATAGAATAATAACTCTTACTATATAGACATCAAAGATTTTAATTAGTCCAACAGTTGTTATCACATAGATAAGTAGTATAACTTTTTCTAACAGGTGCTTGAGTTATTTTGCACTTCTCTCAAATCCCTTGGTGATATGTGGGCAAATGGTGATGAATGGATGGATAATTGCAAATACAAGGCATGCAATAAGTTGGATCTAAATAAGTTGGAACAATTAGGTATGCAATATTTGATGTTCTAAATTTATTTTATGCATATCAATCTTTCTTTCCACTTGATTTGTAATTGATCACAATTTTCATTTGCTAAAATTGATAGCGCTAACAATACTGGAAGACATGAATAAACTAGCAAGTGAAAGGTTGTATGATATGATGGATGAGGATGAGAAAATGATGAAGGATTATTATAATCCTTCTTCAAATGCATTTGGGAAGGGCTCTTCAGCCACCCTAACTTCAGTGATTCCAGGGTTTAGCCCTTTTACAAGTGATGTTGGAACAAAGATTTCTTATTCACCATCTCTTCTTGTGCCTCTGAGAGTCCAAGCTGTAGGGAAACTGAATCCTGTTGATGTTAAGCGTCTTTCATTCCACATGTTTCCGCGTGTTGTTGCTAAAGATCCCAAGTTTGTTATCCAAATTAGTAAGACAATCAAACAACAACAATCAAAAATTGAAACAGAGTATAACTTGGAAGTGAAATCAATTCTTGAGGATGAGGTGAATCAGGATTGTGAGATATTAGTAGATACCGTCAAGGTTAAATGTAGGCATGATTTGGAGAAGGTGACAAATAACGATCAGATTTCATCTCAACCAATAATACTTAAAATGTTGGGACCAAATGTGGCAGAGCAGCATACTCTTGTACCAACACTGACACCACCACTGGAAACAACATTCTCATCGCCAACATAGTATGTGCTTACAAGAGAGTGAGTACAAAATTCATTCTTACAAAAATTGGGCATTAACAAAAAAGTAGCCGAGTAGATGGTATGTAAGGACTTTGGAGTAAGAGTGACAAAAAGTTAAAACAAAAAAAAATGGCTATTTGAATCTTACATGTATAAAATAGTGGTCATTTGCAAAAATTATACAGCTGAATCCTATTTAAGGATTGTAAGGTGGCTGTTAGTAGGTAGAGATCAAGGATTTTGGAGGATGATTATGTGCGTCAAAACAGTATGACATTCAAAAAGTAAAAGTTTCTTTGTTTTGTTTTTTTCCTACTGAAGCTTTTGCTTTTTTGCAATAGGATCTTCAATTGAGCAAGAATTGTCAAGAAACTTTAAGATCTTGAAACATTGGAGCTTGAAGATTCTATTTTGTTGCTTCTTTTCTGAGAGATGTTTTCTTCATCATACAGCCATGCAATGTTGTATTTTGTTTGTGATTCTCCATGTGTGTCAAAGTTGTATGACCGTCGTTGGATGAAAAATGTTTTCTCCCAAAGCTTTTTGTTCATTTGATCAATTTGCAATGTTTGACCCTGAATTGAAGCACTTATTTAGTAGACATACAAAATAGTATGAGAGTATGAGCTTGTTTATTGAGTATGAGATATTATTACTTACAATTGTTTGTCTTGACAGTATCTCATCAGGTTCAAGTGAGAAAATTATTTTTCCATTTTCCCCAAAGACTGCAATAGTGATGGATCTGATGTTGTCAATGATGTCGACTTCAAATTTGAATCTAAGGAAGATATTAATGTGAAAGAGAGGAATATTAAAACTTAAACATGAAGAAGAAATATATAATATCTTTAAGAAAACTTAAAAATAATATTTATCTTTACTTTGGGACAACAATTGTGTCTTTTGTGCAATGGATACATTGAAAAGCTTCTTTGTATTCGGCTCTTGTTCCTTTGCCACAATTTTTACATGCAAGATAGTGAAACTATTGTTCCTCAACCATGATCATCAATCGATGTACTTTTTATCCGACATTTCAAATTTACCCCTATCCCATAAGAGTCCCGAAATTTTCAACTGTACAAGGCACATTTGATGATTCAATCAATTTTCCATTCTAGTCCACGAAATTATGCATTTACCCTAGAGAAAAAACATCAATGAGAAAAAAAAAACTAATATATCCACTTAACAACTATAACAAAATATATTCACGCCATTGTGATGAGTGTTCTATAAAATTTGAGAGCTCATAGATCTAAAATGCTATCAATATTACAGCTTTATCACTTTCTGATGAATTAAAAAAAATGATTAATTACAGCTTTATCACTTTCTGTTGAATTAAAAAGATGATTAATTACAGTCCGTACCTTTTCCCAGCTAGTTGTTGTAAAAAAATGTGTTATATCGGCCACCTACACCATGTTAAAGTAATTAATTTATCAAAAAATAGCACTAAACATGCAAGCACTCTTGCAGCCATTACGTAGTAAAACAGATAATCCTAATTTTTTTGTGACTATATATATTACAAGGAAACACATAAAGATAAGTGATAATCTTACAACTGGACAATTGACCTCCGAGTTTTCTCGTGGATCAACGATCAAATCGTCTGCATAATAGCACAAATACGTGGTTGCAATGCATCAGTAACTAAACATATGAAAAGCTAACTTCTTGGAGAAAAGAAATTCCATCAGACACCAACTTCAACAAAATATAAGCCACCTGATCAGTTAGATTCTTTGAGAAATATACTGTCAAATACACATTTCTATTTTATCCTGTACTAGAGGAAGGCTTGGTTGCTTAAGTGAGGGGAATAGTGAATTGAAGCATACATGGATGACATATGAGATAGACCACAAATTTGCACAAGCCAAATTGCAATAATTAGACTTTTGTGAGCATCAATTCCCATTGATTAAACTGATTAGCAGATTGGACATATCAAGCGTTGTTAAATTTTGCTTAGTTAACGTTTCAAGATGACTTACTATAACCAAAAATTATTCCTCGCTCACAGACCATAACATTCTGATTTCCAGCCAACCTAACCTTCTCATCAGCAGAGTTCATCATAACTTAAAGAGTACAATATAATAGAAAGATGAGGAAAGAAAGAAAAGCTCAGAGACGGACGATCACTAGTGATGAATGATCAATCAGTAAGAAAAAGGATCATCAACAAATACAGAAACATAATAACAATATGTAGAACGTTGTCGTGTGCAAAAACAGAAACGATCATCATAGAAGGACAAAGAAAAAGAAATATGAGTAAAAAATACAGATATCTCTCTTTGCGCACACATAACACCACTACACACACATATTGCACACACACTTCACAAAGATCAAACAAGGGAAAAAAAATAAAGAAATATACTTTTAAGCTTTATACCCTATTAGATCTATTATCGAAATCAAATCAATGACCACTTGTGAAGTAGAACTCCTTGAAGATACAACATCTTTCTTGTAGAGAAAAAAGTCGAGGAGACCATAAATAACTATCAGAGGAAGCAAAAATTAAAAATAAAATAAAATGAAAGAAAAACAATTTTTTACGATCTAAAAACTCACCACCATCCATAACTTAGCTCCGATCTGGTTGCCATATTGACCTCCCTAGATGCAAGATCTCATGCATCTTTAGAGAGAGAAAGTGGTGTGATATTTAGATGTAGGTAGAGAGAGTGAAAAAAGTAGGAGAGTGGAGAGTGAAGTACAGAGAAAAAAAAACGTAGAGGGAGAAGAAGACGTTCGGCTCTGACAACATTGGAAAGTGGAAGAAGAAAGTGTTAAAAGACTATAATAGCCCTATAAATGCCTGTTGAATATTTTAGAGCAAGGGTTAAAAGGTAATTGCGCTAATAAATCTTAACATTTAATATACGGTTCAAATTTACTTTTGGTTTCTGTGCAAGATCTTGGCCGTTGGGGCAAGATGATGTCAGACTCCACTAATCAAAATGAATGATGTCATATTCCACTAAGTGCAATATGGTCATAGAGTACATATTGTATGATATTATTAACACATGATACAATACTTTTTATGCATGACTCCCACAGAAATTTTTTCTTGGACGATTTTGTCCCTGGACATTTTGGTCATTGAAAGAGAAAAGGTGTAATATTATTAGCACATGGTACAATACATGTAATGCTATGACGAGCGAAACATTTACTTGATTGGACAATTTTAACCCTTTCTAGCCTCTTATTATATAGTATAGATATCTTAATAAAATTTTCAAACAGAAATTTTGTCTTCAAATATTTAGCTTTTTGGCTATACTTGATTTTTTTTTGTGCATACTATATTATTTAAAAACTTGATTCTTTTAACCTTTTCAATCTTATGAAAATGTTTGTACTCACTTTTTCATTTTCTTAATTTAGCAAAATACACAGATAACATACTTCCTCTAGGAGTTTTCTTATCCTCATTCTTCATTGAAAAAAAAATTTAGTTAAAAGATATTCTTCAGTGACTATACTATTGTACTATAATATGGGAGGGAGTTGATATGATTTTTTATTTTTTTTGCTTGCACTTTCTAATGATGGAAACCACCGTCGAGAGTGAATGTAAATTCCGAATTGACTACCATTAAATCTTGAATAACTTTACGTTATATTTAGGGTCGTACTTAAGATTTTTTTTAATGGAGCTAAAAACACACAATTCAAAATTTATATATAAATAATTTTGTTTAACATAGACTAAATTAGTTTTTTAGACTAAAAATATCTTTAAAATACACACACACACACACACACACACACATATATATATATATATATATATTTAAATATTGACATGAATTGAGGTTGCAGTCTTCGCTCCTTTGTAAATGTGTTTGCCCTTAGTTATAAACTTATTTGAACAGACTTGAACTCAAAATCTTTTGTCAACTTAGACTACAAAAGTACAATAAGTGCCACCATAAAATGAAATATGAAATCATTTGCATTTAATAATCCAGATTGAGTTCAATTGAATTACCGGATTTGACTAATTACAATATCAGTTGTAATTTGTCCAGAGAAGTTGGTCTTCCATCAGACCAACAACCATTCGATTATTTCACATCATGTGGAACCCATTGTTATATTTCATAATTGGATGTCCTTTTGGCATTTACAGTCCCAATTTATCACTAAATATAGGGAAAATTACACAAACAGTCCTTATTATTTTTAAAAAAAATTAACTTTGTCCCTATTGTTCAAAATTAATTAATTTAATTTTTATTATTTTTTAAAAAAATTAAATTCGTACATATTGTTCAAAATTAGTCAATTTTAATCCTACTATTTTCTAAAAAAAATCAATTTAGTCCTTAATATTCTCAAAAAAAAATTCAATTTAGCACATATAGGCAGGGACTAAATTAAATTTTTTGAAAAATAATAGGGACTAAATTGGTTAATTTTAAACAATAAGGATGAATTTAATTTTTTTGAGAAATAATATGAACTAAATTGATTAATTTTAAATAATAAAAATGAATTTAAAATTTTAGAAAAACAATAAGTACTATTTGCACAAATTTCTCCTATATATACCACAAAGATATTCTGAGGAGGGAAATACAAAAGATTTTATAGACAAGCAACATTGGAATTAGGCCACTATGTGTCCTAGTATGCTCCCATCAATGTAAATTTAGTTTAGTAGCAGCATCCTCTATCTACCATGTAACTCCTCATCAACATGGTCCCAAATAAGTTACATGTAGACCTGCTAAGTGAGAGACCAACCACTAATGTTTCGACTCTCAACATTCAAGAGTTGGCCATGTCGTTTATGTACCTTTGTGCAACTTTTTTTTGGTATATTTTCATTTAATTATGATGTCTGACAATGGTGTGAAACGTAATATGAGAATGATTTATAAGTTAGTATTATAGGTTTAAATAAAAATTCTGATTAATCGTTTTAGATTAATGTACTCGAGACCTTAAATAACTATTTTTAAAAGTGATACTAATTTTGTTTACTAACTTGAAATTCCGAATCTATTTGCAGCTCTTGATACCTCCTTGCAATTGAAAGTCTAGCTGCATAAAGTCTAACTACATAATCAGCTACACTATTTCTAGTAAATACAGAAGATATTTTAATTTCAATGATAGTTTTCTATTCAATAGCATTTATGCAAATGTAGGGCCTGTTTGGTTAGCCTAATCTTGAAATCTTACAATAAAACTTGAGAAAAAGTATCCTCTACCCAATCATATTGTCAATCAACGAAAGTGAAAGAAAACGAATAAATAAAATGGAAGATAAGAAATGGAGCATACCCAATAATACAAGGTGAACACCAAGATTGACTTAAGGAAAAAAAAAAAAAAAGAACCCCAAAGATTTAGCTTAGTAATGAAATGTTTCGTCGTGATCGACGACAAATTTATTTATATTTTAGGTTTAAATTAGTTAAGAGATTGTTTTATTTGAAAGCAGTTCCAATATGTCTCGTCTTTTATTATATCAGACTATGACTCTTCTAGATCAATTCATTCCGAAATTTCAACCCTAATATACATAAGTTCAAACAACTTTTCAATAGCATTTCTTATTATAAAAACAAAAATAAAAATAATGTAAGGTGATGCGAAGAACTGAAAAAAGAACTCTTTCAATTTCAAAAGGTCACCAAAAATTGCCAAACTGTGGGTCATATCCCAATAAGTAGGAACCCAAAAACATTAAGTAATGCAGGCAGTGATTGACAATGACTTTGACAAAAAAAATTAAAAAATAAAATAAAATTGACAATGACGACAAATATTTAATAGGAGGGTGCTTAGATGTAAAGTTAGAAATGGTGGTGAGTTTTGGTGACTTGTGAGGCCCCAATTGGCCCTCCCCATTTGCTTGTGTCGTTTTCCATTCAATTTTCTTTGAACAATTGGGGAAGAAAAATAATTGGATGGAAAGCTACAAATATGTTCTCCATCATTTATGGTAAAAGGACATCAAACAAGATTCCTCCAAGTTTCTTGTGGCTAGAAGCAATCGAATTTACGGTTTTACGATTGCATATATTCAACTAGTGGGAAGATCTTTAGTCTTGCTTTGTCGCACATGAAATATTTACATGGTGCATATAAGGGGCAATTCAGAAATTTTTTTTGTGGAATTAAAATATATAATTTTTAATCGTGTCTATTTTTTTTTTCAAGAAATAAAACTTTATGTGAAACGATGTATATATTTTTTTCAATGGGTGTTAATTAATTTTTTCTTAACTAAGTATACAAAAAGTACAAATTCAAGTTGGTTCAGCGATGGTAGCTGCGAAAATCACCGAATGGGTCAGTGTTTTCCTTCAATTTGTCCCATATTTTAAATAGAAGAAGTTGTAGAAGGACGTTTATTTAATTTCTTTTAAAAAATAATATGTAATTTCTAACGTATTCCCAAGTCAATGGAGACTGTAATCCCCGTTAACCCTTTATGCATCTACCACTGGTGCGAATCTCAAACCTTCTCTAAGCAAGATATCTGGTACAGTCGAACTGAAGATTTTCTTTCAACAAGAAGCATCTATGGGCAGAATTTATGCCTTGCAAAAACATCATGAGTGACGCTTTATTCTCGGGGTCATCCAACTCAAGCTTTGAGCATATCAGTAGAAATGCAAATAGAGTTGCGAACTATTAGCTAATATGGTGTGATATGATTTTTGCCTCTCGGTTGGGCATTTGATATCCTTCAAGAGTTTCAGAACTTGCATAGTCTTGACATTTAATTTCTTTAACAGAAATTAGATAATATACACTTACTTCCTTTAATATATCTCAGATTCTTTCAAATCATAACATATTTCCAATTCTCCTTAGAGTATTTATTAATTTAATTATTTTTGCAGTGATAAAATATCTGCCATTTGGTAACTTCCAGCTAGATACGTGCATAAGCTTTATTTATTTTTTTGGCCAGGTATGATAGCCAGATATTGGAAATTAGCTACACATTGTAGACCACTTTACTCTTGACTAAAATAAGATTTTTTTTTTTTTCCTTCCTGAAAGATGTAATGTGGTCCTTTATTTTCTTGGTCGAATTAAATAATGTGGTCCTCATTTTCCTCAAATTATTGGAAGCTTCGAATTGAATTAAGTTCCTTTGACAAATCAACTGTTGCAACTTTTGTAAAAATTTAGATGGACCAAAATTAAACTACAACTTACATGAAGATGAGGACAAATCAACTGTTGCAACATTTTGTAGGTTTACCAATTTATTTAGAAATTTAATTTCTTAGAGTAGAGTTTATCTTATGTATTTATTGTCTTCAACAAGTCTCTTTACGTGCAAGTTATAGGTTTTGTTTTTTTAATTAAACCTTGTACGTGTGTGTGTGTGTATATGTATATATATAGTTTTTAAATAGATGGTAGTTAGTGAGACTTAAACTTAAAATCTTTTGTTGAAAGTGGGTGCTAATACTATGTAAATTTACCACCCCATATAGAAATTAAAATTATTAAAGAAGTGAGTGTTTTAATCATAAGCCCTATTCTTTTCCCTTTTATTTGGTTGATATTCACAAAGTAAAAAGCATAAAAACATAAATCACTATATATATTTATTGTCAGGAACAGATTTGTTAAATTTCTTCTACTCTGTTGCTTGTCTCTTGATTGTTTTGCTTATAAAAAGTTTGTTATCCGTAACTAGTTATTGTTGAAATCAATAAAATAATATAATCTACTTTTCTCGAACGATTTAACCTTTTAAATGAAGTAGAAATTCAATACGGTACCAAATCATAAGTTACAAATCAATCTTAGATTTAAGTCTCACAACCACCCATTAAAAAATAAAATAAAAAAATTATCTACCAACAAGGTTTAAAAATGTATCCCGCCTGCATGTGTGGGTGTATTGAAATAATAAATAAATATAATAAGTTCTTTTTTAATAATTTAAACTTTTAAATGAGGTGATAATTTTATAATTATTGGGGTTACATTTCTAATCTATTTTGAGGTGGAAAATGGGGGAGAAAGTGTAGTTCAATCACTTGCATTGAAGATACGTTATTTGTAGCTTATAGAGAAAAGTGTAGTTCAATTATGCTAAGCATCTTAATTATATAGTTAAACAAAACCTTTTGACTGGTCACTTATCCTTTTTATTGAACAAAAGATACTAAAAAGGCTAACTTTTTTTTGTCAAAAATAAATAAATAAATAAATAAAAGCTAACTTGAATTTGACGAAATCATTTATCTCAAATCCATAAGAAAAGTCTAGTGAAAATCTTCGTTCACTACAACATTTTAACTCTTTTGTAATTCTCTTGATATAGATAAAATTCCCGACCTAAGAACCATAAGAAATTGACCTCCCGGCACGTGCCTAACTGAGTCAATAAGACTATATTGCCCAAGAAGCTGAGGACCCGAGAACTCCCTTAAAATTTTCGTAAAATGTGGGAGAATATTATGAGTGATGACTGCAACATTTGAGAAACTTTTTGGAAAAAAATTTCATTTCTCATGAGCAAAGACCTTAGGAGGGTAGCCACGTGCTCATAAAACCCGAGAGACCCTTTCAAAAAAAAGTATAAATATTTCATTCCATAACATGTAAAGAGTAACTAATTCAAAGTACTTTTACTAGCTCTCTTTAATTTATTTCACCTCGGATTTATACTTAAACAATCACTGACTTGATTGACAGAGCATATCCCGCAGAATTGAGGTCAATTATTTTCTTGCAGGCTAAGCTTGGATTGTCCCAATTTGTATTCTAGAGTTTTACATCAAGTACGATTGCAAAAATGAAAAACCCGTTGCAATAGGTGTTATCATAATATTTTTTACATGTAGTATAAACTAAATTTTTGCAGCAGTTTTATTTAATTGCAACATTTTTAAAATTTTTTATCACTTTTTCCTTAATAGTAGCTCATATGATTATTTTTTCTCAATGGTTTTATAATTAAACTTTAATCATAATTGTGGCTTATTATTCATAAAAAATCATGACAGTAGAGAATTTACAACAGTTTTTCAACTGTTGAGAATGTAAAACAAAAGTGGTAATGGTTAGTTGTTAGCTAGCTAACATTACTCTTCTGCTTTTCAGTTTGATACCAAGAATACCAAAGGTAAAATTCCTGACATATCGAATCCTTGCTTTAACACATACACAAAAAAGAATAAATATAAAAGCAAAAAATCTTGCAACTGCCTCCAAAGACATGGTTCACCGATAGTGAATGTAAAATTACTCTTGTTAGGTTAGGGGTTTAATACTTCTCACTGTTTTATAATTTTGCCTTTGACTAACTTAATATATATGTAAAAATGTATCGTTGTATTCAAAAAATTATTAATTGATGATCGAATTCTATCAAATAGATTCCACATCAATTAAAAAAAAAAAACTTGCAACTAGGGTATAATAACGAAAGCAAAATCAATATGAAGAATTGGTTGGCGCTGACTCCGTGGCACCAAAGCAAAGAATCTTTCAAGTCAGTAAAAAGTACACCTGGATGATTTATAAATGAAAGGCACCGCCTATTAAACACCATTATTTTAGTACATTGATTTGTGGGTTGATTATTACCATTTGATGAAGTAGACACATGCCAACTTGCACAATTTGATATTAAATTAATGTGTCTTTTTAGAGTACGATTGTGGAAACTGTTTGATGTAAGAAATTGGGAAAAAGGAAAGCAACTTACGCCAAAAGTTTAGAGATTTTTGAAGTAGCAATCAAGTACATACAACTCTTTAAATACTTTTTTCTTCTTTTTGTTTATTCCCGGGAACACCTATAAGAAATCATTCGGATCTATACTAAAATCTAAATCTCGGATATATAATATGTTCAGAATATATTATTTGGCTTATTTGGGCACATAGGCTACTATGATTAGCCTCAAAGAAAATATTTCTTGAATGATTTAAACCTAAAATATAAATAAATCTCCTACTCGTACCCCGAACTCTTTGCCACTAAGCTAAAAAAGCTCTTTAAATACTTACATCGTCCCAATTGTTTCCTCATACACGGCAGAAGGCAAGGTGCAATTTGCTGATGACCTTAAGTGGTGCAGCGGGTCTTGGAAGCAACCCAAAAGAAATCCATTTTCAGATGTTTTAATTAATATAATATTACATTTGCATACACACCTTGAAAATGAAAACTTATTAAAAAGTCTCAATAAAATGATTAAATTAATAACCAGGGTGCAAAAGAGTTTAAATATATATAAAAAAGTTTATTTGTGCATACATCTAACAGTCTAAATATAAAAGTCAAAGTTCATTTCTAGGGGAGAAAAAATTCTGTTTCTAATAATAATTTACAAAAGATACTTAAACATATAGATATTAAATTTTACTGGTTTCTATCATAGAACATATAATTCAAAACAAAATTGAAAAAAAAGAACACCTAGTCCTCATAAGAATATTTTGAATCCAAACCTTTCATGTGTCAATATTTTTCCAAGAAAAAAAGTAGGATGAGTGAACCCCAGGAGGTTACTCTACTGATGGAGGGTTTAAAATATGGACAAAAGATTTATTCACATCTTAAATTCAAATTAATTAAAAGATAATTTTTTCAAGGTTAATCTTGATATACTTTGTGTTTAATTAATTCAAATTATATCTCTTTTAAATGGAACCATTCATATTGAAATTTAAATCTTAATATATGTTCGAATGACTTTTCAGATATATTTCTGGCATTAAAAAAAGAAGAAAAGAAATTAGAAGAGTAATTAATTCGCAGGCATGGCCAAAAGAGGAATCAGAAATGATGTGGTTGCACAGAGATGGGGTCCTAATGAGCAAAAATAAGTGTGTGGACCAAGTTGACAAAAAAAAAAATTAAAAAATGTGGGGACAATAGAATTCATTTCAGTGGGGCCATATGTCACCAAATGCAATTATCTCACATAGAACTCTTTCTATATGGTGCAAGATGGCCCATTCTTCAGATACCAAGGGAATCTTCTCTCCCACCTTTTCCCCATGGGAAAATTCTTCCCTTTTCTTTCTCAAATGCCCTCTTTGTTTTGCTTCTACTTTAATTTGTATAATTGAATGAATAGTCAATAAATAATTGCAAAAAGAAACAAGAGGGCAAGCTGTAAGGTAGGATGAGACAAATTTAGGATGTTTATCGGTAAAAATTAAATGATTTTATATATTGTAGTGTAGGATTATATTTTTACGAACTAAAAGTATCAAGTATTTCAAAATATTTTTTTTAGGTCATTAAAGATTACAGTTTCTACAATATTTGTTGTCATTCGTGTGTAATACAAATGATAAATATTGAATGCCGAAATTGGAGGAATATAGAAGGATTGAATTTTGGTTAAATTAAAATTAACTTTATTCCAAAATTTTGAAATATTTCCTAATAGTCATGTTTCTTTTCCGAATGGACATAACAACTGGTTTGTATCTTTTTGAGCAGGCATGAGAAAATCTATAAAAACTTAGTGCATGCACTTGTATTTTCACTTGAATTCATTTTCTTTATACATTCATATGCATTAAAAATGAGAAAGAGTTCTACATTATTTAGTTTACCGTATCCGAATGGTTTGAAGTGCTCCTATGTCGGACGTAAACTATTGTATCTTAGGAGACTTGCGTCATTAAACCGTAAGTATTGTAGTAATGCAATAAAGTTTAAAAGAGACTATATTACAAGTAAGTTTTCTTTTTAAGTCTAATTTACAAAATTCATATTCTAAATTATGGTATAAATTCTAATCGTGTAGTCTAAAAATAATCACTAGAATAGATTAGATTTACTGCCATTTATTTTATGCAAACACACAAATTAAACACAATTTTTCCAATAATGCCAAGTGCAGATCCAACTATGTGTAGAGCTTTGTATTCCTGTTAGCAATTATATATTGGAAAAGTTGTTCTGGTGGAAGAAAGACTACAACACTTTCCAGTTTTATATTTGTCCTCTTCAATATCTCAAGCACAAAAAACAAAAAACAAAAAAACGTCCTGATTGTTCAAATCACAGGAATTACATGTGAGAGGAGTGTGTGGATCTTATAAATGCGTAAACTCACGTAACTCTATTATAATAATCAGTCTTGAGACTACGACCTCTTTAGCACATTCACCGATTCAGAAAAGAAAATAAAACAAAAAAGAACGAGTATGAGCATAATAGACATATACCAACATATTGTGAATGTGTACATAAGGCTCAGTTTTCACAATTCAAATGACTGGTAAATTGCACAATTCACTTAAATTACATTCATTCATGCTTTTAAGCCTTGTGCTTCAAGTTGATATGCAAGTATGGTGGTTATGCTCAAAAGGAAAAAGAAAAAGAAAAAAAAAGAAAGATAACAAGTAAAAAAAACCAAACCAGCAATGAGTTAACTTAAACCTAAGATTCGTCCAAGGTTTTGTTTCATATTCAAACTGTTAGAGATCAAACAACTCACTAAATGATTTTGATTCATGTTAACACTTAAGATAGGTTGATTCATATTTACAGTTTTATTGCATGTTTCATGTTATCATGGATAAAACACGACAACAGATTTCACATTATGGCAGCAAGAATCTCTTAAAAACCATAACTATTAGAACTAGGCAACAAGAATCTCTTAAAAATCATAACTATTAGAACTAGACACGGACATATTCAAGAATTTTTTTTTTTTTTTTTTAGTGGGGATTATAGACTACAATTTAATGATCATCTAAATAGTAATTTTTTTCAGTAGGAATTAATTTATTTTTTCGACTAAAAATAACTGTACAATTTCCACTTATCCTTTATTGCATCCTCCGTGGATAGAAACACATCAAAAATTAACATCAAAATATTACTAAATAGAAAAGAAAGATAACAACTGCATTGAATTTGTATAACATATATATCATGGATTTTCTGGCTAAAATTATGAAAATAATTCACATTAATTAAGAAATAATTGTACAAACTTGAGGACTTCAGGTGGGTTCATGTTGATTAGATCCAATCAACATGAAAATAAAACTTCCAAAACTTTGCATGCCCATCAAACATCTAATGTGTATAATTGTAGCCCCACGTATTTCACATATTTATATTCTGTTACATAAAAATGTGGGTACAATAGTAAATTGGTACATGTGGTCTAAGAAAATTATTAAGTCAGTTCGGAATGACATAAGTCCCTCACATATTAATAAAACTTACATTATGTGAGATATTACTCTATTAATTCGGACTGATCCAATAATTTTTCGTGGTGTAATTTAAAATCTACACGGCAGCTACAGTCTCGCCTGTGGTAGGCACTTCGGATCCCGTGACCGTGTTCACAACTTCCATCTTTGATGCCAATGAACACTTCTCTTTTCTCTCGTCTTGATTTATTTGTTGTTGTCTACACTCAAGGCTACAAAAGGCACTGTCACCTCTGAAAACCACAAAAATAAATAAATAAATATTATAAATTATTGATTTCAAGAATCTTTAATGAACAGTAATGAAGTTGAGAACATGTAGCTATAGTAAGAAATGAGTAAATTATGTACAAAATTGTTATGTCCACTAAAAGAATGAAGTATCGTGTTAATACAGTCAATTTATCATCATTAAGTCTTTTTCGTAATAATTTATGTGAAAATTCAAATCTGTTAATTTGTATAGAGCTATTTTCACCCTTGTGTCTCCAAAGAAACAAAAACATATTTTTTTATGAGAGGTTAAATTTTTCTTATAACGTCAAAGTTGTTAAGGGATCTAAATTCTAAATTAACATGAGAATAACTAGTTTAAAGTCCTTAAAGTGTAAATAAATTCTTACAAAATTAAGGGATTTAAAAAGATCTTAATGCACAAAACCTCACCATCTTCTACTTATATTATTTTCAAAACTTGAACCCGAGATTAAGTATTGATAATTTAACACTTAACCTTATGTCAAGTGCAAACTTCGTAAAACTTCAGAAAACATTGATCACCTGTCATTCCAATTTCTTTTAATTTGAAAAATTAATTTATCTCCTCATTACTTTTATATGTTTGTTAAATTATAATGTTTTTAGTGTACACATCAAAAAATCTAGATCCGTCCGTAAACAGAGAAAGAAATGTATACCTATACATGTAGATGTCACGACCAGGGATCAAGTGGAGTTTGCAGAGGGAACAAGCCTTCAAGAAATGAGCGGTTTCAAGAAAATCAGCTGAATGGCGGCGGCCATTTCTCGAAAGGACGACTGAGGAGGAGGCTGCAGCCATGAGAAACTGGTTGTGAGGATCAGCAGAAACACCACCCTCGGCGGCGGCGGCGGTGGTGATGGAGGTGGTGTTGCTGAGATCCAACGTGAACTCTTTCATGCTTGTAGTTCTATTCATTGGTGGACGTGGCCTCTTTCCCAACATCATTCTCTCTCCCCCCTCTCTCTCTATATCTATATATATATATATATGTATGTATATATATTGCATATATCTACGTTTTTGTTATAGTTCCATGAGTAGAAGCATGAGAAAGAATGAGGAGAGAGAGAGAGAGAGAGAGAGAGAGAGAGGGGTGGAGGAGGAGGGAGAGGGACGAGTGAGGGTGGGGAGATTGTTGGTAAAATAAAGGGAGAACCATAAACAGGGAATGAATCTGAACCGTTGATTATAGTACCAACTGTTTTTCGTGTTATTATTGGTAAGCCATGTCATCAACCTCTTTTTTTTAACCTTTTTCTTCTTTCTCTTTGAAAATATGTATGTTTTGTTTTCTTTTGTTGTCCCTTAATTGAACTTTAGAGGGGTGAATTAGGTTATATAGGTAATATTATTATTTTTTTGATTAGACAATATATTAATAATGATGAATAAAAAATAATCTTAATCAAATATGCACTATATAAATAAAAATTATAAATTAAGTAATTTATCAAACACTTACTGTACAGAAAATAATGCAAAAAGAGAGTTGAGAGAAAGAAATTGTAAATCACGATTTAGCGTGGTTCGGCCCCCGCCTAGTTCCATGACCTAAACTCCCCGTTTAGGATTTCAACAATCTTCATAATGGTGACTCTTCAAATGTTGGTGAGTCCACAAACCAACTATAACGGTAATTCAAACTTTTACAATAGAAAAATTTGTTCTCGATATAAAGCTTCAACCCCAACACCTTTGACAATGAATTCCTTCATTTCAAAGTGTTTAACTCTCTCTTTTGATAAGTGTTTGAGATTAACAATAAAAGCCCTCTTTTAAGATAGATGGATACAATGAATGTTTCTCTTAATATTGTTCACAAATTCTTGCTCAAGTATTGCACAATGATGATACAAAGATATGAATAATGTTAGAAATCAAGAGTAATTGCTTTGAATCAATAGTTTGAAAGTTTGCAGCTGAGAGAGATTAATAGAGGCTGAAATAATAATGAACGACATCACAAAGAAAATAGACTCCAGTACACATAATAGAAAATAGTTTTAGAAAGTTCTAAAACCGATCTCCACCCTTAAGATTATAAGAGCTTGAGTCGTGAATTTGTTCATCAAATTTCATCCGATCGGATAAAAAATTTCATCCGATCGTGCGTTTGATATAAAAATTACGCAGTTTTTTCCTATATTTTCCTCTCCTTTCTCTCTTCATTTCTCTCTCTCTATTTTCTTTCATTTTTTTATTCTCTCTTCATTCAACCGAATATCATTCTTTCTTACTTTGATTCTGATGAAAGAGCATATGGGCTTAACATACACATACGATATCGAGAAATTCACCGTACACAGCAAAAACATGAATATACGGTAGATCACAAAACTTGGGTGTACTCAATAATTTTAGTTATAATTTTTGCAGCAAATATCCTATTATTATAGTGATCAGAAATCTTGCAAAGGTCTATCAATTGGCATTTAGATATATTTTCGACCAAAAAAATAGACATTTAGATGTATTCTCTATGTATGGTACGTATGTATAGTCTCCATGTACCATGAATATATATATATGTTCTCTCTTTCTTCTTTTTATTAGCAGGAAGCATCTTTTGGGCTTTCAGTATATCCAAAAACAGGGTTATCGAACAAAAGTGGGCTCTTCTTACTATTTAGTGGTCATGGACTGTGGTACGGTTCTTTTTGGCAAGTTGATGACATAGCATATGTAAAGGACATCGCGTATGCAAGGAGAGAGCATGTGACATTCTTTCTACATTGATTTTGTAAGAAATATATATTTGATTAATAATAACTTGAGTTCACTTTTAATTATTTTCATTAATTATTAATTAATTGATGGTGTATTAATTGAAACTGAATCATTACATTCTCTTTCATTTCGATGTACTTCAATCTTTTGCTGACGAAGAAAGATTAAAAGTAACAGATATGACAAAAAATGAAAGATCAAAGATGCATGTAAACATGTGTTAGTGTCACCCTTCTCTCAGTTGGGAACAGCTATAACCTTATGATTTGTTCTGAAGAGTAAGGAAAGTTAAAAGGTCGAAAAAATTTGGGCTAGTCTAAACTGATTAATCAATGATTAGTCTCTCATATTTTTAGTAAGATTTATATTTATAGGTCAAGATAATAATCGAGACTAATCAAGGTTTGATACTTGGCTAAAATCAAACATCAAAGGGAACAAAAACTTACAGAGTGTTTGGAAACCTTTGTGATGTGGAATTTATTTGGTTTATAAATAAATTTCTTGAAAATTTGTATTTAAAAATGAATTCCCTTATTTGGAACTAGAAAACAGTATTAAGTAAATGAAATGATTCAATAATAAAAGAAAAGAAAGGGAATGATTATATCTTGTTTGGATTGAGTAAATATATAAAGGAAAGAATAAAGAATTATGAGTATTTTTTGTTTTGATTGAAAATGAAATAAAAGGAAATGATAAGTTTTATAATAAACAAATTGATATTTTTATCATTTTCTAAAGATACAAGTGTAATAAATAAAAGGAGAAATATAGCCATTGTGTAATAATTTAAATAAAATCATCTCAAATCACCCCAATTTGGGATGGTTACAAAATCATTCTCATTAAGTGATTTTAGAAATCACTCCAAATCAACTTAGTCCCAAAACTCTCAAATCCAAACAAGAGAAAAAAATTGAAAATCACTCAAAATCCATTCATTTCCCCCTCAAATCACTCAATCCAAACAAACCCTAAGAGTCTTGTCTAATATTAGTTGTCCAATACATATCCTAGTCCAAAATTTCGAATTCACAAATAAAACTAGTGTAACGTTTTTGGATCGCAAATATGAAAATAGTCAAGCAGAATTATTAATTCATTAGGCAAGATTGACCAATTGAAACAAGACTCTACAGCTGGCTCCATTGCTTTCCGGATATAGCTTTGTGCTGTGTACAGGTAGTTACAGGTATAGAGCAATGAACTCATAGAAATGTGGGCGTGCTTATGCAATCCAAATTTCCACCACAGAAATTGCACTTTGAAAGTAACATATTATTTCATTATGCTACTGGATTTGCCAATTGAATGACAGTAAGTAGCATCATGAAGCCATTCACTTTAGATGAATATTACTTTTAGAAAGGTGTTTTTTTAGTAAAGATGCATACTTTTTTTTTTGGTTGTTGCCTAAAGTGCAACAATTTCATGACAGCAGAGGGTAATAATCTCCCTCTTAAGATTTGTATCATCTCGGAATGTTATAACATATAACATTACGAGATATTCAAATCTTGTTAGTTAGTTATATAATATAAATACTGAAAGGGAAAAGACTTTTATTATGTTTGAACATTTGAAAATATTCAAGCATGATGTGAGTGTAAAGTATGAGTCGTATATGTATGTAAATCCAAACACCGTTAATAATATAGACATTGTAAAGAATAACCTCATGGAAAGATATGATTTTTTTTTTTTTTTTTAGGTTGATGGGAGGCAAAACTGGCAACTATATAACTCCAACGACTCGCGGGGTTGTATCCCCTTTCTGATCCATCTCCAAGAGAGTTTTCAGGGCTATAAGTATACGATCCAATTGACTTTCTCCAAGAGGCTAGTCCAAATCATAATTTGCAAGCCAATCCGCGCACTTGTTTACATACATATATCTTTGGCATACCATATAGTCCTATGAATAAAAATGCCGAGGCTTTGTATTATGACATTGTTCAATTATTTGAGAATATTTTAATCATCTTTGCAGTGGATGATCATTTTTTTTTTTTGGCTAAATCATCAAAGAAATTCATTAAATGAATGTGAAAACGAACAAAACAAAAACAACAATCAAATATGGATGTTCTATCTACGAACCATCCATGACTTGCATATAACTCTATTCAAAAGGATGTTCCTAACTTTCTTAAACAAATACAATTTAGTATTAACATCAAAACTAATAGAGTCAAAAAGTTGTTCCTCTGTCAACGCTTCATTCGCAAAGATCATTGTGTTCCGCTCCTTCCAAATATGATACACAAAAACATTCCAGAAGACTTTAAGGGAAAAAATCTGAAAGTTGTTATCATCAACACAATGTTGTGTAAGCCAGGCACTAAGATCATCCCAATTCCCAAGGTTTTTCGGGCCTCTAGGATTTTTTCATCTAATCTTCCAAATTCTTTTGGTAAATGAGCATCCAAAGAAGAGGTGTTCTCGATTTTCAAACCCATTGTGACAGAAAATACAATTAGCATTTATATTTATACACCAAGAAATAAATCTCGATTTAGTAGGAAGTCTATCCTTCAAAATAAGCCAAGTAATAAAAGCATGTTTGACAGTATGATGCTTAAACCACATAATGGGAGTCAAAGATGAGTATGATGCTTAAACCATATTCTAGGAGTCCAATCATCTTTGCAGTGGATGATCATTACTTTGTGGAGGGAGGCTCCTAACAGTGTGTAATGTGTCATCAATGTATATGTCATATCATCTTGTCTATGTACTACAGAAAATAGGGACCGGTCTAGATTTTTTTTTAATTGAAGGTTAATAACTCATAATTTAACATTCATATATAAATAATTATTTTTTAAAATAATTTTGAGTCAGTTCTATTGTTATACATGTACATCCGTCCTTGGCAAAAAACGTTATGCCTTGTGCATCATGACAGCATTGAAGGACTTAATACATGGTGTGCTCGGAAGCTCCACAATGTTGTAGAGGGGTTTATTGTGGATGGTTTGGAGGAAGGAACTATTGCAGCCTCCGGAGTTACTACTGCCATTAATTGAAAGAGATAGAAGAGGTGAGTCTCACCTTCGGTGGATTATGTAAACCGACTTCAGCCTCCCTAGAAGAAAAAGAAAAAAAAAAAAGTAAGGCAAGTAAATCTGCTTCTGCAGTAACTTAAGAAAACTACAAGTCCTACTTAGAGAACAAACTGTCTAATTTCCAAGTATAAAACACAATTAAAAGACTTCTCGCTGCACAAGAAGGAGACGTATTGGACATAATAAATATATAAATTTTTGTTTAATAACTTAAACTTTTAAATGAATGACCCGTAAGTAAATCAAATATGAGAAAGAAAGCTTTTGCAGCTCATAGATGACATATTTCACCAAGTTAGATTGCAAGAATTGCTGGACATACAACATAGTCCAAATCAGATGAAGCCCAATACTATTTGTCAAAAAATTGCAAATATGCTATCCACCTTTTTCATCTCCTTGAATCATAACCATAAATACTTCGTAACTTTTGAATTGATTCCAACAATTTTTTTTTGTTTTTTGGGTTAGAAACCAAAACAATTGCCCCTATGGTCCTTTATTTTCAATGTAACAATAACATGTTTTTGCATCTTAAATTTCAAGGGAGGAGTAGATCAACAAAATTTAAACGACTTTAAAAGAACCATCATTGATGAATATTGCACATGACACGATATGAAAAAATCAATCAATTGAAAACTCTTTAAGAGAGAGCATATCCCTCCTTACATATCATAAAGAGGCATACTTCGTAAACTATGAGAAAACAATATGTTTAGTTAAATCACTAAGGTTGAGCCCGACAAGATATGCCATGGGAAAATAACGTTTGTGATCCTTAAATCTCTAATCGGGATATTGTATTCAAATTATGTGATTAGTTTGCGCTTCTTGGACTTTTCAAACTTAACGGACCAATTACCTGATATTCTATTTTCAGACTTTCCTTGATATGAAAAAAGACGAAAAGTAGCAGTCTAAATCTTACCTGAACTAAATAGTTTACACAAACTAAGGAAAACAAAGATGCAAAACAATCTGTTCATTTGACTATTTGAGGCTCCAGGACAGGTAGTACAACCAACGATCCATACATTTGCAAATCCATTAGATGTGGATCTTTTATACACATCTAATTGGGCCTTGGCAGAACTCTAGTTGTCTTCCTTTGTTGGGCTGATTTCACCTTGGTAATGTTGCTGACAATTCTCCTGCAAATTGTCACAAAAATAATTTACCATAAGCTACTACACCAAACAGACAAAAAATAAATAAACAAATAAATAAAATGTTATAGACTAAAAGGCTCCATTTGTTATATAATTACTTGAAGTGATTAAATCAGAAAAGTAGATTTAATAAGAAATTACAAAAGTATTATGTTCGCTTGTGTGCATTCATCAGATTCACTTATGAATATTTTATACCTGCTTTTTTCTACTCGGAAAGAAAAGTAAAACAAGAAATGTAGAGTAAAAATAGAAAAAACAAAAAAAAAAAAGAAAAATAAGAGAAAAGAAATTTTGTTTTTGCTCGGAGAAAACAATAAATAAAATGAGAATTTCAAAATGCTCACTTAACAAATGGACTAGTAGCTACGACTATGTAACACATGACATGAGGACATGCCAAGCCTTCTTAAATTTCAAGTGAGACAGTCACATATTGATCCCTCATTGCGTTAAGGATCTAGTTATCTGATTTTCATATAATTCATATTATTATGAGAAAATTTAAATTTATAATACGCGATGTTATGAGAATAATGTTAGGTGATTATTGGTATATTGCAATAGGTTGAGAATGAAACGGTATTTCCATCTTTATTTCGATTCTCCTACTTTTGGTATGAGGTGATAAATTTAGGAATTCTATTCTTTTGGTAATCCAATTTTTTCCAATTTGGAATTACCTATTCTAGACAAAACACATGAGATTAACTCATTTCCTATATTTTTGGGATTGAACTCATGTTAAATAACCAGAATACCCTTCAAAACATAATATATTATGAAACTAGCACCCTGTACACATGTAGTAGTAGTAATAATAATAATAATAATGATGATAATGATGATGATGATGATAATAAAAATAATAATAATGACAATAACAATCATAATAAAATATTAATAAATTATCATCATAATAATATTAAAAAATATCAATAAAGGATAATCTAAATAAATAAAATTTATTATATATATGTTACAAAATTTATTTATCAAATGACCAAAATACCATTCATTTAATATGTGTCGTATGACTTAGGTCTCTCTTAAAATAAAATAAAAATAGTAATAATAATAATTATAGTAATAATAATTTATAATAATATTACAAATAATGATAGCCATAATAAATTATAATCATAAAGTGACAATAATAGTCATAGCTTATGTTGTCAATAATAATAATAAATATTGATAATTTTAATAAAGAATAGACATATTATATATAAAAGGTAATCATGTCATTTTATACTGGTTATTTCCAAAACTTTTGTGGTATATTTGCTATCAAACACGACTTGAAGTCGGTACATCCATTCCTTAAGATTACCATGCAAAAAATGGCATACTTTTCACCGAATTTATTCCATTTTCAAATGTCATTCACGTTCGTTAATTCATTTTATGCATGTACATATTAATTGCAAATACCACTTTTTGGTCAAACCCATGAGAGTATTCTCAATTTTCCAAACTTAACCATTTTTTCTTTTTTTTTTTTGGTCAAACAAATTTGACCATTAGCAGACAACCATTTTGTTCCAAGCGTAGAGTAATAGATTTTTTAGCGGGTTTAGTTATAAAACATCTTGTAATTTCCACAATTTATTTATAATTTATGCATACATATTAAATGAAATCTACAACTTATGAAAGTAATATTTCAAACATCAAAACGATTTGAACTCAAATCCTTTTCTAGGAGCACTGACACATAACCTTAAACGTTACGTACCAATAGATCGTATCTAGGCTTGTGTTTTTATTAGTTGACAGCAATTGGCTCGTGGACTAAAGTGTCGTGTCTAACTTCCAACTCTGACTATATTTACCTTTCTGCCATCTTCTTCTCTGCCAACTTTTCTACTTTTGCCTCGTTTTCTTCGCTGCAGCAGTTAACGTAAGATCTCTTTTCTCTCTTTAATTTGCCATTTTGCACGAGTTTTTTTTTTGGTTTTTATTATATAGTTTTGGAGTTTTTTTTTTTGGGTTTTGTATTGCTATTATGGAATATGCATTTAGATTATTTTTTTTTTGGATTTCTGTTTTTTTTGGTACAGTTTTTATGGTATGAAGTTGTGATTTTAATGTTTCTTTATTTAGGTAGGAGATTATTAATTCGTTGATTGGTTGTTTATGAAATATATTTTTTTTTATTTGAATGGGGTGGTTTGCTCGACTAATTGACGGGTCTTGAAATTAACGGCAATATTATATCCTTTTTCTTTTCAATTATTCATTCTTTTTTTTTTCTTTTTTCTTTTTTTTTTTTGTGTTTACCTATGATGACTGTTGAAAGTAATGTGGGTCTGAATTAATAGTTGGCCAATGCAAATCTTCTTGAGGTTAATTACTGTGTTGGACTTGATTAAGTATGATATTCTTGAATGAATGAGCTCCCCCGACCCGGCGACCCGGACACGACTTGCTTACATACGCCGGGTGTATGGTACACTAGAAGTTGGATGGGTATGGCTGAGTTTACCATCACCCACCAGTGCGTGGGTCATGCACTTGCTCTGACGTGCTTGTTCAACGGCTGGTGTATAGCACACTCGATGTGGTGGGTAAGAATTCGCCCGCCTATATTTGGGTCCTTTTCCGGTGTCATTGATTACGCAGGTTATATGTATGTTAATTGTCCTTCACTTGTAAATGCCAATGAATATATATCATCTATGATAGGAAATTTTTGTATGTGGATGATCAATCACTTTTAGTAGTGCATAAACTGACACTAGTGAGTGCTGTTTTAGAATGGAAGCGACAGCATTGCACCAAGGGATTGGGGCTTTCCATTCTCGTGGTTGTTTCAGTGGCTTCAATCAGGAGTATGGCAATGTATCATTAAGGTTGATCTCAAAGGGTTTCAAGGTCGATGTTGCGCTGTTGAGAGGAGGAAGTTATTGCTCTAGAAAGAAGTATTTCTGTACAGTTCAAGCATCTGCTTCTCACGTTAGAGTGTTTGACACCATTTCAACCCCACTGGGTGACAGCATAACGGTATCCCCATCAAATAAAACCACAAACGACTCCAAAAAGAAATCAAGTATGAGAATGTTTCTCAAATTTAGTTTCAAAAAATAGTTGAAATGTTTGCAAATAAATCTCCATTATTGACGCTCTTCCTGCAGTTTTTTATCGATTGAAGTAATCAAAATGGCATCTGCTGCGAGTATCTTGTTCTCTCATTGTGATGTTGTTGATTCTTTTTCCTAATTCTTTCCCCAGATGAAGCTGCTTTAGTCCTTATTCGGCATGGCGAGTCTATGTGGAACGAGAAGAACTTGTTCACTGGTTGTGTTGATGTGCCACTCACCCAAAAGGGTGTGGAGGAGGCAATTGAAGCTGGGAGAAGAATCAGCAACATACCTGTCGATATGATCTATACATCTGCTTTGATCCGTGCTCAGATGACTGCAATGCTTGCCATGACCCAGCACCGTCGCAAGAAGGTAATTCAGGGAACCTATGATTTTGATATTGCATATTGGTTTTTCTTGCCCTTTCTTCTTTGATACGTAAGCTAAACACATTTTGCTGGATGTTCCTTTGTCATAAAGCACGGTTTTGTTGTACAAGTATCAGAGTAAGGCCCTTTGTATGACACTCTTCCTCTGAAAGTTGCACATTATTTCTGCACATTTTTGTTTTATTGTCATTTTAGGGCATGGTGGAAGTATATTTTTTTGAAAGCCGTGGGTGACTAATCCCACGGGGCTTTGTTCTTAACACAAATTTAGCAACCTATCTGCAGGTGCCTATCATTACGCATAATGAGAATGAGCAAGCCAGAACATGGAGTCAAATCTTCAGCGAGGAGACCAAGAAGGAATGTATCCCTGTCGTAACAGCGTGGCAGCTGAATGAGAGAATGTAAATCATTGGTTGTCACTGGATTGTTTTCCTTTCTTGTTTCTAACCGTTATTCTCTCATTTGATGCATAAGATTCTTTTTTTTACATAGGTATGGGGAATTACAGGGCCTTAATAAGCAAGAAACAGCAGATAGGTATGGGAAGGAGAAAGTTCATGAGTGGCGTCGTAGCTATGATACACCTCCACCAAATGGCGAGAGTTTGGAGATGTGTGCTCAAAGAGCAGTTGCTTACTTTAAAGAACATGTAACCATTAACTTTTTATATTCTCATTTTATATGTTAAATCTCTTTATTAGTCTCGCTTTGACTTTGGAAATGTCATGTTGCAGATCGAACCACAACTTCTATCTGGGAAAAACATAACGATTGCTGCCCATGGGAATTCTTTGAGGTCTATCATTATGTATCTTGACAATCTAACTTCCCAAGAGGCAAGTTTTCATGCTCATCATCCTGCATCTGAGTTTCGTTTTCGTGGTTTATTGATGAAATCGATTTGCGTCTTTATCAGGTTATAAGCTTGGAACTATCTACTGGCATACCGATGCTTTACATATTCAAAGAGGGACGGTTTATTCGGAGGGGAAGTCCTGCTGCTCCAACTGAACCAGGGGTTTACGCATATACTAAGGTATTGAACTTCGCCATGTTGTATCTAGAGTAGTCAACCTTTCTTTCTTTAACGAGAAAGAATGATAGAAACTGTGCTGGCTGAAGTTTTTGAAGTTCTTAATAATGCCATATGTTTCAGGCCAAAGATGTTGATAACTTATTTGTTCATATTCAATAAAGAGACATATCTCAAAGGAGTGATCATAGGGGAAACATAAACGAATAAAGAGTAGAGATGAGCAGTTAAAATAGAAGAAATAAGAAACTAATATGGTTTTCAGCGCAAAAATAATTACTATACCTTCCCCCATAGTCACGTATAAGTGAATAATATACTTTTTTCCCAATGGGATGCATTTTTTATCAAAAATTTGTTTAATCCCTTCACAATGACATGAATTAATCTCTGCATAGTTCTTGACTTCAGACGTTTTAGATTATAGTTTGGATGCTTCATCTGTGTCAGTTATAGAGAAATTTTGCTGCCATATATTCAAGTTATATAAATATATTTTCATCAATATTTAACGTGTAAAAACCTCCAACCTAAACATATAGAGATATCCAAGTGGTTATTGTTCAGATCAGATGCTAGTACATAGTGATCGTTTGAGATGGATGGACTAGATACAAGTACATTCTTTGTTAAAGCTTCCTTGGTCTTTGATCTCTGGGCCGTTTATTGTTCTCTTTCAGTTTTAGTTTACATGAAGAAGAGACAAGAATTAGTTTTTCATGGCTTAGTATTGCTAATGTGATCTTTTTATATCACTGAACCAGAAGCCGTTGAGAGTATTCCCCTGATACATTCTTTTGATTAGAGGAATAAAATGAAGACAAAGTTGTGGTGAACGGGATTTATGAATAAATTACGTAAACAGATTATAGAAACATGGCCGGGCAGAGATTTGCGCATGTAACACATGCATCCATAGAGAGTCTACTTATACGTCCTTTCTCTCATCCATACACTAATATAGTCTTTCCCTTTTCATTCGCCATTGCAGAGTTTGGCCCTCTATAGGCAAAAGTTAGATGAGATGTCCCGATGAAATGCCAAGAGATACGGATGGTTCGAGGGCTCTTGTATCCATGGTCTTGCCGGCGCTGTCAACAGACACGATAGGAATTCTTGCACCCGAACTCAGAAGTTTTGGGAACTGCAAGTTTAGTTTCATCGTAGAGCAACGAGCCGACTGTTGTTTCCTTGTACTTTTTGCATGTGTCAATCTAGAATAGTGCTGTATGTCCGGTTCAGGTTTGGCGATAGGTTGTGATGTTTGCATACAATGAGAGGAAATGAATTGCTTTGTATTTTGAACTGCCACAGTATAGTTCATGCACATATATCTTGTTTGCTTTCTTCCACATGCAAGCTTGTGTCACATATCTTAGTTTTCTGAAAATGCTTACAAACAATCAAGCCGGAACAGTCCGGCTTTGTATGGTGTGTAGTGCCCACATCCCATTAAGCCAGATGTCCTGCTTGATCGATCAAAAGCTTTTCCCCTTAGTTTTCTTGTGTTTCTTTTGGCATAGTCTCAAGGGCCAATCTAAGACTTTTTTTAGTGAGGGGTATAACACTAAACAACTATAGAGTTAAAAACTTTTCCTAGTGGGGGTTATTCAATGTCTCAAACTAAAGAAACCCATAAAATACGCATGTCTTGTAAATAAATTTGGGATCATTGGGGGTTGTAGCTCCCACTGTTCTTGTACTAGCCGGACGAGTTTGAAAAGAGAGGTAAAAGGTATTTCAACAAAACAATGTAATTGAAGACTCCAAATGTAGAAACTCAAACAAGAATTGATTGAAAAGATTCAGAAAAGACGCAGATCAGACATGATATCCACAATTCAGCATAGAAGCCAGACCAATCTGCTGCTTATGCTAGTACATTATTGAAAGAAGTCATTCCCACTAATTGCATTGCCCGTCCTCAGTAAAGGACAATTTGGTGCACGAAATTCCAGCTACACATAGGTTCAAAGAAAAGCCTTCATTTCACTTTAAGATACATTGGTTACACAAAGCATCTTGTGTCCATATTGCTAGCAAAATGGTTGTAAAAAACACTTCCTTTTGCTGTCGACAGGACACTGCAAGATTACAAGGTGGAAGAGTTCCGACATTCACAATCTGACATCCTTAGCACCTTCATTACTAGTATTCGTGACCGGTTGAGGTTCGCTTATTGGTAATCCTTCTAAATCAACCTTGTGAGATGACGAGTTATCTGCATTCTCATCTGAAGTATCCGAATCAGGCTCCGAATTTCTAGGCTCTGATTGGGTGTCAGGCGGCAGGGCTAACCGAGGGGGCGTTGGATTATCGTCAGTTTTCCAGAGAGAAGGCATTTTCTTGTCATCTTCTCTCATTCTCTCTGCATATTTGTTGATGTCAAAATCTGCATCATCTTTTCCACCAAATGCAGATTCCAGCAGATCCATGTCAAACAAGTCTTCCATGATCTTGTTCGTGATGGATTCGTTTGAGTAAACAAATTTGACTTTATTGGCAGTCTTTGGCTCCAGAAAAGGCTTCACAATCTGCAACAATAACATGTAGTTGAATCACTCCTGTGGTATGATTCTCGTCTTGGGTGCAAGAGGTCTTGAAATTAATTCTCAAAGTGTGCAACATTCTTTGGAAGTGATGTAAAATTGGCCTTAGGCCTCCATTTGAATCAAAGAAAAAATAAAGGTTTGCCAATGAAGACATTGTTTAGTTGAAACAGATTCACAATTCATATCCGCTAAAAACATTTTTGAAAAAAATGTGATAGAAAATTTTACAACGCGTTATGATCAGGATCGCTCATAATGTACCTTGATTATGAACATTGTAGGTAGTGGATAAGATAAGAATGTTGAGATAAATGTGTGGAAAAACTAGAAAAGACAATATTAAAAACGAGGTGATACAATAAAAAATTGGGGGTGGCCGCGATTGAGGATAAAATGAGGAAGAGAGACGATCAAGGGAGGCACTTGTTAAATGGTGCAAAGTTATGGAGATTACTACCGTAAGAGGGGTAAAGGAAGATTTAATTTGAATTGGACATAAACACTCATATGACGACTCTCGACACGAACAGGCTCCTTAAGGCTCTTTCCTATATTTAACCCCAATCTTCTTAGCAAATAACATGCATCAAATGTAGAAAAGAATTTCTTGTTAAAAAATTTGGCTCAACTACAATCAAACCGACAACTAAAGTTCCAAAACAAATCTAGATATTAGTACTGCAAGCCTTAAGCAAATCTTAAAATGTCTAGGAAATGGAGGCATGATGGCAACATCACAATCTAGCGTGACCCGTTGTTAGATGTGGCCACGCAACTCACTAGAGCCTCAGGAAACAAAGAGCAGATGCGTATGAACAGGATCAAATGTGTTTTGGAAATCATTTATTCCGCATATTAAGAGAGAAAACATTCCAAGAACAAAATGTTGACAGAAAGTTTTCAATAGCATAACTTATTTTGAAAGATTACGTGAAACATATGAAATAAACGAACAAATGTGGAGTTTAAAGAATATTACCATCCAAAATGGTTCAAATATCTTTGGTGCATCATATAAAACTGCAACGCCCAGTCTCTCTGGGTAGTGCTCTTGCAAGACATGCGCTGTTTCTCGTGTCACCTTGACAGAGATGTTTGACATATTGAAGCCGTGGAAATCGATTAACCAAACCATCTGTTCTTGATCTGGAAGGAGATTCAAAATAGCATTCTCCATGCAATACACCAGGTACTTAATTTGGGCCTTTGTTGATTTCGAATTCTGCAGTTATGCAAAAATTAAACTGAAAATTAACCTGAAGGGTACCATAGATGATATATCTAGCGAATGTAGTAATTCAATGTTCAGAAGTGGTACACTACGTCGTATGCTTACTCATAATAGTAGCGTTTATGGTATACTGCAACTGCAAGAGTAGAGTTATAGCAAAAAAAAAGTACTGCTGACAAGCTTGAGAGATGTTTATGAATTTAACTCCAAAATAAAGGTATTTGGAGACGGGGTGCTAACGGCCTATGCTATGAAAGCCTGACACATTGATCATTTGCAACTAAAAATCCAAAACACAAAGAGGAAAAAAACAGGAGAAAGAAAAGAAAGGAAAAGTCTCGAGGTAGAAGGAATAGTCAAATATTACCTGGCATCTAGGTCTCATGACGAGTACAGGCCTTCCGGTCTTGTCTTTATAGTTGGCACTGTAAATTTTTCCGGTTTCTGCCTCACGAGCAACATCATCCTACATCACGAACCAAAACCAAAAATAATAACCATAAGGACAAGAAGTTGACAGCATTCCAAAACCAAATCCAATAAGAACATAAATGAGGCACTAACTTTGGCCGGTATAAAACACCTGTTGTGAGAAATGAAAATGAAAATCTTTGCAGAAAATACAAGTCGCAAGAACATAAGGCACTAATTGCACTTATCCCCCTAATCCCACCTCATGGTGGGAAGGGAACAATTCAAATTAGCTGATGAAATAATAGAGTGAAATCGAAAAATACCCAGCGAATTTCTTCTGGTTTGTATTCCATTCTCCACTTTAGAGATGCTTTAAGCATTTTAGTTGCCTTTGTCACATTCCAGTTTCTCGCCCTTAAATATCTTGCGATGCCTGCATCGGAACAATACAGGGCCAGTTTCCCTGACAGAGGGCCGATCAACTTCCTAACTTGGTTAATCTGCAGTTACAGGAAGATATGACAAACTTTACATCTGTAACTTCTCCATTGTGGCAAAATGCAACCAAGACATCTAACGTAAGACTTAATACTACAGATTGTACCTTCTCCTGCTGTAAATCTGTTGGCAAATTCTCACTGCCATTTAGAGTAGACTGTTTTGTCCCTGTACTCATAGTCCTCAAAGGAGTATGCTTACTTGAGATAATTAAGTATTCAAATCAATTTTCCTTTTCTGATTCTTTCTGAGGAGGTGTAGACTGCCGGAAAAGTTAAGAAACAAAAATATTGAGGATCAATTTACTAATGCTCACGGCAATGATTAAAGTGGAAAAACCAACACGAAAGGCCGACCTAAAACTCATGAAAAAACTCGACAACTAAGCAATCTGTTAAAAAACAATTAATCCCTATCGAACGGAAAAAGACTTATAACTGCAAAGATGAACACATGATATCAAGAGAGCCGGAAGTATAGGTAAGCACTGATTCTTGTAGCATTGAATGCTTTTAAAGGATGAGAAACAACTTCCATTTAAGTAAATGTTGCCCTCTCTGTCAGTAGCTCACTTAATGAAATTGCTAAAGTTCTTAGACAACATTCTGTCAAACTATATAGCCATCTCCTAAATGAATGAGGTATTAGAAACCCGTGAAATCCTCCACCTCTCTCAGATATCAATGAAAAGAGAAAGAGCCAAGAGTCTTGGGGACGGATAGGGGACCTAAAGAACCAACTTCAAGAGGGACAAGGCAATCAAACAAAAAACCCCATTTCTGTAAGTATTTCCACTGGCCTATTTAACATAGTACAATGCTTCAACACATAATGTAACTAGAAAATGAAAACCTGAAAAGAGCAGAGGACAAGCTATGAATCTAGGACCACTAATTCTCACAATATATGAGATATTTTATAGCTTCCTCCTATTCACATGGGACCGAATTTCTAATCACTTAAAGATAACGAGAAAATAGATGCTTTGTTATATAATTGCTGATCAGCTAACAGTGAAGAATTAAAGAATAACGTACACATTTCTAATTTAAAACTCTTCAGCACACACCCTGTGACAAACTAGAACTGAGTTCTGAAAGATCCTACCAACTGTGTCAATTTTGCATCTATTCTTGCTAGAAGACTGATTATGAACTGAATTCTGAGGCACAAACTCACTTAAAAAAGATGGATTTTTAAACGGGGAAGGGGGTATCGTGCTTAGTTTCAAAAGATTCAAGGGGATTATGAGCTTATTACAGCACCACAGGGCATATTGTGTGCTATGTCTAACCAAAGGAGGGTGTTGTGTCATTTACTCGGAACATATTAAGGAATTGCCCAGTAGCATCCGGAATACAATAAAATCAAATTGAGATTTGGCTGCAAACACCTTAGGAATTGCAATTCGAAACCTCCTTCCTGTTCAAATGGTGAAGTATGAAAGTGAATCAAAGAGATATAACCATTGACATAAGCTTAAATTCTAAGACCCAATGTATCCAATTCACACAATCATAAAGCTGCCTAAATTTCGTTAATTTAACCCATCAACAGAGACACCATTGGGGCATTTTCAAGAATTCCATGCTTCGAGCAAAGATTTAATCTTTCCTCTTGAAGAACATCAGACATCAGAAGCACAAAAAGTGGTCCACTCGAGCAATTACTCCACTATACACATTTCTAACTACTTCTAACACTAAATTTTAACGAACCCATAAAAATATTTAACAAAAGATACATAAAAAAACACTAGAATCAAATGCAAATCATCCCATTGACCCCATACTCATACTGGTACACAAAACTATCACAAATAATTTATGCTCGTACTTAGTGCACAAGATTTCGACAAGTGACATATGCTCCTACGCACTGCAAAAGACTCTGGCAAATGACATATGTTCGTACCCAGTGCATGAAAATCCCATAAATAACATATGTGAGTACCAATACACAAGACTCTCAAATAACATATGCCAATAGCTAGCAAACAAGACTCGTGCAAATAACATATGCTCGTACCCGGTGCACAAGACTCTTGCAAATAACATATGTCTGTACACAGCACCAAAAGACTCCTACAATTAATAGTTGCCCGTACCTAGTGCACAAGATTCCCGCAAATAACATATACTCATACCCAATGTACAAAGACTTCTACAATAACATATGCTCGTACTCAGCACACAAGACTATCACAAATAACATATCCTCATACCTTGTGCACTAGACTTCGGCAATAACATATGCTCGTACTCGGTGCACAAGACTCCCACAACAACTGGGTCTGGAAAAAGTAAATTAAAACATGGAAAAATTTCTTTTCATGCAACAGAATTATACTTACAAAATTTTTTACCACCATCAAGTATGAATCATCTGAAACTATTTATTTACACAACATGCATACATATAAAGACATATAGATGAATAAAATTATCAGCAAACAATGAAAAGTTGACTTGAAAATTGTTTCAAGATTTTCGAGAAGCTTTACCTTTGAGATGATGATGGTGGTCGTGTGGTGGTGATGGTGGTGGCTTTGGAGGATCTCAGCAGGCAGAGATCATAAGAACATGGTCAACCATGAAAAGGGTGTGCGTGCATATTTGGATTAGTTTATGGAGAAGGTCGAGAATGAATTATGAATGCATTGTTTTTTACGTTAAATAGTTAGTGCTGTAGCGCACACCATGTTAGAATACCAGCAGATGACTATTATGTTAGATAACTGAAAATTATTGGGTCCGAATAATTTGACCATGCAACACTCATATATTAGTAAAATTCACATGATAAAAATCGTTACTTATGTATGAGAGTCAATTGTCGTACCTAATAATTTTCTATTAGATAACTAATGTGTTTTGGACAGGGTCAAAATTGTTTAAATTATGAACTTTTTGACCAGAAGAACAAGAGCTAATTATTAACGCTTTAAACTATCCGGATATATACTTCCTGAAATGGTTTGGTGTTGGCAAGAGATGTTTACTTGCTCATGGGAATGTATTCGTATTTGACTGAACAGATGAACCTATTCGTGAAAGAAATAATCTTTACATAGAAATGAAAAAATTTAAAGTTATTAATGAAAAAAATATTACAGAATTCAACGTGACTCTAGTTTATGACAAGATGAATAAATCATCAGGAACTCGCATGATAATTGGTGATATTGAGTACCGTTATATATTACATTCTATATAATATTACTCTCTATACTTTTTATATTGTAGATGTTCTAAATTATTTATGTAAGAGATGTTATATTATTTATTAATCTTTCAAACAAATAATTAATTTTTACATGTGATAATTATCACGTAACATCATATAAGACACAGGCTAAAAGTTGAAGGTTGAATGATATAATTTAGGTGATATATTTCATTGGAGATTAGAAAAATTATAATTATAAGTATGAAGACTATTAAACTTTTGTGCGCATGTGAGGGTTTGGTTGGAGCACATTGTGTCAGATTTCTATTCACCTCTTTTTCTTCTTTTTTTCTTTCTTTTCCTTGTGGGTTGTTATAGTTTTGTTTTGCCAACCCAGAAGAGAAAACATTTTAATTAATTCACTTTTCTATTTTCCTTTGTCTCTCAATGTAACCATAATGTTACTAGATTTTTATATGGGTGGAACCGCTATATCGTGATACCAATCTTGACCCGTATATTAAGCATGGTACGACAGGGGCGAAGCTATACTAGAGCGAGTGGGGGTTACAATTTCCACTGATTTAGAATAACGTTAAAAAATTTATGTATTTTTGAGGAAAAAATTAAAATATTTATGTATTTTTAGTTAAAAAAATTAATTAGCCCCCACTGAAAGAAAAAATAAAGTCGTATAGTTGAAAATTTATTTATTTTAGCCATCACTGAGAAAATTTATTTATTTTAGCTCTCACTGAGAAAAATTTCTGACTCCGGCCCTGTGTTACGACCCAAACAATAAATAGAATATGACACAGACACCTTGAGCTCAAGCCATAACCTACTCGGAATCAATATGTGCCCGACCTATTCCAATTAACTCGTGGTGATGTGTGGGGACCATAACATATCTCTAGCAATAAACAAATAATTTTTTTTTTTTTTGGTCTAAAATAGCTATCCACTTGATTTTCGTACTGTTCTTACTTTAGTGCTCGATACCCACAACTGACTTGGTCGTCGGAGAAGATCCCCGGGAAGTAACCTCCATAGTTCCTTTGTTCTTTTGTAGGTAGCGAGCTCAGGTAGAACAAAGAGGATTTCTACCTTAGCAGTTTTGTTTTGGAAAAAGATTGAAATAATAATAAGAATCGTTTTTACAGTGGTTTTGTGATAATAATATAGTTACAGTGAATCAATGACAGCAATGGATTTTCATTCTTGGACCGAACTTTCTCTTTTTTTGTTAAGGCTATGTTGTTTCAAAAAAGAAATGAAATAAAATGAGGAAAATATTTTTCTAAAGAAAATTTGAGGGAAAAATCTTTGTATTGAAGATTATCCAAGTGTTTGACAGAATACTTTTGGAAATTTGTTATAATCAACTCCTTTAAGGACTTTGTTTTTCCAAATTTGCTAAGCATTTATAGAAGTATTTAGCTTTTTTTACAAGTTTTTCATTTAGTAATCACATGAAAAGTTCATGTTCCTTGTTTAACCGCTTTTATTAAAATAAACAAAGCCTTTTAGGTAGAAGATAAGGTATATAATTTCAGTATGTATGAAAATTTCATTTGAATCTTCGTTGTTAGAATAATTTTCGAGGGTTTTTCTAACAACAATTTTTTTTTTCCCCTTTTCACGTAAATGTTGCTTTGAATTGTGAACTCAATAATATGATGGACAAAACTACTATGCTACCAATGGACATTAATATTCCAAGTTCCCTTTACCTCATTGTGTTGATACAATATAATTGTGCCAACTACGCCTACCCATTGGCACTTTTAATTTTTTTTTTATTAACTTTATTTTTTGAAGTCTTTTACTAATGGACCGACCCTATTGTCTTAATGATTTCTATCAGTATTCCAAAAAATACGAGATCTGATTTTTTTTTTTTTTTTTAATTCCGGATCCGTCTAGATCCCTCAACATAGCAAACTAGCAATCTTCTCTCTATAGGCCTTATTGTCAAGTTTGAAATTGTTGATCCTAATGGTTTAGATTTGTGGAAATTTGGAGGTGGTAGAGGGGGGTTGAATTAATGGTGTAGGTTAGGCTAAGAGTAACCTAGCATAATGTAAAGCCTTTCTTTCTTTTTAGACATGGGACTCACTGTCCTTTTCCTTTTTGTGCAAATAAAAAACTTTGTGGAGTGTAACAAAAATGAGAAATGAGATTTTTTTGTAACTATGCATAATTAACATTCTACTTGTCATGCTCAATTTCAATTTCTCAACCCACGAGCAAGATTAAAAAGAATACAAAATAATTGTCTTTAATTTTAAATTTATTAATCTAAAATGATTAAGTCGAATTATTATTTAAATTTACAACACCTCTTTATAAACTACTTTTAGATCATGTTTCATACTAATGTGGGACATTGCACTATTGGGTGAAGGAATATGAATAGAGTGCTATGTTAGGGTCCATAAATTTGATATAGGAATTTATTAAGTTACCACTTCATTTATAAGTTTAAGCGGTTAGATAAAATGATAATTTAATAAGGTATTAGAGTCTAGATTGCATAATGGTCATGTATTTTAAAAGTTTCGCCACTACTCATTTAAAAATATTAACATTGTCCGCGTGTAAAATTAGAAAATGAACATGTATAGAGACATATTAAAGATAATAAATAAATATAATAAATTTCTCTTTAACAACTTAAACTTTTAAATCAAGTGAAAAATTAATAAAATTAAAGAAAGAATTCGCTCTAGGTCAGCAATCAAAAAGATGGCAAAAGAATGGGTGATTCTCTTCTTGATCTTTTTATTTTCGATTTAAGACACGTCTAAGTCGTATAATATATATCTAACAAAAATGATATCATCCACGAAAATTAATTTCAAAATCTCTCGCACTCACAACAAAATACATACCAATGGACAATGGCGGAGTCATTCCTAAGAGTGTAGGGGATGCAGCCCCCACTCAATTTAAATTTTGTCTCAAAATATGTGTATTTTTAAGGTTTTTTTGAATTAAAAAATCAGTTTAGCCCTCACTGAAAAAAGTTATCTATATTTGAGTGTTTAATTATTTGATTTTAGCCTCTACTGATGACAAATTCTGATTCTGCCCCTACCGGTAGATCAAAAGCCTGATGATATTTTATTCTTGGTCTGTACTAGTTAGGATGTATGTATTATCGTAGGTAAACAATTTTTTTTTTTTTTAAACCTGAATTATGAAATGTAGATGGAATAAAAAACATCATTTTGGAGATAGACAACAAAACAACTAAACAAGAAGCAGATGAACAGACGTGACAAAGGGATTGTGCCGAAAGTGGGGTACACTCTAAACATTTTTATGCCTTTCTCTAAACAAAAATTCGTATGCAATAGACAAAAGATATTAGTTGAGATGGTCCATGGTCCACCTCAGCCAACCGAGCTTGCAAACCGTTGTGATGTATGATGTATTTTATGGTCAAAGAAAATAAAATCGTATCTTATTAAATAGAATCGATTATATATATATATATATATATATATATATATATATATATATAATATAAATATAACTCGAGAATATTTTAGTTTTTTGTTCGTGTAGAGTTTTAAGAACCTTGCTCTTTGTTCAGTGTTATATTAATGGCGTATAATGGATTCACTATCACATGTTTTATTTGTTACAATACTTAAAAATATTATACGAGACTAAAAGCTATTGAAAATGACTTTAAAATAAAATATAGGTAGAGTGAATTGCTTGCCGCCCCCTTGTGTTTTGGTCGAAATACTCATTCACTCCCTGTATTTTAAAAATAGGCTCATTACCCCCCTGTGTTTTTTCGATTAAGCTGACGCACCCAAAATCTCTTATTCCGTTAGCAAACGTTACCAAATTAGTTAATTGATCGTTATACCCTTACATAGAGTTAAAATCGAAAAAACACAGGGGGGTAATAAGCTTATTTTAAAAACACAGGGGGTGAATGAGTATTTCAGGAAAAACACAGGGGGGCGACAAGCAATTTATTAAAAGGGTATTTTTGTCCAACAACAAATTTATTTAAACCAAATGCATAAAAAAATCGCATTTTAAGAGCGTGTGTTACAATTGCTATTAAATTAGACGGCTTTTTTAACGGAGGGGGGCGGTCAGCTACATTCCGAAAATCACAGGGGGATAAGAAGCCTATTTTAAAAACACATGGTCGAAATGAGTATTTCGACCAAAATACAGGGGCGCGGCAAGCAATTCACTCAATATAGGTATGTTGCAAGTTTTTGCCTTCTATAGTTTTTTTGCAAATAATTAGCAATGATTTCAAAAACAATTGAAATTAAATTATAATTTTAAAATCGTTACGAAAAAATAATTTTATAAGCAATTATTAACAAAAAGTGATTGTAGACAACTACATGAAATCAAATACTTAATTTATTTTCCCTTCCGGAGTTTAAAGTAGCTAGGTTTGTTTAGGGTCTATTGCAAAAACCACGGTTAGAAGAAAAGAATCGTTCACAGAAAAGTTGCAGACTTCCACATTATAAACATATGATATCATGGTTCAGGATTTCGCATTTCTACAAACAGAGTTTTATCCGTCAAGTAGATTCATTCCTTAGTTGAGTATGAATCTCCTCGTAACATCATTACGATATAAATAAAAAACAATTAATTGTTCATATAAATGTCTGAGCCCGGGTTTGAACCGGGGACCTCTAGTGTGTGAGACTAGCGTGATAACCAACTACACCACCCAGACGACAAGTACTAATGCCGGTCACGTCATATTTGGTGCCATACAATAGATTTTTCACCTCATTCCTTCACTAAACACGTTTCATTCATGCAAATATGAACACTATTATATAACGACAAAAAAGAAAAAAATGAACACTATTATATTCTATTTCAATTTTTAAGTTTATTATCTCTCTCTGTTGGTGTGCATAAGTACAAAATGATCCAACTCTGAACAAAGATAAATTTATAGACACCGACGGCAAATCTGTTACTAGTTGTTAGAGTTTATAAAAATAGCAATACTCGAATTCAAAATGTTTTGATCGGGACACTACATTACAAATTTAAACTGACTAATTTATACAAGAATTGAGTGAAAACACGAGTAATAATTTGTTACAATAAAAAATTTTATATTTAAATCAAAATTTCGACTTTATTATACCAAAAAAAAAAAGCAAAAAAGAAATGACCAATTTAGTTCTTCACCAACCGAAGTTCCATAATCACCTAAAAAGGCAAAAAAGAAAAAAAAAAAAAAAAAAGCCAAATTTTCGTTGGGAGCATGATTGTAATTAAAAACTCATAAGAGTATGCTTTATACGATGAGGATGGGTCAAATTACAAGTTTACCATAACATTAGCATTATCACGTCAACTCACGTGTAAATATGATTCTTGTTTATTACATTTTGTGTATAGACATATTCTTTTTAAATGAATAACAACAAGACTTGAAATTAAGATTTTTTGTTTAGATAGTTTTGATGCCATGTAAGCAATCTACCTTTAGCTAAAATTTAAATTATTAAAGAGGTAATTCACTTTTTACTACATGTCTTCAATAATAGCAAATAACCCCACCAGATTCATGTGGATCTCACTGGCTTTTTTCTCCTTTTTTTTTTTTTTTTTGAGAAGTCACAGGCTATAGTTTCTTTTCTTTTATCTCCCACTTCATATGAGATTTGAACTCTGATCTCCCAACTGTTAGGAAGAATAACAAATTACTAAATTACTCATAAATCTCAATTAGTTATATTTACTTGAGAAAGATTTATCCATCGCTAAGCAATTCACTTTTGTTTAGAATGACTTAAAGTGTCTGTTCGATCTAACTTTTAAACACACTTCCCATGAATTTTGTTTGGCCCATTTTTTCAAAAAAGACTTTTACGAATTTATTTTAACGTAATGAAAGAAGTCTTTCTTTTTTTCTTTTTAAATATACCCCTCTATATTTTTAAAAACTTAATATTATTTTCAAAATTTTTAAAAATTCTACAATTGAAAACTCTACAGCTAAAATTTAAAATTTCACAAGTAGAGCAAACAGAATCTTAACTCAATCCAGAAAGAATTTGCTTTATGTCACCCACAAAGTTATTTATCAAAAGGTATCTGTGACTGATAAATAATAGAAGGACAATGGCGTCTGGTTCTAGTTACTTATAGTAATCTTTATGACAATAAAAAAACTTGCTCCAAACAAAATTATATAAAATTTAATTCAAGGCCACAAACACTGTGACATAACAAACGCCCAATACAAGCTTCAAGTCAATCAACGACTGCTATCCAACCACACTACCCAACCCGTGGAGACCAATCATATACTGAACTTATTTGAGGAGGCAGCTAGAATCCTAAAGTGCAGCATGTAAGAGCTATTGTTATATTTACAAAGGATTTCAGTTAATAATATTGCTAGCATTTTAAGTTCATAAATTCTGCAAAGCTTTAGAGCGCGTATACAAGATTGGCAATTGTGAGGTGAAATAAATAAATATATCACTCTTAAGAACAAAACATTAGCTATTAAGAAATATTTCAATAATCATTTCCAATGCATCAAAACATTTTTTTTTTTTTTTTGGGTATAAATAGCCAAAATATTCTTGATGCTTTATTAAAGAGAAAACTTGCCCTTACTGGGCTGCTGAAATGATATCCAGGAATGCCCTTTTCAATGCTGAGGCAATCTAATGCACGAAACTCCCACTATGCATGGAGTACGGAGAACAATTGAGACCTGCTTTGGATCTATTATGCACTTTCTTACCTTGCATTCTGCAATAGGCTGACTAGTACGCCTTTCCTAATGCTAATTATGATGCATATCCTAAAAAGATTAAATGAAGAAAATGAAACCAATGTGACTCTTGAATCAAAATAAGGAAGAAAGATTACTCTTCAAATTGATTCCGAGAATCTAAATCAATTATTGTATTCTAACACATTAAGCAAAATGAAAATTCTTACAACCACATCTGTAAAGCATGAAACGAATACTATTATGACTTGCTGAATTTAGGTACAGAAAAATGCGTTTGTACCTGCCAACTCTCTGTACAAAGACCCGAAGATATGCCGACTTGAACCTCCGACTTGTTTACGGAAAGAGATGTGTAGCTCTCCAAGAAATGTAGAATGCGTTTGCACCCGCCAACTCTCTGTAGAGAGACCCGAAGATACGCCAGCTTGAATCTCCTACTCGTTTAGGGAAAGAGATGTATAGCTCTTCAAGAAACTAGACAATAATCAGATGCGTTTGTACCCGCCAACTCTCTGTAGAGAGACCCGAAGATATGCCAGCTTGAATCTCCTACTCGTTTATGGAAAGAGATGTATAGCTCTCCAAGAACTGTAGAATGCGTTTGTACCCGCCAACTCTCTGTAGAGAGACCCGAAGATATGCCGGCTTGAATCTCCTACTCGTTTAGGGAAAGAGATGTATAGCTCTTCAAGAAACTTGACAATAATCAGATGCCCGTCCATGTTAACGGCTTTAGGAGTGCAGGCTCCAGGCCTCCACCGATAAAGGTTCATTCTGAGCCACTGTCTCTTAAACAATTAGAAGGTTCCCGGGTCACCACGGAAAGCATCAGATGACAATACATGGTATATGTAATCAGAGGAGAAAGCAATGGAGAGACAAATTTTCCATATGCCGTATTTCCGGATCAGATTTGGCACCAAAAGTTACATTATCTTCAGTCCAAAATGCAGTTTACAAACTGTACAGACTGTCTGCTTGCAAATGCCACAAGTAGATGTAACAGCCCACCTGCTTGCAAATGCCACAATTGAGTGTCTCTACAGTGCTGGGAATGCAGTAAGAGTAATGAGTTGCAAGCATAAAAAACAATACTATGTTGACTTACAGAAGTTATGTACAGATGAGTATTCCGATATACAATTCTTGTACCCACCACCTTTCTGTACGGACATTAAGATACATCATCTTAAATCTCCCACTCGTTTACAGGAAGAGATGTATAGCTCTCCAAGAAACTTGAAAAGTCTTCTAGACATAATCAGATGCACTTCCGTTTGTCACAATATTCTGTGTCATGAACAATTTTCTTTACAACAAGTTCCACGGGTCAGCACTGCAAGAGTCAGGTGACTATACATGGCACGTGTAGCCAGAGAAAGCCAACAAGACAACAGCAAAAGTAGCAAGAAATCTCTATACTTCATAGTTCCAGATAAGAATTGTCAACTCAGGTTACAAACAGATTCGATTCAGAACTCTTACATGTCCAAGGTTCTATCTTCAGGCCAAAACACAGCATGCAAATTTTAACCGCGTGGCTGCTTGCAACTGCCATGAGTTGAGAGACCAATGAGTTGCAAGTATTCAAGTCATCACAGGCAATTTCACTGTAGCCTTTGGTTCTGTATCTTGCAAGCCATATATAACATCCTTGATTCGGCACAGCCGACCTCAAGAAGGACCATGTCCCATAGCCTAGTGGTGAAGCAACCAACCGACACACAGTCGATCGTTGCCAGATGCAAAGCCTCATGCGTAAATGCCTCTCCACTCTGCTTCGTTCTCCAGTCCTTTTACTTGCCATGTCATCGCATTCTACACAACAGATCAGCAGGAGGAGCCACTATTTGCAGCTTCTCATGGCATGAGCAATTTGTAAGTTCTAAGCATGGCAATATCTGAAAGCTCCGACAATTCACAAATTTGACTTGCAGATATCAACCGTCTATAAATCCCTCTTCCCTAAAACTCCAGCACCATTTTGCTTTCTCTGGATGCCATATTGCCAAGTATCTCGAGATTTATCAACAGATTGATCAAAATCATCCAAAGAAGCACCCACTGGTGGCCTTAATGACCGATAACTCCCATTTCTCAATATTGACGATGAATTAGGCTTCTCATCATCTTCTGATGGGGTTCCTGACCTGGACTCCATATGTACATCATATTGTCTATGTCTCCTCCCAGATCTGAAACTCCTATGGTTAGATATTTTAGTGGATAATGCAGGAGGAGGCAGAGCTTTAGGCGCCAAGAAATCCTTAGGCAGAGAGTCCATGTCCATATAACAATTCCTTGCTTTAGCATCAGCAATTAATGCAGCCCAATCATCTGATTTTATTAGCGCATTGGCATTCCCCATAACCTGTTGAAGGGAAATCAAATTCAGTCATCACAGATAAGTAAGGTAGATAAAGATTTTAGCGGCACGAGCACCTCTGTGTATTACTCAATCATTAACCATGAGACTAGAAAGAAAAAAACAGGTAACTTACCCAGAGAGCTCTTCTTGCGCGAGTGAGAGCCACATTCATTCTGCGAATATCTGACACAAACCCCACACCATGATTGGAGGCACGAACACATGACATTATAATAACATCTCGTTCCTGACCTTGAAAAGCATCGACAGTATTGATATAGATATCTTTTCCTTCTTCAGAATTTAAAATTTCCCTGAACTCCCGTTGTAGACATTTTAGTTGCAGTTTATATGGAGTGATTATACCAACAGATACTTTCCCCATACCCAAAGATTTAGAAGTTTTGATAAGATGTTCATACAAACGAAGACAGAATTGTGCTTCATGTATATTCTCATAAGAAACTGATCCACCTCGATGTGATTCACGACCATGAGTAATATCATAGAAAATATAAGGCCTCAGCAGAGGATCCTTATAAAATAGCTCATCAGGTAAATTAGTAACACTTTCACTATCACTAAGGCGTCCTTGATAAAAGAACCGAGAAGGAAAATCTCTAATCTGAGGATGCATCCTATATTGCACGGATAACAACATTGTAGGGCAGCCTGCCTGCTGGAACCTCTCAAAAAGGCTTCTACTATACAATAAGGTTCCCGCTGCTTTACTGATTACGGTTGCAGGAAGTTGCTGTGGATCCCCAACAAGAACACAACGAGCTGCCCCAAGAGAAAGAGGAGGTAGTACTCCTACTTCACTGGCTTGAGCCGCCTCATCAATCACAACCATGTCAAAACCATGCGTAAGGCGGGAAAACAATTTCCGGCCACTGCTGGAGAGAGTAGTGAAAACAATCTCAGCCTCATTGGCAAAACTTGCCTCCAGACTTGCACGAGCTTCCTCTAGATTAAAATTGCTACCAGCACGGAACTTGCCTTCTAGAATAAAAAGGCGAGACAACTCCACCAATATTTTGTCTCTGTTCTCAACCACAGCTGCAAGGTTTTGCAGCAAAGTGTCTCGGTTTTGGTCCCTGGCCATGAGTACATCTGGGTCCACACCCACAGACCCTTGTGCACGACCTGCAGCAGCTGCAACCGTGAGTTCTCTTTGAAGGCAAACAATCTGCTGGGATAATTGAGATTCACGGACTCTTAACTGGTGCATCCATCCAACAATTTCCTCACGACTCTTCATAAGAAGCTGTTCAGTTCTCCGCTCTACAGAAACTGCTTGAGCAGCACGTGTTTGAGAATCCACTCCAACTCGGGCAACATCAGGTCGATAAACTTTCATCTCTCCATCAATAAAACCACGATCAAGAACACGTGCAAGCAGCTCATCGGTTGCTGCATTTGAAGGAGCACAGACAAGCATCCGAGGTTTAGGGCACAATTTTGGGAGAGTGCGAAAGAGATTCTGATCCATGCTTTGGAGAACTTCATCAATTGAACCAGAGGCAACGGTATCTGAATTATTTTCGTTAACTTGCTTATAACTTTCAGGTGCCAATTTCTTGAGCAATGCAGTGTAGTAATGCTGATACTGAACAAGATGGATGACATTCAGCATTCCCCAGACTGTATGTGTCTTCCCTGTTCCAGGTGGCCCTTGAACTAGAGTGAAAGGCCAAGGATCTTGCCTCTTTGCTAGCCCATTACTTGTGCCTGCAGCTGTATGCGTTGCGGCCCACTGAATTGCTCCTAGCTGAGGTCCATTAAAGGTTTTGTGCAGGTGATCTACAAAGTTCGGTGTGAAGCATTCTGGCATTGCAGGTGACTGTTCTTCGTATTTAGGGAAATGCTCAGGACTAGGCTGAAGAATTGCATTTTGCATCTATAAATGGAAAAACTCCTCGTAAGTAAGCAGTCTACATTTTTTTTTTAAAAAAAAAATGATTAAAATAAGTGACAAGCATCATGAACTACTATCACAATATAACCTGTGAGTTAAGGCGACGAAACGCGTGCAAGCCAATATATTCTCTCTGAGTGGTTGCAAGAGAGCCCAGCACCGTCAGAAACCAGATGCCTCGAGGTTGTAATTTCCTTAAGATATGGTCATCATCAATTTTGCTGAAGAGAATATTAAGGAATAAAAAAGTTCCCGTCAGTCCAGCAGCTAGAAATATATAATATTAATTCTTCATTATCTCTTAACCTATTCCAGGTCAGAAATAAAGATGTCTGTACTGTGGACAAAATATTACAAAAGGTAGCGACATATAACTGACCTATTAGGATCATACGAATCACCAACATAAAAGTGAAGGATTGCCCCTATACGCTCACGAGTATCTATAGGTATATGTCGCCTCACTGTACCAGCCACACGGCCACCATTTTCAGATTCATCATTATCTTCATTTATATAGGCGTTGCTCCTTCTTGACCTAACTGCTTAACAAATATGAGAATTGAGATTTGAACGTTGAAGCTTAAAAGGATGAAAAATCAAATCCATATATCATGGAGTAGAATTATGCTGTTCTATCAAACCTGATCTAGGTGATGGAGATGACAAAACTGCAACATCCCCCTCCTTGAATGTCCATTTGCAATCGTTTTCTGGAAGAAGTATCACATCATACCATCCTGAGGAAAGTAGCAAAGGGAAGTTAGAGCACCTGCCACAGAAACAGCGTTAGCATAGCTGTGGCAGGAGTCTTTCTAACGCAAAATGCAGGAAAAGCAGGTAATAAGATGCCTTTGCTTTACACATATAATCTTAGTGGTAGCTGTGCGAAATTGCATGTTCTTTGGAAGAGCAACAATCATACTCAATCAGCACATATCCTTCTCCTCTTTCTTTTATTCGAAACACTAGTTAGTATAATCTACATTTAAATAAAGTATATCAACAATTAATGTGAAAATTAAGGACGTACAGAAGGGATGATACCTCTTTCTCGTCTTTCAACACTTTTTACCCAGACCTTGATATGTGGATCTCTGGTCTCAGTCAGCTCCTCCCAGGTGCTGTAAAGCTGTGCCCGGCATTCCTCAAAAAGCAAAGGTTCAAAAACTCTAACATACTCTTCTACAGATTCAAACTGACCAGGTACACATTGAAGTTCTGCCTCCTCTGATAAGCAAAAGAAGTATAAAGTCATTTTACAAGAGTGTAGAGACCCCAAATAAATAAAATAATAAATAAGTTCCCTCAAGGGTTAGAAGAACAAGGCATGATAAAACACATATAGGTGTAGCAAAAACAGTATGTATCAAGCATGTGATATTACATGTAAGTGGACAAAACAAGAGCCACCAATTACACTTCAGACCAGATGACATATCAGCAACGAAGCTCCACATATCTAGCATAATTTCTATCGCTTAGAAGCTAGCAGATAAGAGTATTGATAACTCAGATCATCAATGTCATTGAGAAACCAAATGAAAAGAAAAGCTAAAAGATTGAATTGCTCATCATTCTTATGGTCAATAAGCATAGAAAACAAAACCTCAGATGCAAATAAAGCTCAAATTTACAAAACTATTATTGGTAATAAGCAATAAGAATAATCCGGGTGTATAATGTGTAACACATAAAGGAGGAAACCCTGAGTAAACAATTAATGACTATAGCTCATTTCAGGATGACAAAATTAATCTTCCATCTCAAGAGTTTTGGGGAGTTGCAACAACCACTAGATGAAGCTGTAGGATCCCCTCTGCTATGTGTGGCCCTGAGTAATACAAAGCTCACCACTTATAAGCTAGCACAATGAGTCCCCTTAAAACCACAATTTCACCTAATGGAACAGAGAACACAATCTACAAAGAGAACCTAGAATGAAAGAAATAGCAAGAAATGGAGCACATGCCATGATAATAGCAGCCCTTAGAGCATCATGACAATGATTAAGAAAAAGAAAATAAGGTCAGAGAACTAGAACTGGAAAAATTGATTATACTCCAGCTAACCAATCACAGAATCAAATACCACCTCTCTAAGAAAAGTAAATTGGTATAGTAATAAACGAACCCAAATTCACTTAGCAAAAAGAAAAGGACACCCAAAATCCAACAGAAAGACAAAAGATTCAGTTTTTCTTGTCTTGAGATCTACAATGTAGGTGAATCGAATTTCTGAACAGAAGAAAAGTTTGAAATTTGCTTCACAATGGACTCTGTTTTTGAACTAAAAGAAGATGGAGAAGAAAAGACACCATATATGATCCTATGCTGACATGTCAAAAGCAAATCTGATCTCAGATTGACACATGCCAATGTTATCCAACAGGTAACTGAGACTACAATTTCCCATCAATCAAAACCACTGCGAGACTTACGTTACACAGATAGTTAACAAAATATTTAAAACTTAGATAAACTCAAACAGAATTGGTGTCAAGGAGTTTCAGTAGAGGAAAAACAATTTAATACCTGGGTGATGCCAAAATTTCTCACTAGTCACCTCACGCAGAAGACAAGGAGTTTCAGTAGAGGAAAAACAATTTAATACCTGGGTGATGCCAAAATTTCTCACTAGTCACCTCACGCAGAAGACGTTCCACTGATGTATCTTGATATTGGGTGCTAACTGCAAGCTGCTTCTTTGAAGGAAGTTTCTTCGCACCTGCTTTCAAATCCATGGAATTATGACCAACTAAAGCAGGCTTTCTACTAGGAACTTGTGGGTTTTTAGGTTGCCTCAAATCTGTGGGTTGCTTCCACGAACTGTGTCTAGGAGTAGGAGTAGATGATCCTCGAGCCTCAGCCGCAAGATCAGTAGAACTATTTAGCCTCCTAGGTCTAGCTAACGGTCCTGAATTCATGTCCTCTTCAGATTCAAATTTAGAATCATTTGATTCCATACAACTATTTCCTTCATTGCTTGGTAAATCAACCTGTTTTGTTTCCTTAGACATTGGCTGATTCTGCTTTTCTCCACTGACCTCAGCAGATGGAAGCGAGGAACGTGCTTCTTTCACTGTACGAGTTGTAACAGGTACAGGAAAGTTCTGCCTTTTGGGAGTTGGACTTTTCATAGTCGGAACATCTTCCAGATTGAGAAACATGGTCTGCCTGCTGCGCTTCTTTCCTAGCATTACTTCTTTTTGCTGGTCAAGCTTTGGGCGCTTATTTGCATTCTTTAGTGCATAATTTGCTTCAACTCCTCTAATCTCTCTTTGTCTAGAGACAAGACCTGAATCTTCCTGACTATCAATGGGTACATCACCTCTATAACTGCCATCCAAATTTCTGCTACTACTGGTTCTCCTATCAATTTTATCTGTATCCACTTCCATAGAGGCAATATTACTACTTTCATATTCAGCATTTCGAGAAACATTCTCCGTAGAAACAATAGGTCCACTGATCTTGGGATTCTCAACCATTCCTTTTTGTTTATCACTAGACCCTTTCTCCCGTGAATCCTTATTATTAGAGCTTAAGTGTTCATGCAAATTACAACTCCTATATGCATCAGCAGATCCCTCTGCATCAGACCACTCCCCCTCTTCCTTCTCCACAGCTTGCAAATTGGTAGAAGTCAAATCCAGCTGGGACTCCACCTTAATATCCTGACCATTACTTAATTTGGATGAAGAAGCAACTTCGGGTAGTGTATTACCTTGATTCATGGGTTCAGAAGCCTCGGATCTCTGAGAAGTTCTTGATCGAACAAAAGGCTGAAAACCAGATAAAGAAGATGCATGAGAGAAAGCATTGTTATTTACAAGTCCATGACGACCAAAAGACCCTGCAATCAAGTCTGAAGGCTGGGTACTTGAAGAAGGAACTGCCCTCTGAGGTTGGATGTAGGATACGCCCTCATTGTCTTCATCATCCTCAGTTGGGGGTTCATTAAGATCAAATAATGGCCTTCCTTTCGAGCCCATCTCATATATAATGGCATACAAACTAGGTGAAAAATCCGAAAATTCCACGTCGCACTCTCTTTTTATTCTTTCTAGCAGAAAATGCACATAAAATCCACACCACAGAGGCAATTAGCAAAACTCGCAGGCCTCTGAATAGCCTAAAGAAACACTTAAAAGGAAAAGAGGTTCTGCAAGACAAGATAGGAAAAGCAAGGTATAAAGAACAAGAGCAGGACCAACGGCATCACGTGAAAGATAACTCAATAATGGTAATGACTACTATGACAGGATTACACCATATACATTTAGATTTTACTATGTTTAAAACATGTACAACGAAAAACTAACCCATTTACATTTCTGCATGCAATCGTCCATGCACAGAGTGCTTATAGCACCGGGTATGAGAAAAATATATACACATGTAATATGATATGACAACTAAAAAAGATAACAAAAACTTTAAGAAGGTCAAATGATTTAATACAAAATTAATGTTGACAAAATGTCAGGCCAAAGAACAGAGAGGGATATGCTGCAGGCTTTCCTTGACTGAACACCGAGCCAAACCCACAAAACGTTATCAAATACAAGGTAACCTATTAAATTCGATATTCACAGTGACCCTTCATTACAGAAATCTCCATCCCAAATATAGTAAGACCTAATTACTAGAGAAAATAAACGACACTTGTCATCAATGCAAAAGGCAAACAAAGTATTCTGCGAGATTCACCTTAGTAAATCGGATAAAGCATTAAATCAGCAATAATTACTACAGCACATAAATGAGAGATTCAAGAATTCTTATAATCCGATTATCCCAAACACATTTTTTGAGATCTAATACCTAATGAACAAAAGCCATTTATCCGAAATTTCAGTCTCCTCACACTCTAAATATTCTCTAAACATAACCTGTTACAAAAGTCACCGCCAACTAACCCTAACACATTATTCACAAACATTACCAACAAAGGAAAACTACAAAACCTAATAATCTCATTAAATTAATCAAAGCTAAACGCAAATTACAAATCACAATTAACACTAATTAAGGCACAATTAACACCATAAAGTTCCAAATTTTCCAGTTCTAATCACAATAAATCCAATACACACACATATACATACATACAAACCATTGCATTCCGTAGGGTTTCAACAGCTCAAATACGAACAAATACAAACTTTCAACAAATAATTCACCATTAATCCAATAAAGAATCGACAAATTTCGCACAACAATCCACGTCAGATCGGTCAAGGTTTCAGTTCAAGATCAACCAGTCGCAAATTCACACACATTTCACATATCCTTTTCGATCTAGTTTCACTAAACAACAATTTATTCGAAAAAAAATAAAAAAATAAAAATTATTATAGAGAGAGAAAATATGTACCTCTCTATACAGCACCAAAACCTAAAACAAGAAAGAAGAGAGAGAAACAGAATTAATTAATTAATTAATTCCTAAAATAAAATAAATGAATAATTGTCTTTATATATATATATGTGCGTATATATATATAGTGTGTGTTGTTTGTGTTTTTATATGAATGTATCGTTTGCATAGGTTTGGGTGCTCAGATAGAGCAAAGGGAGCGAATGTGTGAAAATTGGGTGAGGGAGGGGTATTTATAGGAAACGAGAAGGGTTAAACGGGCCGGGCCGATCGATTATAAAACTGGAAGGGTCGGTTCGTAATTTTATTATTCTTTTGGTCTGTCCTTGACAATAAATAATTGTGAGACTCTATTACGAATATGCCCTCGCGTTTGTGAGCTTTTTGCAGGTAGTGTGTCGGTTGATGGAGTGTTAAATGGAGGGTGGAATTGGAATTGTGGTTTTTGCAAGGGTGGTATTAATCTACTAGGATTTGGTTTGACCCATGTGTTTAAGATTGATTAGTGAACGTCAATTTAGGGATAATTTTGTTTGGGGTATTTTTTACCTACACCAGTTGCACTTTTGGAAAATGGAACTTGTACCCATATTTTTTTATATATGTGACTTAGATCATTTCTGTTAATGGATCGGTTAATATCTCTGTAAAATGTGAGAAATGTCTATTTTAACTAGTTTGTACTGTTAGTAGACATGGATCCTATTGAAGGTAGTATAATGTATCTTTTTATCAAACAACATCCGATTCAATGTTGGATGATATATCTTTTTTTATCATTAATGTGTTTTATTAGACAATAAAAAAATCAATATCATGTATGATTATAGCTTAAAATTTTGTAATAATTAAAATTAAGTTTAAGAAAGAGTTATCCTTCCATTGCTTTCTACTTATGAAAGGATATCTATATCCTTAGTCATGAGTTATTTAAGGCAAATAGTAGATAAATTTTTAATTAAATGAGTAATATTATAGGAGATTATGAGGTAACTCAGTTGGTAAGCTATATCCCCTAATTATTAAGTAGTCAAGATTCGAATCTTAGAAGATGGGGTGGGGGTGGGGGTGGCTAGATGGTGGGTTGGGAGTGTATATATATTTAAAAACGAAAAAGTGAGTAACAATATTGTGGATTATTTTATAGAACAAATAAAATTGTGACCTTTTCTATTTTCTTTTTACCATTCTCATATTTATTGAGTGAGAATATTGCAACTATATAGATGTTTATTTGTTCTTTCATAAATAGTTATCAACTCATGATCCAAAAAAATAAAAACTTAGCAATTGGCATGGATCTAGATAAGTTCTATAAAATTGTATGACAATTTTTTTTTTTTTTTTATGATCGAACCTAGTTAAAGTTTTGCAAGGCAATCCAACCGAAATGTATGGTTATTATTGTCTTGTTATGTGTCAAACCTGAATAATTAGTCCAAAATATTTAAATATGTATTGGCCAAATTATTAGAATTCATTTTTGTTTTTTGGTCAAAAACAAATTTTATTTCATTAAATTCAGCCTATACCATTAGGCACTTTATCTACAGCAAAAATAAATTGCACTTCAGCAAGGGTTACAAAAAGCCAGTTTTAAGAAAGCATATTAGTATTAAATTTTTTTTAAAGCTAATTTGTTGTCTTATTACCGGAACGTCAAACAAGTTCGATCTTTAACCAATTGAATTACGACACTCGCGGCTATAGAGATTGTCTAATCTTCCCATAGACTTAAGTAACAATGAATGAATTTATTTATAATATTATGATATTATAAACGATATTATATCTAATAATTTTAAATTATTAATACACTTAAAATGAAATAATATAAATATTTTACAATTTATAAATTTTACCCCGTAATATTATGATATTAGGGAAAAATCGACACTCTAAATCACAAGGACCTATCATGTTGTACTACATGCCCTGTTGAATGGCTGCCTCGAGTGTGCAAAATATACTCCCCTTGGCTTTATTAGTGATGGGGACTCATTTAGCCACCTCACCCTTCCTATACTCTAAAGACTCCTCTTTTCTCTCACCATCTCCAAGTCCTCTCTTTCTCTATCTGTTTCCTCTATGTTTCTTGTCATATTATATACGCTCCAAGAGACTTCAAGTCTTAACAAAAAACAGGAAAAAGACTTCAAGTAATACCTTAGCCCACTTCTTATTCCTCTCTAGTAGAGAAAGTAAGGATCATAACATTATATCATAATATTATGAGTAAGATAAAATATTTATAAATTATTTGTTTTACTTGATTTTAATTGTATCAATAATTTATAACTATTAAATCTAGTTGATATCGTCATAATGTTACAAGCAAATTCATTTTCCTTATTATAACCAGTTACCTAGACTCAATACATTGCAACTCTTGAGTTGGGAAGCTAAAACAAGTGAAACAATCAAAACAAGCCTCACAATGCAGACTTAAGCTTTGTTTGACATATCTGTGAAATTTTAACTTTTGAATTGTAGAGTTTTAGTTAAAAGTGTTATTGAATAAAAGCCGTTGACTGTTTGGTTTATATTGGACAATATTGAGCTTTTAGAAAATTTGAGGACAATATTATACTTTAAAAAATATAAAAATGTATATTTGAGAAAGAAAAAGAATATAGCTTCCCGCATAATATAAAAATAGTTTTGCAAAAGTCTGCTTTGAAAAGTTTTAATTTGGAGTTTCTTATTTTTCAGCTTTATCTTTTACTTTAAAACACTTTCAGAAATGGGTCAAACATGTGAGATCAGCTTTTAAACTCATATAAAACACTTTTGACTGTCAAAAAGTTAGGCCAAATAGAGTCTTAATCCTCTCATGAAATTATAATTACCAATTTTCTATACTCAATACTTTACAACTCTTGAGTTGAGAAGCTAAAACAAGTAGATCAATCAAAACAAACCCTGATACACCATCGAACTTGGATCCTTCTTAATGTTATATATACCGTTACGAGACAAATTTAATTATTTTGAATTGATAATACATTTACAATGAAATAATATAAATAATTTAAAACCATTGAATATTCATTTTAATGTTGTTACATATTATGAGTATAATCAAACCACGCAACTCACACACCCTTTTATCCTCGTGAAGAAAGTCATAAAGAATCTTTGCACCAAAAAGAAAAGTCATAAAGAACCTGCTTACTAGTCCTTTCAACAAAAAATAGATTATGTGTGCACAAGGGTCATCTCTAGCCACACATGATAGTTCACGAGGCAAACTTCGTGTTCCTTGTGCCAACTTAACACTACAGTATAACCTCTTTAAATTAATACTCGATAAATTAATAATTTTTTTTAATTAATAAAAATATTTGGTCCCGACTTGAGACCAGTGTAAAAAGTTAATAAATTCGATAAAATTATAAGATAATACATTTTAAAAAAATTCCCTTGTATTTTATTGATTCAAATATTTCATAAATTAATAATTAGCTAAAAAGTACATAATAAATTAATTATGGGATTTTCTTAAAATATGAATCAAAAGTAGCTTGTCTTTTGTTGAACTTCAAATCTAGTTGAATCTCATATTTAATTATTTAAAGAGAAAAAATTGAGATAATCCGACAATGATTAGGATACAACATTAGAGAAATTAGTTTTCATTCTAATACTACAAGGACTTAGATACGAGATTATAAAAACTTTTTTCTAATCTCACTAAATTAAATTTTATCTTCTGTTCTCATTACTTATTTTTTCAAATTGGACCGAAAAAAGACATTATATCTCTATTAATTAATAGTTATTAATTTATCGATAAATTAATATCTGGCTAAATTAATAGAATTTAGTAGTCCCAACGCTATTAATTTAAAAAGATTCTACTGTATTTTAAAATTTCAAGTCAAAGTCTGAATTGAAATTTTTCTAGTATAAACTATAAATATATATAAGAAATTAATTCGATTCGAAATTATATTGTCAGCAATAATTAAATGGGGTTGAAATTTTGGAAAAAATTATATGTTATTCGACCATCAAGCTCTTCTCAACTTTCACAACTAAGTTAATAATGTGTTTTCTGAAAGAAATTTTGCTTTAGTCAAAGCCTCATTGTATGTTGCATTATCAACACAATTCAATTGAAGTAGGTATCAAGGGGGCTTTACCTGGAATGAAAGAACAAAAATAGATTTATGAAGGTTTAATTACTGAATTGCTTCCTAACAGTATGTTCCGGGTTCGTTTAGATAATGAAGATCTTTGAAACCCCCCCCCCAAAAAAAAAAAAAAAAGCCATGAGATTTAGGGTCTCTTTTAGAAGTCTGCCAAAAGAATACAATGGTGATCGAGTGCCCTTAACCCCCTGTTTGGATTGCACAAAAGAAAGGAAAGGAAGTAAAGCGGAGGAACAAAAAGAAAAGAAAAGAAAGGAAATGAGTTATCTTGTTTGGATTGCAAAAAAAATAATAATGCAAAGGAAAAGAAAGGATTTTATAATTTTTTGTTTGGATTGGAAAATGAAATGATAACTTTAAATGCAAAATTACTTAACTACCATTTTTTTTTAACGACGAGATATGTAGGGACAAAAAAAAAATTTACACAAAACATTTTATTTCTCTCCAAAACACCCCAATTTGGAAGGATTACAAAATCTTTCTCATTAAAAAAAATGGATAGATTTTAGAACCTCTCCATAACTTTTTCTTCCTCTAAATTTGCAATCCAAACAAGAGAAAGGATTGAAAAATTTATCTCTAACCTTTCCTTTCCTTTATAATTTTACCAATCCAAACAAGCTGTAATGGTTGGGTAGGGTGGTTGACTCATTGTGAATAAAAGTTTCAAATATAGATCTATAATTTTCTCTCACAAATATTGTTTAGCCATTGATTCATTTGGAGCATGTTTTAGGGCACGTTGCTGCATCAAGGGGTTTAGTCTTGAAATGGATTCAATGTGGTCCTCTCGAGAGTGGACTTGAATTATTTTCATCTACTTATTCTTTTATCTATTAGATGAAGTGTATTATAAGTCATTAGATTTAATCTTTTAATATCTTAACTATTTATTTCAAATTTATGTTAATTATCATGACCCCATGCCCCCAAATCTAACCCAACACCCCCCCCCCCCCCCCCCCACCCCACCCCACCCCACCCCAAACAAAAATAAAGAAAAAAGGAAGCCAACCTTAGTAATAATCTAAGAATTGGATTCTGCGTATTTCATGTTATGGAGAATAGGGCTAGCAAAAAATTCTCATGGTAGGATAATCTCAGTGCAGATTCTTATAAGATGAAACTAACTCAAACAATTGTTACAGAAATAAGCTCTTGGGAGACTTATATGCATATTCATTTCTTAGAAACTTGTATGATCAAAATACGCTTAAAAAGATTCAACTCATCTTTTTTCCTTTTTAAATGATGATAAATTTATCTTAGACAGTACTACATTAAATCGACTCTAAAGCTATAAATTTCATAGTGTAGCCAATGGCGGAGCCACACACCATGACTTTAAAAAAAAATCCAATGAATATATTAAATTTTAATTAAAAGTATACTCTAAAATCAATGCGCCGACTGACCAAAGGGTATTATAGTCCCGCCACTAGTTGCAGCAACATGCCCAACACGTACTCCAAAGTCAGACAAGGGACAAATAACATTTATAACGAGATGTCATATATTCAAACTTAAAATATTTGGTCATAACAAACTGTTATGCGATCATTCTACTCAACTTTTATGGGAATTGAGCTCTTCTTTATACAGCAAAGAGCTTCTTTATGCAAGAAGGAAAGTGTTATCATTTTTCTATCATATTGGAACAATATTAGAATTGGACAAACTCTTGAACATGACAGCCCAACTATATATTTCCTAGGAAGGTTCCAATTTACACCATAGTCGACAAAGGGTACCCCATACCCCATTCATTCTCAATTTTTAGGTTAAAATGATGATAGTATTCCTCAAAGTCCATTCCTATGAGTACCTTGTGTGTTTCACACCACAAATCCAAGACAGCATTATAGTAGATTTATTACAGCAAAACTGCACACATCAGTTGGTGTGTCTTCTACCTATTGTGCATGTAGCACATGGGTTTTGACAAATTATGAACAACAAAAGTACTTCGTTTTAGCATAGGGTTTGAGTTTGGGCCTTTTTTTCTGTTGGGACAACATGGCTTCGGCTACATTTTGTTGGTACGTATATTTAGAAAAAATCTAAGTTTCATGGGACTGCAAAGCCATTTTCTAAGTGTTGAGATTATCGATAAATTATGTTAAGAATAATAGGTTTTCATTTTAAAATTAATTAGTATTAAGTGGAGTTAACTCATTACCTTATAAGGTGGTCTTTGAGTTATATGTGAGAGGAATGTAAATTTTAACACCCTCACTTACGTGTGACCCGACGAGAACCGAGAAACAAACTGGCATTGAGGGCAAAACGATGGTCTTTGAGTTATTGATTTTTCAATGTGGAAGGAATGTATATTCCAATACCCTCCCTCACATGTGACGAGAACTGAGAAAGGAGCTAACATTAAGGGTAAAACGAGTCAAGGAGAGCGAAACGAAACAGATAGATGGGTCACACGTTGATGGACATGACTGGACCAAGGTAAGAATCATAAGTTTCTATTATAAAATTAATTGGTATTAACTGGAGTTGGTCTATGACCTTATAAGGTGATATTTGAGTTAGTGATTTTTCGATGTGGAAGGAATGTATCTTCCAACAAATTGTGAATCTTGGGCTTGTATACAAATATGTAACACAATTTTAAACATGGTTTGACCCTCAACGAGAAAATGCACAAAAATGTACAAAACCAGTCGATCGATTATACCAACCTCTTGTTGAGAGTCGAAACACATTCAAAACTTTCTGTTACATATTTTTATTCACGATCAAATTTGGAATTTATCGAAATTTCCAACAATATCCTGGTTTATTTGGGACGGATACAATCAAAATATGCATTTGAGCATTCATTAATGATATACATCACCGAAATTGTATAATTAAATTCTACTTCATAATTTCCAATCCTATATGGTCTCATGTGGCAAGTGACACATGTAATTGAGCCCCATAATTGTTTGAAAAAGATAAATAGTGCAACATTTATTATATAAGAAACGAAGAGCGAGTGATGCCATTTGAAAAATGATATATTTCATACATTTCAGAACACCAATTATAATCTGGTTCATTTGAAAAAATACAACAACATTAGCCAGGGGCGGAGGGAGGCCCCCGGCCCCCTCAACCTCTAAAAACAAAAAATATTTAATGTATTTAAAAAAAAAAAATTTGGCTCTCCCAATAAATATTATAAAAGTTGATAAAGTTCATAGTATGTGCTTTAGCTTGGTGGTTAGTCATGAGTTAATTCATATGGTTGGCGCGGGTTCGACTCCCCAGGGCGTGCATGCTATAATTTTGTTGCTGTCTCCTTGTAAGTTGGTGAAAGGGAAAAAAAAAAAAAGGAAAGAAAGAAAGGGCTAGGGCATAGCTGCATGCTATGCCAATTGCTTGCCGGAAAACATACCTAAAAGCTTTGTGTATTCCACTTTTTTTTTTTTTTTTTTTAAGGAAAGAAAGAAAGGGCTAGGGCATAGCTGCATGCTATGCCAATTGCTTGCCGGAAAACATACCTAAAAGCTTTGTGTATTCCACTTTTTTTTTTTTTTAAAAAAAAAAAAAAAAAAACAAACAAACAAATCTATCATCATTTTCATCTTCTTCTCAAATTATCCTTGCAAATCTCAACTTTATTGCACAACATCTTCCTGCAAATCTCAAGTTAAAAGGTATATATGCACAACTTTATTACAGAATATTATTTTATGAAAGCATAATACCAACATAGTTATGCAAACCAAGGCCACGAAATAATTTTATTGTGCTTATTTATTAATTTTTCTTACCTATATAATTTTATGAATGCATAAACATGATTTATTATTATTTTTACAGTGGGTGAACATATCAACACAAGACAACAATAAGTGACTAAGATAAATAATTTTTGATTAAAATACATCTCATAATAATTTTTTGTGTATAACATTTTATGTTAATTATATTTTGATTGTCAATTTTCTGTTATAAATAGATAGTTTTAATGGACAAATTTTAATAAGGTGTAACTTATTGATTTTTTGCTAGTTAAGTTTAGATTTTCTAATTATTTTATTTTTTAAAAATTATTTTCAACCCAAAATATGAGTAAATCCAAATTGCAACACACAAGGCTTCATTTTGTTAGGTTAGTTTATATTTTATTAACTTCTTTCTTATCTATCTTTTGTTTAGTAGTTTGCATATATATTGGATAATTATTTGATATGAATATGATTTGTGCTTATTATTTTTTTGTAGTATATGTCAGATTTATATTTTTTCTTGAATCAAATTAACTTATAATGTTAAAAGTTTCAAGTTTGTTCAAATATAAAAATATAATTTATATTTAATTGAATTCTTAATTAGTTTTTTATTATTTTATTTTATTTTTAAGTCTTTTTTTTTTTACTGATTTGAAAAATACTGTACAAAAAAATATTATAAAAAAAAATTTTAACCCTTAATTTTTAATTCCTAACTCCGCCCCTGACATTGGCATTTGCCTAAAGCGACACTTTTTCGCTAGAGGTAATATTCATAGTCACAACTCACAAGACTCGTGCCCTTGAAGAGTATATAAAACACTGCACACAATATTTTAAATAATGGTAGTTTGTGTACTTTCCCAGTTAACAACTGAAACAAATATGATTGGATGAAGCATTATTAGCTAAACTTGACTTTGGTGTAATTTCAAAAGTTTATTCAGAAATTTTGAAAAGGTATGTCGATTTGTCTGAGTTCAAACTTATAAATTTTTATTACATATATTTTATGGCCCTTGTCTAACCTGAAAATACGTTTGGGAGCGTTGTTGCACCCTATGGTCAATGAGTACTTAATAGCGAGAAATATTTAATATAATTTTTTTTAACCAAAAAAAAAAGAAAATAATTGAGGGTGTGTTTGTACACACTCTTAATCCTTACAAATATGTGACTCATCACTAGTTGTTACACAATAAAATTTATAATTTTAAAATTTAATTAATGCGATTCTACCTATAATAAATACGACCTCGTTATAAAAAAAATAATATTTCATTTGATCACCACGTTACCAAGTAACCACTTCTGTAGAAGTCTTCATTTCTCATCTTCAAGAAGTCAACTTTGACTCAAACATTAAACGACTTTTTGCCTAAGGCGCCACGAACCATCTTCAGTGATGTCACGGCCGCGAGATGTTAACTTAGAAACGTATTGATACTAATTTCAAAAAAATTAATTTTTAGTTGATTTGAATTCAAGATGTAATTAAAATTTTTGTAAATACTCTAATCGTTTCATACTAGACTAACCTTTTAGGGGTGAAATGTTATATTGTTATTGTCTTTTGGTTTATTCGAATTTAATAAGTAAGTAAATTTCTCAATCACACTCTAATTGCTCCATACTAAACTAACTCCTTGGGATTGAGAAATGTCGCAATATTCTTTAGGGCCTTAGGCCATATAATCAATTTCTCAAAAGTGCATTACAAAATAGCTATGCCAATAAGACAAGAGGATTAAGTTCAATAGGAACAACCCTCACTTGATACTTAAATAGTCTGTAGTTCGAGTCACTTAGAAGTAGGTGAAAACCCATTCTTGATCCCTTTATTTTAAAAGAAAAAAAAATAGCTATGCCAATAATCCTAACCTCTAGACATAAAATAAAAATTATGAACATATGGCCCAAGAATTTCGGCCCAAATGAAACACAATTACTGTCAGATGTGTGAGGCCCATTAAAAGACAACCCAAACCATTGTCAAAAAACAAGGATCCAAACTAGGCCCAAAACAAGGAGTAACAAATCCTACATATGGTTTTGCAAAACAGTGAGTAGAAAGGTGGATTCATAAAGGGGCCAACGGGAACTCTGAGAAAACGTTAAAAAAATTATGTATTCTTTTAAAAAGGATTGAAATATCTATATATATTTAGTTGAAAAAATTAATTAACCCATATTGGATGTTTCACAGCCCCCACCAGGAAATTTTTTTGGATCTGTTCTTGAGTAGAAACCACTCAACCAAGGGACAACAATAGAAATATGACTAACTGGATAATTCAAACGGTGAGCTTGAACAACCTTGAAAAACACAACCAAAAATAACAAGTTGACAGACCAAGAAATGACTATGAATACCTTTGGGGCAAATACTATGTAAATATTTTTGATGTCAATGGAATTACACTTGCTTTTAGCAAAAAAAAAAAAACTCTCATAATACACCACCAAAGCCAATGACAAGCAAAGCAAGCCCAAATGTAGAGAAAACACATAGCCCCCACTGCGAAGGTTCTAACAAAAGCCTGCCACTCACAGAAAAAGGAATGAAAAGAAGAAGGTTCAGCCCATGAGCATGGTGGATATGATTATACACAGACAAGCCAAAGAAGTCCATCTCATAGTCATCAAAATGGAACAACTAGCATTGATTACTAGAGACCCGCCAGCTACTCATCCTTTCAAACCGGTAATTGATAGTTGTCACATTCTGAGCAGTCATTCGAATTTCACTGTGAGCCATGTATATCGAGAAGTAAATCAATATGCTGACTTTATAGCGAACCATGGGCTCATCTTCCCCATTGGTTGTCAAACAAGTTCAATCCTTATAATTATAAATCAAACACAATTTTTTTATATAACCGATTGAATTACAACACTCGTGGCCATAAAGATTGTCTAATCTCCCCATAGACCTAAGTAACAGTGAATGAATTTAGTTATAATATTATGATATTATAAAAGTAATAGTGATTAGATTTACTTATAATATTATGATACCATAGTCTATAAACGATATTATATCCAATAATTCTAGATTATTAGTACATTTAAGATGAAATAATGTGAATATTTTATGATTTATAAATTCTACCTGTAATATTATGATATTACGAGAAAATTAGCACTCTAAATCACAAGGACCATCTTGTTGTACTACATGCTCCTGTTGCATGGCTGCCTTGGGTGTGCATAATATACTCCCCTTGGCTTTATTAGTGAAGGGGACTCATTTCACACACCTCACCCTTCCTATACTCTAAAGAGTCCTTTCTCTCACTTTCTCTATCTGTTTCCTCTATGTTTCTTGTCATATTATATACACTCCAAGAGACTTCAAGTCTTGACGGAAAAAAAAAAAAAGAAAAGAAAAGAAAAAGAGAGACTTCAAGTCTTGACGGAGAAAAGAAAAAAAGACTTCAAGTAAAGCCTTAGAGGGGGAAAAAAAAAAGAAGAAGCCTTAGCTCACTTTTTATCCCTTTATTGTAGAGTAAAGATCATTTCATGACATCATAATATTATAAGTAGATAAAACAGTCATGAATTTTCTGTAAAAATGGATTATAATTGTATCAATAATTTACAACTGTTAGATCTAGCTAATATCGTCATAATGTTACGAGCAAATTCATTTCCCTTATAATAACCAATTACCTACATTCAATACTTTGCAACTCTTGAGTTGGGAAGTTAAAACAAGTGAAACAATCAAAACAAACTTCCACAATTCAAATTTAAATCCTCTCATAAAATTATAGTTATCAGTTACTTAATACTTTACAAATTTTAAGTTGAGAATTAAAACAAGTGGATTAATCAAAACAAACCCTCTCACATCCTCAAACTTGGATCTTTCTTAATGTTTATAATAAATTGATAAGAATAATTTAGAGCCATTAAATCACGTAACTCACATGCCCTATTGTCCTCGTGAAAAAAGTCGTAAAGAATCTTTGCACCAAAAAGAAAAGTCATAAAGAACCTACTTACTAGTCCTATAGACAAAAATTAGATCATGTGTGCACAAGAGTCATCCCGAGCCACACATGACAGTTCGCGAGGCAAACTCCGTGCTCCTTGTGCCAACTTTACACTATTCTAATTTTTTCAAGTCAAAGTCTGAACTGAAATTTTCCTAGTGTAAACTATAAATGTATATAATACATTGATGCCATTCGAAATTGCCAGCTGTATTTGGATCTCTTCCTATTTTTATCATCTTCTGTATATAGAAGGAATAATCTTAACTATCAACCTAAAAATTTGATTTAAAATATTTATCATTAGATTAAAAGATTCAAAATTGATAGTTTCTGGTTATTAGCTTGTTGTAATAGAAGTTAAAACAAAATAAATAAACGCATACAGAAAGTAAAGACACCGAGATTTAACGTGGTTCAATCGTGCGGTCTACGTCCACGGGACTTCTCCTGGTCCAACAAACCTGTTTCATTAATAAATCACAAGTTACAATATCGATGGACTTACACGAGTAAAAACTCCCTCTTAATTTTGACACCTTGATGATGAACTTCTTAATGAACCTAGGTTTGACGAGTTTCTCTCGACTTGCAACGTTCTCTCCTGAGAACTATACCTTCTTCTCCCGAAGAATGAATAAAACAATAATCAACCAAAAACTCTTCCTATCAAAGATTAAAACAATAAGCATAGCGGAAGCATAAATAACCTGTTTGTTTCACAGTCTGTTGCAACAATACATGGATTATCAGATTTCCTCTGTTACTGACTTCTGTTGCAGCATATCGTCAATCTGTTGTAGCAAAACCTGACAGTTCGAAAATATTCGACCAATTTCTTATTTTTAGCTCTGTTTCTCGCTCTTGTTCTACACTCATTTCAGACGTGTGAGGCTCTCTATATATGCTGAATTAATTGTCTAAACCTCCACAAGGTAATCCGTGCTTGAGTCTTTTATGGAATGACTTTGTCTCCAAGCAAATCTTTAAATAAGACAACTTTCCTTTTGAAATAAGATCACCTCAAATCAAGCAATTAAGGAAATGCTAATTTGCATTTTCAACTCTCTTGTAAATATGGTAAACCTGTCAATCAAAGTTTTCAAAACATATATGCATATACCATAATTACATTTAGACAACACATAATTTTGGCAAAACACAAGCCAATTAAAATTACAGCTCTTGTTGCAGCAAGGGGCGTAAAAAGCTCCCCCTTTGGCTTTGTTTTGGCAAAACTGCATATCAGAGCAACACACTTGAGATAAAGAGTAGTAATCATCAGTGTAACTACATAAGACGGAGCCAATGAAAACATATCACTAAACATATAAGAGTAGAGACTAAAACAACCAAAATAAACAAACTATATCAGAGCAAGGATAGGAAAAGAACAAGATAAAAGTTCAGAATCAGAGCATAAGAACATCAGAGCAAAAAATAGCAAAAACACTAGATATAATGATATAATCCCAATTATTTCCCCCTTTTGTCAAACAAAGGCAAAGAGTTAAGCATCTGGTGGAGCCGGAGGACGAATGGTAGCAAGAATCTGGTGTTGCCCTTGTAGAATCTGAGCTTGAGATTGCTGGAGTGCGTCTTAACCTGCTACAGCGCAGCTTGGACCTGTTGTAACAATATCCGCACATTAGCACTTGAGCTGGGGGCACAACCTGCGCTACCAGGTGCTGTAGCACCATGCTCTCCTTGAACATCAGCTCCTGTTGCAACAGAAACGGGAACTATAGTTCGCTCTCCCTGAGTACCTGTTTGATGTTTGCCCTGCAAATATTTCCTAGAAAAACACAAAGGAGAAGGAAATTTCAGTTATGAAACATCAGCATAAAGTTGTAACTGCTCTAGCTCCTACTGTAGCACTTGTTCATTAGACAGAAAAACTTTGCTGCGACAAAACCATTAGTTATTCATCTTTAATGCAACAAAAACATAACTGAAAGATAGGCAAAATTTGTGCTACAACAAATTATGACCAGACTTAGTGTCAAAAACTTGGTATATGAGATTATGCTGCAATATACGTCAACTAAACAAATTTCATACTTTGACGTTCAACCCTCAAGATTCTTTTGATCCTTAAAAAAATCAGAATTAAAAACAAACATATTCGCATGAATATGAACTTTGAGTCACCACTCGAATTTTACTGATCACATGTATAAATCAAACAAGAATTTGAAGAGTGGACCATGTGTGTGTGTGTTTCATGTACAAGCCGGTTTAAACGGTCCTCAACATCCATCACACCAGGTCAGATTAGAAGCAATACTTGTTCCAACATACCTGGTCCCCTAATCACCCCTACAGGATTTTATATAAAACCATCTTTCAAACAAGAGTTTCAAGATTTTTTTTTTGGTATGGTGGCTTTTACTCTAAAACCATTCTTTGTGGTCTTAGGTAGCCATTTCTATTCCAACTTCTACTACAATATCCTGCATTTGATTTTTTTTCCTTTTGGCCAGGTGAATAGAATTCAAGAATGAATCTCAAAGAGACTTCTATTTGTTAGATTCCCAGTCGTCAAGCAAGTTCACAATCTTTTCCTGTTAAGACTTCAATCTAAGATTCATCAGAATGACAAGTACATGATGTGTATTGATAATATGGTTCCACAAATGAAATCACTAGTTGATTTATTCATATAATTTTCAATGCTCTAGTGATGAACCAATGCACATACACGCAAACCATTATAACTTATAGAGAACAAATGGCTAGGGCTTTTCTCAAGGTCGCAAACCTTACAGAGTCTAGTGTCTTAGTGAAGATATCTGCTAGTTAATTTTCTGTTGCAACATAGTTTGAAACAACATTTTTTTGCTCTACTGGACAAGGTAAAACTGATTTTCTTACCCATATTTGTTTCACTTTTTGTTGCGACAAATTTGCTTCCATTTGTGATGACCTCCTAAAATCATCATGAACAAAAGGTTTAGCAAACTTATCTCTTTTCAGCATGTCAATGTACCTGTAGCATCACGGTCTGATGTTTCCAAGAGTGTGGTAAAAATGACAAACTGGAATGAACTTCTTTTTCTTAAATTCTGAAATTTAACTATCTGCTGCAGCTTTTGTTACAACATCAGTTGTGACAGCAGTAGTCTTGTCATTCTATTTTGTTGCAACAGATTGTTCCACCTTTGGTTTTTCAACTTCTTTGACAAACACAGTTTGACTTGTTGATGCTCCTCCTTGATATCCCAATCCAGTATAATCCCAACAAGACTTTTGAATGGATAACATATAATCAAGTTTATTCGTACCTGAGTTCATCATCTTAAAGCGTCGCTGAATCTGTGACAGTTTCTGCTGCAGCATGTCGACTTTTTGCAGCAACTCAGCTTTTTCCTTTTCAAGTTCGAAAATCTTGGTTAATTGATCTTGATTCACCCTACACACGATCAGCCATTTTTGGTACATCGTTTTGTAGGTCCTTATAAACTTGTCTTCTTCTTCATCACTATCCAATTCGGAATCAATTTTACCATCTGTCATACTAAATCTCATTGCTGATGTTATTGCTAATTCTGCCGCAGCGGGTTCAGTTTCTGTCTCAACATCTGTTATAGCATCTGTCACAGAATCTGTCTCAGCATCTGTCACAGCATCTGTCTCAGGATCTGTCACAGCAGCATCTATCACAACATCTGATTGCGGTGCTGCACAGAACGCAACATAGTTGCTCATGTGCTCTTCATCACTGCTACTACAACTTTCTAATTCTACATCACTCCATGAGGCATTCATGGCTTTCTTTTTCCTTTTCAACGTATTGGCACACTCAGATTGAATGTGACCAAATCCTCCACATTCCCGACATTGAATTCCTTTATTCTTTTTCTTTCCATCAGACATTTTTTCATTCTGCTTCTTGGAATTTTTAGTATTTGTTGTAGCATGAGGATTTTTACCGAAGCTTGTGAATCTAGTACCTTTAGTTTGATTCTTCCATTTTTTAAATATCTTTTTGAAATTCTTTGTTAGAAGGATTAAAGATTTTGTCAATTCATCATCATCAGAAGGATTTTCATCCTCTCGCTTTTGAATTTCTGCTTGTAATGCAACCCTCTTTTTTTCTGCTTAAATTTCATCTCAAAGGTCTGTAGAGACCCCATAAGTTTATCAACCTTCATGGTATCCACATTATTTGCTTCTTCGATTGCTGCAACCTTAATAGCAAATATGACTGGAAGCGACCTCAATGTTTTTCTCACCATCTTTGAGTCTGAATATTTTTCTCCCAGTGCAAAAGCTCGTTTGCTATGTCACAAAGCTTAGCATTAAATTCAGCAATGGTTTCATCCTCGTGCATCCGCAATTCTTCAAACCTTATTGCAAGTATTTACAATTTCGACACTTTTACTGCAGCAGTACCTTCATATGCCATTTATAAGATTTCCCAAGCTTCTTTCGCTGTTTCACAAGATGAAATAAGCTTGAATTGATTCAGATCCACGACATTAAAAATAGCATTCAACGCCTTTGAATTATTGATGGTTGCCAAGTCTTCAGCTTTGGTCCATTGCAATTCAGATTTCTTTTCAACAGTGCCTTTAGTAGTTATGGCAGTAGGGTGTTCCCATCCACTTAACACAGCTCTCCAAGTAGCTTTATCAATAGCTTTAATGAAAGCTTTCATCCGTGCCTTCCAGTATGAATAGTTTGTGCCATCGAGAAGAGGTGGTTTATTGATTGATCCGCCATCACGCAGAGTGTCCATATCTGCAAAAATAACCAGAAAAGCTCTTCCAAAGATCTAACTGAGTCAGTTCAATAACCCGCTGTTGATGCCACTTGATAGTTTCTGGTTATTAGCTTATTGTAACAGAAGTTAAAACAAAATAAATAAACGCATGCAGAAAGTAAAGACACCGAGATTTAACGTGGTTCAACCGTGCGGTCTAGGTCCACGGGACCTCCCCTGGTCCAACAAACCTGTTTTATTAATAAATCACAAGTTACAATATCAATGGACTTACACAAGTAAAGACTCCCTCTTGACTTCGACGCCTTGATGATGAACTTCTTAATGAACCTAGGTTTGACGAGCTCTCCTCGACTTGCAACGTTCTCTCCCAAGAACTATACCTTCTTCTCCCGAAGAATGAATAAAATAATAAACAACCAAAAACTCTTCCTATCAAAGATTAAAACAATAAGCATAGCGGAAGCATAAATAAGCTGTCTGTTTCACAATCTGTTGCAGCAATACATGGATTATCAGATTTCCTCTGTTACTGACTTCTGTTGCAGCATATCGTCAATCTGTTGTAGCAAAACCTGACAGCTCAAAAATATTCAACCAATTTTTTGTTTTCAACTCTGTTTCTCACTCTTGTTCTATACTCCTTTCAGACGTGTGAGGCTTTCTATATATGCTGAATTAATTTTCTAAACCTCCACAAGGTAATCCGTGCTTGAGTCTTTTATGGAATGACTTTGTCTCCAAGCAAATCTTTAAATAAGACAACTTTCCTTTTGAAATAAGATCACCTCAAATCAAGCAATTAAGAAATGCCAATTTGCCTTTTCAACTCTCTTGTAAATATGGTAAACCTGTCAATCAAAGTTTTCCAAACATATATGCATATACCATAATTACATTTAGACAACACATAATTTTGGTAAAACACAAGCTAATTAAAATCACAGCTCTTGTTGCAGCGAGGGTGTAGCAAGGGGCGTAACAAAAACTATTAGATGACTTAATGAAAATTACTGTTTACCCTTTATTTCCAAACCGTACAATTTCCTTTAATTTTTTTTCTCTTTCTTCTCTATCTCTCCTCTCTTTTCTCTCTCATATGACTGAAAAATTCACCGTTACTCAGATGAATTTCACTAAGATCTAAGTTGCATAATACTTATCATTACTCCTTATTTATGCATTTTAGTAAGGGAGAATGCCAAAAACCCCCATGTGTTTAACTATAAATTCCAAAGTCCTCCATGTATTTTTAGTATTACTCAGATTACCCCATGCCACCCACATATGTCAAACAAGTCTTAAGCCTTGAGGGTATTTTAGTCTGTTCATATTCTAAAGCAAAAAAACCTTTGACCAAAAAAAAAAAATTCATAACCACCAACTCCCACGGTCCCATCTCCCCCATCGAAACACGACACTCCACCCCCACACAACTTCCCCATTTGCCTGTAGCCTCTTGCGGAATACCAACTCCGCCTTCCCCTATCTGATCCCATAACCTAGTACTCCCTGCTTCTCACCTCTAATCCCCAGTTGCCCCTAGGAATACTACACCCTAACTCCCCACTGCCCCATCTAAACGCTCTACCCCCTTCCAATACCATACCTCCACCCCTTGGAATACCATACTCTAGCACCCCTATCTAATCTATGTAACGAGTTCCACAGATCAGTGAACATAGCCTAATCAACAAACACGTAAAAGCGCTTGCATGCGAAATATGGCTCACCATCTTGAAGAATACGTGGCATAACAAATGACACTCTGGTATAACGGAATAGGAATAAAATATAGTGAGGAGTGAGTGAAGAAACATGTGAGCAAGGAGAGAGAAAGTTATTAAAAAAAAAGGCAGTGCATAGTGATCAAATAGGCTAGTGCTAAAGTTTATTTTTTTAGTCATTTCTTAAAGGTGGTTCCTCCATAACCAAGCATTGTAAGTTCTTTTAGTAAAAATATCAAACACTTAAGCTTCATTCTCCATTTATCTCTACTTCACTTTGTAATTCTTTTGCGCATACTCTATATCAGAAACACTTTCATTAAAATCTCACACGGCCCCCACCCCCATCCGTGTGAGTATGTTTTTCGTCTGAATGCGTAATTTCTTTTTTGGGTAAATGTATAATTTAATTCATTATCTTTGATGTAATTTTCACTTTCATCTATTATCTTTCAAAATGAACCTTTTAGACCATTATCTTTGGTGTAAATGACACTTTCATCTATTATCTTTCGAAATGAGAATTTTAGTTCAATATGTTTCACATTAGTGACGCCGTTAGTCCAATATGTTTTGAAATTATAACGGTGTCACTGATGTGAAACACATTAGACTAAAAGGTTTATTTCAAAAAATAATGATAAAAGTGTCATTTATACCAAAGATAGTCGACTAAAAGGTTTATTTTGAAAGATAATTGATGAAAGTGTCATTTATATCAAAGATAATGGACTAAATTATACATTTACCCCTTTTTTTTTTCCTTTTTCTGCTAAGTGTGTATGAGCATTTATTTGGTCTGAGTGTGTATTCTTGTTTTGGAGGCTGAGAGGTTATGAGATCGAGAATCACAGAATAAGAGAAAATGAGTGTTAGATTGGGTAACTATTTTTTGAGTGTTTCTAAACGTGAAAAGACAAAATTACCCATAAATCTTAAGACTTGTTTGGCACAAGTGTGTGCCATGGGAGAATCTGGATATTATTAAAAACACATGGGGGTGTTTGGGATTTATAGTTAAACACATGGGGTTTTTGGGCATTTTCCCATTTTAGTAATCTAATATGGAAGTGTACTTGTTTGTTATTGTTAAGATAATTGGAATTTTATTCTAAAATCAATTGATATTAAGTAATAGTCCAGGATCTTATAGGTGATTTAAGAGTTTATAATTTTTTTTTACGTAGGACAAGTGCATATTCTAATACTTCCCCTCATGTGTGATTTGATTTAAAAGGGGGTCACATGTGAAAAGACCAACACGTGGAACACACGTAGAAGATGAACAAGACTACACCGTTCATTCTAAAATCAATTGATATTAAGTGACGTAGCCCAAACTCTTATAAGATGATCTAAGAATTTATAATTTTTCTATATAAGACAAGTGTATATTCTAACAATTATCATTTTAGACTCTTTACAATATAAGGCCACCATTCATTGTAAATTGCCTATGATTTTACTTGTTTAAAATGACAAATCCAAAAATCGATTTTGTCCCAAATCATGGCAGTTTTACCATTTATTATTTTATGTTTAACTGAGGAAAAATAGTTCATATAGTCCCCACTGTTTTCCATTTTCCCAAATCAGTTCCTATTATTTTAAGTCACCCAAACTAACACTCAATGTTTCAAAAACAGTCCCAAATTATTCCCTGACATGTAGTAGAAGAAGAACAAGGAAGAAATAGAAGAAGATAAGGATAAGAAAGGAATAAGAAAAGGAGAAGTAATTTGAATCAAAGAACGTGAGTTGCAGTAGAAGCAAAACAAGGAAGAAATGGAAAAAGATAAGAATAAAGAAGATAAGGATAAAAAAAGAATAAGAAAAGGAAAAATAATTTAAACTAAAGAAGGGTATATATGCAATTCCCTTATAAAATTTATCCATTCCTTTTATTTTCTTCTTAATCCAAACAAATAAAACACATAATCGTTTATAAATCTCTCTTTTTATAAAATTATCCAATCCAAATATAATATTCTTCTCTCATCTTCTTTATTAAACTTCGCCCTAATCCAAACAAACAAGTTTTGTCCTATTTCCATATCTTCATGCCAAGAGAAAGAAACTTGAGAAATAGTGAGACGAGAAATGCTAAAATTTTCAATGATGTGATGAACCTCCAGGGCAATAGTGTTGGAAGAAATAGTAAAATATTCTCACCTTTAAGTGTTCTTTCTTTGACCAAACAAATATTAGAATGTTTCGTTCATACCAAAGCAATGAATCTAAGTAATCTTTTAAGTCTTAAAGAGTTTGATCTCGTGGTTAATAGCAACATGTTATAACCAACTTGAACCAAATTATTATGACAATCATGAGTATTACGAATTATTATCATTACCAATTTACCTTCACAATTGTAAACTTAGGGTTTGGAGTCTCTTATCTATTTTTTCTCACATTTACTAGATAAGGAATATTTTAAACCATGAAATTTAATCTTTTTAAATCCAAGTCCGTACAAATGTTGCTCTTGAACCCCAAAAAAGTGTAAAAGTGTCTCTCCACTTAATTAATTTAACTATTGTACTCTCTGTTTGTCAATAATACATTTTTTTTTTCCTTTTAGTGTTTATTGTTGTCCCTTTCGGTATCAAGGTACATATAAATTGACACATGATTATGTGAATTTCAATTCACTAGATCTACTTATAAGGTTTTGAGGACTCTGAATTTAGACTCCCCCTATAGATGCATACAACTAAGCAAGCATTTGAATAACCCATGAGGTTGAATTACAACCTCCACATAACATTTCAACTTATCATTTAAAAGTCCTTCAAATCAAATTAAACCAAACAAAAATCAAACTGAGTCTTGTCCCGCTAAGTGGAGTCGGCTAATTCAAAGTTCTTCAAAGCCAACAAAAATACTAGTGTTTAAATTTTAAAGCACCACATTAACCCACATTACATATATCAAACAAATAATAGACATGACCAAAACATTAAACATTGTTCTTCCATGAATACCAAACAAATATACTGAATTCCTCGCTTAAGTAAAATCACAACACTTGCTCAATTAATGTATCTGCAAATGATAAACGAAAGAAGAGTGAGCATAAATTGATCAATAAGCATGACTTATTCTTTAAAATAATTAAGTGTAATTGAAGCTTTTAAGACTCATAGTCAAAGAAAAAATTATAATAGAAAACTCAACAAGAATCTATGAATGCTAACGCTTGCCCTGACGAATCAGTCATTTATCTCATTTCCTTACAATCGGAATTTTCAAATCTCTCTTTTTAGATGCACAATATCAACAGAACAATGAATGAAAAATCCAATGCATCAATCTCAAGATGCCAGTATGAACAATTCAAATAACATTTACTTGATTTCATAGGGAAATTTGTGCAAATAGTCTTTATTGTTTTTCTAAAATTTTAAATTTAGTACCTATTGTTTAAAATTAGCCAATTTAGTTCGTATTGTTTCCAAAAAAAATTTAAACTCATTTTTATTATTCAAAATAAGCTAATTTTATACCTATTATTTCCCAAGAAAAAAGTTTTAATTTAGTCTCTAATTGATTCAATATTGTAGTCTAGAATATCATTCGAAAATCTTTCAGCAGACAAACATAAAAACCCCCTCTCTAAGGCCTTGCTTCGAACATGTAATGTGCAGGAATAAAAACATATTTTTTCATAAGCAATAACTTTTTCCTATGAATTTCTTTGTCCATTAGCTATCTTTAAGGCAAATTCAGGAAACAAAAAAAAAATTAAAAAAAATACATGCATCTTAAAATATGTTAGAACATTTTGCGTGCAAGTAAAATACCTGAGCAAAAGCTTAACTATGTGTCGAATAAGAATGTCACATCATTCATATTTAAGAAAGGGGTGAAGGACATTGATGGAGTTAGGATGGTCCCACTCCAATGACTCCCACCATTCTTTTTCTATTGAGCTTAACACGATCTCTTCAAGAGAAGGAAGAGGAAACGGTTGTCCATTGATGAGGGGAAGATAGAGAGGCAACCGACTCAGCTGTCTACACTCGATAACCCAAATACTCTGGATGGAATCACAAATCATGATTTCGTTGCAGATGTTCTTCACTTCTGGCAGATTAATTAGCCTCAAATAACGTCATCTTGGGAATGGAATAGTTGGTTTTTTAGCTACAGAGGGATTAAAGAAAGGCAATCTCTCTAGCTTTGGACAATTATTTATACGGATAACCTCAATGGAATCACAACAGTTAATTGATCCCTTATAGATACTCTCCAATTCTGGCATATCGCCCAACGAGATCATTCTCAACTTTGGGAATGTGATAATATTTGTGTATTTGTTGTTGTTGTTACTCCTACTTGAAGTTGAACCCACACGCTTATCTTCTTCATCATTAGCGATTATCTCCTTCATTTGATCACAAGAATCGATTGAAATGAACTCGAGGTTTTGAAGGTTATTTGCTAGTAACTTATGTGGGAACAAATTCATGATTTTGTCACATCCATAAATCCACAACTTTTTAAGAGAGGAAAATGTGCCACGTGGAGAAAGTGCAAGAGCTCTTTCTTCCCATTTGAACCAACTAATGAAATTTTCCAATTTATTTAGGGACAACTTCTTAAGATTCTGTAGCGCTCCCTCATTGTTGGAACTAGTAGAGATCTTCATAATGCTTTCTATTTCATTACATTGTTTAATGGAGCAGCTTTTAAGGTATATCGATGGGATAAAATCTAACAAGCAGTCGCTCAAGCCTTTACATTCTCTAATATCAACGAACTCAATGTTCCGTGGCATATCTCTACTTGTTTCAAAGACAAATTCCTTAAAGTAGATCGCAGGTTCAGAAGAGAATTCTTCTGCAATCGGAGCACAAGTATCACCACTTGCTTTAATTCTATAGAAACTGAGTGGGGAAATTTGTTAAGCCAGTTTGGATTGAACATCTGATCAACCCTACCCTCAAATTCTTCTAATAGTTTCAACCTCTCAACTTCTTCTACTTGTATTTTTATGTGGGATGGGAGTCGCATGCACTCAAGATGGGAAAGTCGAGGTAATAACCCTCTTGGGAACTCTATTAGATTTTTTATGGACAAACTATTCAAGCATTTGAGTTTGACCAAATATTCTATGCCATCGGGTACTTCTTTAATTTGAGTCAAACTAATGTCCAACTCCATTAGTGCCATGAGCTTTCTAAGGGTGACACGTAATAGAGTTTTTCACAACCCCCGAGCAACAGTGCAGTGAGATTCTCTAACTCCGAGATGGAGCTGGTAACTTCTCAATATCAATTTCTCTTAAATCCAAAACTCGTAAGCCACGCATGTGAGCAAAGAAAGAATTTGGAATTAACACTAAAGGATTATTTCTCAAGATCAGCGTCGAGAGTCGAGGACATTTGGGGGATGAGCCTTCGAGAATTTCATATACATTGTTCTTCATCAAGAAAACCCTTTCTACATCCTCTTTCCACTCCTACTCACCAGGTAGTTTATGTAATTGAAGTCCAACTTTCGTCATGAACCTGGGGTTATTTCTTGTAATTTCTACTGCCATCTCTCTAAGCAAATCATGCATTTTCACACATTCTTCTCTCCTATAGTTTACAACACTTTCTAATAAGCAGGAATTTACTAGTCTATTAAGTAGAGCGTGACCTTGATCAAATTATGCGGCTCTGTTGGCCCTTTGACGCATCAATCCCTCATAAATGAATTTGGAAATTAATTCATCTCTTGGAATTTCATAGTCTTCAAGATATAGAGCAGAATACAAGAAACAATGTTGCAACCTTGAATCCCTCAAACGATTGTAACTATTTTGGAGTACTGGAAACACCTCACTTTTCAAATCACTTTGTTCCATGGAAGAGTTTAGTTCTTCTAACGTATCCTTCCATTCATGAATGTCATACACCTCACTCATCAAAGTGATAATTCCAAGTGGCAACCTGCTGCACTTCTTTGCCACTATCTTCGCCACTTTTTCCACTTCTGGACTAAGCTCACGTGCACAATCAAGTTTCTCCAAAAATAGTGTCCAAGCATCTTCCTCAGAAAGAGGTTGTACTCTGATAATCTCTTGCAGCCAATCTGATTACACACTTTCAGTAATCGACTAGTTATGATCACCTTGCATCTATCCGCTCCGAGAAGGATCCCTATTTGTTTTAAATCCAGATACTCCCATACATCATCCAATATGAGTACAACATTCTTCAGATTTCTCAGTAGTTTTTGCAGAATGACTGCTTTTTCCTCTACATCATCATCTTTTGGAAGATCAAAATTAAGTTTTTTAGCCAAATCATTCTGCAATTTGTTAATATCAGCCTCTTGGGAGACAGTGACCCAACAAACATGACATGTATCAAGTGTACCATGAAGATTCGTGCAAATATGTTGGTAAATATGTTTCGCCAATGTTGTCTTGCCAACACTTCCCATTTCGTAAATACCAAAAATTTGGACTTGGTCGGACTCTAACCGTGCCAAGATATTATCCAATTCTTGCTTCAACGATTCACCATGCAATTTTGTCGTGTACAATCTTTCCCTGCTAGTCTCACATGTATCAACTACAAGCTCACGAAAAGTTTCACTTTGCTGAATGAGTTCTTCGGCTCCTTCTTTCAGTTTTTTTACCTGACTTCCATGCCACTGACATTTGATGGATCCACCTTCTCCTAATGTAACCTTTAATTCATCATATTCTTCTTTGAACTTTTCCACCTCCTCCAACCAACTTCCAACTTTCATTGTCCTCCTCTTCTTACCTGATAGCTCATTTTTCTTCACAATTGTCTCTATGTCAAACACTTTGTTTCTCAATACTTTCAAATTTCCCATAAGAGCTTGCTCATTATCGTTGAGGTCAAGTGAAGTGCTGATTTTTTCCCCAATGAGATTGGTGAATGGTTCCACAATTTTTTCCATAGCTCCGTTGACGTTCTCACCTGAATATAATCGTGTAGTTCATAAGTACGTATAATGCTAGTATGCATAACATGACTGCATTAAAATTTCATCATCTTAAAGAAAAATGAAAAAGTTTTTCATCTTCACATAGTATCAAATGTAAAATGTTTAACAAAAACTTCGCAAGATACTAACACAAATTCCATAAATTTTTAAATATGTCCATATAGAGGTACATAACAGTATGTATGTGTATGTATAAATTAGTTAAAAAAGAAACTTCTAGATGTTTTGGCCATATTTGAAAAATTTTACAATCATCCCCTTATGTTCAAGACATGTAATTGGTGTCAAGCTCTGTACTATTCTTGAAGACAAGTACAAGCAAGACTAATGTTATTGGATTAAATTTTTTTTTTTTTTTGATATTCTATGGCAAAGAAACTGAGCCTAGTTTTCTTCTGCAAACAAAACTAATTCATAAAAAGCGATGGATAATCCACATGTCTGCATAAATCATTTCTCTATCAAATGAAGAATATTGATTCAACAGAGAAGTCTAGCACTCTGTTATTTCTACTGGCATAGTATATGATTCACCTTTTAAAGGGAAAAAAAAGTGTGATTACCTGTAAGTGATGAACAAGCTGAAAGTCAACACAAGACTTTGTATGGTTTTGGGTGGTAGACTTGGCTGCAATTGGCAAGAATTGTATGATTCCTCCGATGAATCTTTGTGGCATTGAAGGAATGTTTTTGAGTAGGTGTTGTTATGGAAGATGTTGACAAAGACTTTTGAGGTCGTCCAACACTTGCAAGGTTCATCTCAATTGACTAAATGAGCCACTTGCAACTTGGCACGTGGAAAGTATATTATTAAAAGGAGCAGATTCTTAGTTGCTTAAATAGCTAAGATAGGTTCTTTCTTGTTAGACTGGTTTTAAATCGAGCTTTTGTTTTTTGTATGTATAGACACTACTACTGATATGTCGCAACGTACCCATGTTGGTTGATGTACCTTTTGGTTTGCTTCAACAAAGAAAAGAAAAATAAAAGCTTTGATAATATCTAGCATAACATGGAGAACATCATTCATGACAGCAGCACGAAGCTCCAAGTCCAAGTAACCTTTCACGTGCTATTTTGTAACGGTTCAAGTAACTCACTACTAGTGCCCTGAGTGGTTAAGAAATGAAATTACCGTTCTAGACTATGGCACACCTTTCAACTTGAAACCCCATAATCCTTTCCTAATCACTACTAGTGTCTTGAGTGGTTAAGAAATGAAATTCTAATATCTATTTCATAAACGAATAAGTCTTAATCATGTATTTCAAAATTCAAAATTTTTATTTGCTCCCCTTTTTCTTTCTTCATTCTCAATCACAATCGTCCAATATGAAATGAAAGATTAGAATTTCATCTCTTTCTTATTCAAAAACACTAATGTGACTAGAAAAGAATCCAAATCTGGAAAATGATATTCAAACCATTTTCCAATTGACCAATGTTATTTGATAATTGCTTCAAATGCTTACACATACATATGTTGCATAATCCCGTACTTGTAATTTTATATGTGAAAAATACATTACAAATTATCGGTCTAACTGATCAAAAGCATTTATAATTACGAATCTTGGTGGTGGCTGTGGCAGTGATGGAATTCAATTTTATGGGAGAAAATAAATTTACAAACGAAACAAATATTTTGGCCGGGCACCTATATACTCTTTTGTATTTTGGTTTTGCTAAAATGAAAAGTCCATTTACTGATCAAGCAAAAAAAATCTAAATTAGCATCCGAATAATTACGATTGGCACAATTAATAATAAACACAATTTTTTATCTTAAATTTAATCGGATTTAGATAGATTAATTAATGATCTTATATTGTGGTATTGAAACTCATAATTTATATCCTTTTCTATTGTATCTTTTAACATTGTTGATGAGATTATAGATAGCTTCCCTCCTAGACTTAAACATAAGTTTAGCTTGATTAGTAGAGTTATATTAAACAAAGACTCTTTTGCAATATTAATATATTGTGTTTTGACCAAAAAAAAAAAAAAAACAAAACATTGTGGAAGAAATGTTTTGAAGGTTCCTTTTGGGTATATTCTCTCTACTTTGACTGAATGGGCCATTGACAAAGGTAAGAATTTTAAATTATTTATAATGAAGGTTAGGTGTAGAAGATTATAATTATTGAATTTCTTCCTAATACGAGATTAGGTAAAAATAATTAATTTCTTTCTTATTAGTATTGGTTGGGTCCTTTTTCCACTAAAGTTTAGATTAGTTAATGAAAACTCAGACGTTGTGAAGACTTTCTTTTAACATACATTTCAAGTATATTATCTCTTTGTTTATTTTTTTTTCTTTTAAATTATCCACTTGTAATTTGAGAAGTGGCAAAATGTCCTGTCTACGTCATTTCATTATAACTGTATTAACAATTAACAATTGTTAAATTTTGGTATAATGTCATGTGTAGATCCATTCTTGATTAAGTGAAGTTGGGGAGAAAAGATATATCTACCTGTAAAATTCTCGAGACTCTTTGCATTTCCACTCCACTGTAGATGCGTGGAGCTAAAAAAGTAACTTGAATTGCCCCATGAGGTTGAATTAGACACGAGAGTATTGTCTGCTAATATCTCCTAGGATACAAATTGAGAATTTAAGAGTTACAATTGTTGGACAAATTAAAATGAGAGAAGTGCTGTAAATATAAATACAAGATGTGCAATAAAGATTAAAATAACAGAATATAAAATTAACAATATTAAAATTTAAGGATGTAGAAATAAACCAAATACAGATGATATCGAGGCTCGAGTTAGACTCGATGTCCTTAAGACTTTAACGTCCCGCTACGGTGCTTTCGGTTCATTAACGCAAGTCTCCCAGGATACAACGATATTTTCTTCGTAGTAGGAGCACACCAAACTACGAAACTATTGAACTGAATATAACAAACTCTCTCTATTGGACACAATGATAAAATGAAATTATTTGTTCTGCTTGTTCAATTTTTCGTTCTTGTTCTTCTCCATTTCAGCTAACATACACAACTATTTATAGCCAATTCTTAATGGGAGTTATCATTGCCAAAATATTATGATAGAATAAAATATTATAAATTAGCTCAAACATTCACACAACCATGTTACTCAAATTTGATAAAGTTTGCAGCACATGGACAAGGAATATATTGCACAGAAAAATATACAAGCATGCCCAAACAAAGTTGTTCCACTAATCTTTAATTAATAATTTCCATTCACAAAGCACTAAAAAATTCTTACAATCCCCTACATGAATGGAAATTAACAATACATAGACACTAGAGAGAGTTTGAAAGATTGATACTGCTTCCGGATAGGTAGCTTTTGGCCTTGAACCTTCCGTAGTGAGAACTATCGGATTTACTTGCTAACTAGTGAACGCGATATCTTGAACTGTTCAGCTTTTGTGTAAACCAAGACAATAGAACTCACACAACATCCTCTTAACCATACTTCAGTTCTCACGGTTGTGTTCATTTTGGCCCTGAACAACTCCCAGTTTCATGAGTACTCTAAAGAATTCAGCCTTAGAGATTCTCGTAGGAGCGGCCCACTCCCTACTCACATAGGTGATCACTTATTAAGAATAATCATGTAATACCCCACTTGGATTTTCCAAGATATAAGTATCATTAAAAGCATAGCTTATCCTAAACCACATGCAGGCAGCACTGTCTGCTCATCATAGGAATAGGTGGGAGTATTACCCCCACAGTGCTCTCGATGAATCATTCATAGCTCAGTTTTTCCCTTTGAACCTACTTCCAGGGATCTCCTGTCACGTAGGTAGGGTTTTCCACTATGATGACTCTTTAGTCATAGGCTTTAGACCCATTCCCCTCGACGATTTGTAAACTTGCTCTTTGTTCAAACCTTTAGTAAGCGGATCCGCAATGTTATCTTTTGACTTTACGTAGTCAATTGAGATAACCCCATTAGAGAGCAATTGTTTGACGGTATTATGTCTACGACGTATATGTCTAGACTTACCGTTGTACATGCTACTATGTGCCCTTCCAATAGCAGATTGACTATCGCAGTGTATGCAGATAGTTGACACAGGTTTGGGCCAGTTTGGAATATCCTCTAAGAACTGTCGAGGCCATTCGGCTTCCTCTGCAGCTTTATCCAAAGCTATAAACTCAGATTCCATCGTGGATCTGGCTATACATGTTTGCTTAGTGGATTTCCAAGAGACGGCTGCTCCTCCTAAAGTAAAAATGTATCCACTCGTGGATTTGGAGTCATTAGTATCCGATATCCAGTTGGCATCACTGTATCCCTCTAGTACAGCTGGATATCGGGTATAGTCCAGCCCAAAGTTCAATGTATATCTCAGATACCTTAGAACTCTTATTATAGCTACCCATTGGTCTTTTCCTGGATTGCTCGTATACCTGCTCAATTTGCTCACAGTTAATGCTATATCGGGTCTCGTGCAATTCATAATGTACATCAAACTACCAATAATCCTTGAATACTCTAATTGAGATATTCCTTCACCAGTATTTTTGGTAAGATGTACATTTGCATTTATAGGTGTCTTCGCGAGACTAGCATCATTTTTATTAAACTTGTCTAGCACTTTCTCTATATAATAGGACTGAGACAAGATTAGTCCGTCAGATGTTCTAGTAATTTTAATACCCAGAATCACATCTGCCATACCCATATCCTTCATATCAAAGTTACTGGATAACATCTTCTTGGTAGACTTAATGACACTATCATTGTTCCCAATAATAAGCATATCGTCTACATAGAGACAAACAATGACATATTCTTGACCCGTGCCTTTTACATAGACACACTTGTCACATTCATTAATCCTAAAGCCATTTGACAACATGACTTTATCAAATTTCTCATGCCATTGTTTAGGCGCCTGTTTTAGTCCATAAAGGGATTTTACAAGCTTACAAACCTTTTTCCCTTTCTCAGGAACTACAAACCCTTCAGGTTGTTCCATGTAGATCTCTTCATCTAGATCTCCATTTAAGAATGTTGTTTTTACATCCATTTGATGTATCTCAAGATTATTGATAGCTGCGATAGCTATCAACATCCGTATGGATGTAATTCTCGTGACTGGTGAATATGTATCAAAATAATCAAGACCTTCTTTTTGTCTATATCCCTTAATGACAAGTCTGGCCTTGTATTTTTCTATTGATCCATCAGCCTTCAACTTCCTCTTAAAAATCCATTTACACCCTAAAGGTTTATTTCCAGGAGGAAGATCTACCAGTTCCCATGTATGATTTTGCATGATGGATTCAATTTCACTGTTTACTGCCTCTCTCCATAAAGGAGCTTCAGGAGTAGACATTGCCTCATTAAAAGTGTGAGGCTCATTTTCTAACAAATATGTTAGAAAATCTGGACCGAAAGACTTAGATGTTCTAGCCCTCTTGCTACGTCTTGGTTCATCTTCAATATCTTTAGATATAGCCTCATCATCTATATCTAATTTTTGACTCTCATCATATGTTCTTTTCGTAGAACTTGATTCTTGCGTATTTTTACAAGGAAATTTTTCTTCAAAAAATTCTGCATTCCTTGATTCAATAACTGTATTCACATGTATATCAGTTATTTCTGACTTATACACAAGAAACCTGTATGCAGCACTGTTGTGTGCATATCCAATGAAGATACAATCCACAGTCTTTGGTCCTATTTTGACCATTTTAGGAGCTGGAACTCCTACCTTAGCTAGACACCCCCACACTCTTAAGTAATTATAGGAAGGTGGTCGAACTTTCCACAACTCATAAGGTGTCTTGCTTAATTTCTTGTGGGGTACCTTATTAAGAATATGGTTCGCAGTTAACACTGCCTCCCCCCACAAGTTCTGAGGTAAACCCGAATTAATCAACAAAGAATTCATCATCTCTTTAAGAGTTCGGTTTTTGCGTTCAGCAATGCCATTCTGTTGAGGAGAGTAAGGAGCGGTCGTTTGATGAACAATTCCATGTTCAGCACAGTATTCCTCAAAGGGATATACATATTCTCCTCCTCTATCGCTTCTCAACATCTTAATCTTTTTGCTGAGTTGATTTTCTACCTCATTTTTGTATAGTTTAAATACTTCCAGAGCCTCATCTTTGCCTCTGAGTAGATAAACATAACAATATCTTGTGCAATCATCAATAAAAGTAATAAAATACTTTTTTCCACCTCTAGTTTGTACAAATTTTAAATCACAAATATCACTGTGAATTAAATCCAGAGGTTCTGAACTCCTTTCTACTGATTTAAAGGAAGTTCTCGTTAATTTTAATTCTACGCATACTTCACATTTTTTATTTATGTTCCAATCAGCTTTAGGTATTAGACCTAAATTGATTAATTTTTGCAAAGAATCAAAATTCACATGTCCTAATCTATCATGCCATAAATTAGGAGAATCCAAGACATAAGCAACAGACTTATTCTTATTCATACCAAATTTAGTAGGCTCATTAGCCTTTACAACAGTTGGGGCAATAGTCATTACATTGAGTTTAAATAAGCCATCATACTCATAGCCTTTGCCTACAAACATTCCAAATTTGGTTAACACAAATTGACCAGACTCAAACACCAATTTGAATCCGTTCTTACTCAACAAGGATCCAGAAACCAAATTCTTTCGGATGTCTGGGACATGCAGCACATTATTGAGTGTCAGCTCCTTTCCAGAGGTAAACTTCAAGATTACCTTTCCAGTTCCTTCCACCTTCGAAGTGGCGGAGTTACCCATGTAAAGGGTTTCAGAAACATTTTGATAGGTAGTGAACATTCTCCTATCAGAGCAAACATGCTTAGTGGCCCCAGTGTCCACCCACCATTGCTTTGGATTCCCCACCAGATTGACTTCTGACACGACAGCTGACAGATTGATGTCAGAGAGATCATTGCCCAGGTCTTCCACAGCATTTGCCTGAGCTTTCCTCTTCTTCAGATTGCCCTGGTTCTTGCGGTGCCTACAGTCTTTTGCCTTGTGTCCCGGCTTGTCACAGACAAAGCAATTCCCACCGAACTGCTGCTTCTTATGTTCTCCCCCTTTTTGACTTTGGTTGGAGAATTTTCTCTTTTTGTTGCTCGGACTATGCTCAACCACATTAACCTTTGATTCCAAAGGCGGAAAACCAACTCTTTTTTCAGATTTGCGGTTGTCTGCTTCAATCCTCAATCTCAGAACTAGATCTTCAAGAGTCATCTCCTTTCGCTTATGCCTTAAATAACTCTTGAAGTCTTTCCATTTGGGAGGCAACTTCTCAATAAGTGCACCAGATTCAAAACGTTCTCCCATATTTATACCTTCTGCATGACACTCATGAATGAGTACCTGATACTCATCTACTTGCGGCATCAGAGGCTTGGAATCTACCATTTTAAAGTCAAGGAATCTGGCCACAACGAATTTCTTTGTGCCCGCATCCTCCGTTTTATACTTCTTCTCTAAAGATTCCCACAGTTCCTTAGCAGTTGTCATTGGGCTGTAGACGTTATACAATGCGTTGTCCAACCCGTTGAGGATATAGTTTTTGCAAAGGAAGTCTGCATGCTTCCAAGCATCAACAGCAGCAACAGTCTGCATATCAGGATCGTCACCCAAATGTGGTGCATCCTCTTTCAAAAATCGAGCAAGATTCAAGGTGGTCAAATAGAACAACATTTTCTGTTGCCACCTCTTAAAATCCCTTCCGTTGAACTTTTCTAGCCTCTCGCCATGTCCAACAGGAGTTGACGCCACAAATGGCACAGCCGAAGCAACAGTCACCGATGGCCTAGCCAAAGGTACATTCTCATGTCCTGTAGATCCACCGGTTGATCCACTTCCAGTCAAGGGCACGTTTGGGTTGTTAGGTCCAAATGATTGTCCATAATTCAAATTTCCAGTTTCGGTATTCATGATTAATATTATTTGTTTTAAGTCCAAATACTTGTTCATACACGCTGCACTACACAAAAATCAAGTTAGTCGCAAAATAACTTAATACTAAAATTAATTTTAAATCAACAATTAAGGAAATAATACTTCTAATACAAAAATAAAAGAAATATTAAAATCACACAGTCTATTATATGTATATATATATTTATATTAGACAGTCAAGTAAATAATCCAAACAAAATAAGTAAAACAGTTACTCAAATTAGCTTTTCTCAAATCAGTTAGAGAATCAGTGTACTAATAAATTATTTTGTCACTTAAGAACCAAGAAGTAACATTTGGTTCGGTGGTAGACTCTTCTCATTAGTAACCTTGAGGTCCTGGGATCAAACCTATGTAGCAGCAAGAACAATTAAAATTTTGCTTCTCAAATGAACAATATATTATAATACTACTGCATCAAAAGCTACAATGACTAATATAATATATCACTAAAATAATATAAAACTACTGCAACTAATATAATATATATATATATAATGCTACTGCATCAAAAGCTATATATATTATAATGCAAAGTTGTCTTTCAGCAATAACTTAATATAATATACAATTAATATAATAATATATATTAGTTAATATACAAATACAAATAGTATATATTATAATATAGTCACTGCAGTTAATATAATATATATATATATTATAATGCATTCCTCTTTCAGCAAACGTACTGCGTACGCAGTAATAGCAAGAAAACGATAACAAAGAAACGTGCAATCGGTATTGAACAGTTCAAGATTAGGTCCTTAAAAAATTCATATCTTTCTCATTTTAAGTCCAAATTTGATGAAAATTTCACCATTAACTTCAAAAAATTAAGAGGTATATGAAAATGTAATTTATTTTCCAATTTGTTATACTTCACAGAATCATATTAAAGGAATTATACTATTAAAGTCTTAAGATTGTTGGACAAATTAAAATGAGAGAAGTGCTGTAAATATAAATACAAGATGTGCAATAAAGATTAAAATAACATAATATAAAATTAACAATATTAAAATTTAAGGATGTAGAAATAAACCAAATACAGATGATATCGAGGCTCGAGTTAGACTCGATGTCCTTAAGACTTTAACGTCCCGCTACGGTGCTTTCGGTTCATTAACGCAAGTCTCCCAGGATACAACGATATTTTCTTCGTAGTAGGAGCACACCAAACTACGAAACTATTAAACTGAATATAACAAACTCTCTCTATTGGACACAATGATAAAATGAAATTATTTGTTCTGCTTGTTCAATTTTTCGTTCTTGTTCTTCTCCATTTTAGCTAACATACACAACTATTTATAGCCAATTCTTAATGGGAGTTATCATTGCCAAAATATTCTGATAGAATAAAATATTATAAATTAGCTCAAACATTCACACAACCATGTTACTCAAATTTGATAAAGTTTGCAGCACATGGACAAGGAATATATTGCACAGAAAAATATACAAGCATGCCCAAACAAAGTTGTTCCACTAATCTTTAATTAATAATTTCCATTCACAAAGCACTAAAAAATTCTTACAACAATCACACAGATTACAATCTAAATCTAATTTATTCCGGACCTCACATAGTTTCAAGCCTTGCTGCTGAAATTTTGTAATGGAAAGCTGTTAGATGAAATGATCACTTAACATGATATAAGAACTTAAATATCAAAAGATTTTGGTTCAAGAAACTATGATTGCTAGCACTCGTCTTGACAAACCAACCATTCATGTCCTCTTCTTACAACTGAAATCTTCAACCCGCTCTTCTTAGTTCTACAGTATCAACAGTCTAATGAATGAAACCAAACCAAGTTTCTTTCCACTTTTCCAAAGATAAAGATATACAAAGTTAATCAGTACCATATAATTAATGTAAACCTAGTAGCTCCTATTGAAGAATAGTGAGCATAATGTCACGTGCTCAAAGTTTTAGGGGTCTTCCTGGGTACTGTGTTGAGAACCAAGTCCCACTACACTAATGGATATATCATATGGCTTCAAGTGAGTAGCCTCTCTGGATGCTTGTGCTTGCCGACCGAGTGGAAAGACGTATCTCAGCCCATGACCTCCAAAATTAGGAGACGAACTGGGCATTGTTGCGCACACTCCGTCTTAATAAGCTATGAATAAGTAATAAAATATCCACAACCGATGGTGTACCTCATTAAAGACAAATGCAAACTATCGACTAATAATCCATGTCGTCTAGGAAACACAATTGCAGCATATTCACGAAAACATATCTAAGGGCGCAATAAAGATTTCGCAATTCCATATGATGCTGCACTTTGGAACACATTTTTAATTTTTCTTTTAATTTCCACTTTCACTAAAAACTGTTTTTCCCAAATCCTGTAATCATCACTACATTTCAAAGTATAATCAACATTAATTGTTGTACATTCATTTTACAAATAATTAATCCAACTGATCCTATTTCGAAGTCTAGAATATCATACTAACATCTGTCATAGACAAGTATTAAATATATCTCCCTCATGCCTTGCTTCGAACATGTAATGTGCAGAACTAAAAGAATATTCTTCACAAGCCAGAACTTCTGCTGAATTTTCTTATCAATTGTTTATCTTTGATGCAGATTCAGCAAGTCAAACAAACAAAATATCTACAACTTAAAATATATAAATTTTTTTTTTGCGTGCAAGTCAAATACCTAATAAAAAGCTGAATATCTCCTCATAGTATACAACAAAGCAAGCACTTGAATAGCCCGTCAGGTTGAATTACCACCTCCACATAACATTTCAACATATCATTCACAGTCCTTCAAATCGAATCAAACTAAACAAAAATCAAACTGAGCCTTGTCCTACTAAGTAAAGTCGACTAATTCAAAGTCCTTCAAAACCAACAAAAACACTAGTGTTTAAATTTTAAAGCACCACATTAACCAACATTACATATATCAAACACATAATAAATATGACTGAAACATTAAACATTGTTCTTCCATGAATACCAAACAAATATACTAAAGTCATCGCTTAAGCAAAATCACAACACTTGCTCAATGTATCTGCAAATGATAAACGAAAGAAGAGTGAGTACAAATTGATCAATAAGCATGACTTATACCTGAAAATAATTAAGTGTAAAGTTAAAGAAAAAAATTATAACAGAAAACTCAACAAGAATCTGTGAATGCTAACGCTTGTCCTGACGAATCAGTCATTCATCTCCTTTCTTTACAATCGGAATATTCAAACCAGATATGGTAACGGGTATCCGTTCTGCCTGAAACCGACGGGTATCCACCCGATAAAAAATCGATAAGGAATTCATTAATTTTTGCATTTTATAAATGATACCTGAGATTTTTTTTTTAAGCAATAGTGAGAAAGTTGAGTAGAGAGAAAAAAGAAATAATGAAAACTATTGCTCAAAAAAAAAAAAAAAAACTTTTCTCACTAGAAAACAACACTAAAAAGACAAGACACTATAATTTCAATTTTACCTTTTCTCACTTTCACCGGATATTTCTTATCTCTCACCCCAACTTTACTTTTCTCTCACTAACTTTCCTCTCTCTACTTTGCTTTCTTAATCTTTCCAATCTCTTTCTCATCTACACATACACACACAGAGAGCAAAGCTTTGCAAGCCACGCCAACAATGCAGACGCAAGCTTTATCACTCCCACGTATAAGAAGAAGAACAAAATCAGTTTTCAATTGGTGACATATAATGTTGAAGCAGACACCATTATCATGTAAGCTTCTATACAAATCTCTCTAGGATCTGCTACTACATCCAGGGGCGGAGCCAGAAGTTAAATATTGGGGGGACCGAAATTATTTTTTTTATACAGTGTTTTTTGTATAGTATTTTTTTGTACAGTAAATTTAATAAGGCATACATATACTAGCAAAAACAAAATGCAACTATAGAAATAAATGTAAATAAAATAATATTTATAAAAAATAACAGAAGATATACAAAGAAATATTTACCTCATCAGTCAATGAAGTTGGGCTCGTCTTTCCTTCATGGAATAGAATTAATCAATTCATCAATCTTTTGACATTTTGTTGGTGATTCTAAACTCACATTTGTATCAATATTAGATATAGAAGCTTGTTCTTCAGTATCTATCTCAACTTCCTTTTCTTTCCTTTTAAAAAATGAATAAATTGTTTTAAACTTATTCATATTTGACCTGAAAATATTTAAAAAAAATAGTTATTCTTATTTTTTATATATATGATTGATCAACATTAACTTATATTTTTTTTTTCTCAAATATCATTTATTTCCATAAATATTCTCTAGTGGCATTTATACTACTAAAATTAGTATCATTTCTATTTTCTAACAATTTAAAAAGTAATAATCAAAATTTAATAAAAAATAGATACATATAAACAACGATGTACAAGGAAAGTAAATAGATTACACAAAAAAATTAACAAAATAATTTCGTACTTATAAATTATATAGTAAAAATTTAATAAATAGAGATATATTACATTAGACACGCGATAATTGAATTTGGGAAGAACAATTGGTGAAGACTGAAAAATTATAGCTTGGGATCTGCAAAAAAATAATAATAAAACATTAAAATTTTATTTAGAATAAATGAAGTCTAAAGATTACATAAAAGTCAAAAGATAAGAGATCATTTACATAGCTAATGGAGTATGGAGAAGAATACAAATTGCAATGTTATAGTTATTGATCAGAGAAATTCTTCTGAAATCTGAAATTCGAAGCTTAGAGGCAGAGGCTAAAGTTTTATCTCTTATGATTTTGTTTTGCTTGTTAGAGGCAGAGCCACATAGGCTAAAATTTTGTTTTGCTTGTTAGAAATCTGAAATCATTGCAAAAAAAAAAAAAAAAACAAAAGCTAACATGATGGGAGACAAGCTTTGCAAAAAACCGGGGGGGCCAAAGCTAACAAACAAAAATAAAAGATGAAAAGTATCACTGGTTTATTTTTTTATTTTTTAAAGTTGGGGGGGCCCGCCCCCCCTCGTACCACCGCCCCTGACTACATCGGTATGTTTGTGTATTTTTTTATATTTATTTTTCTCTACTGGATGTGAATGAAATGGTGATACATACATACATACTTGATTTGTTTATGGTTTGAATTTATATTTATTTAAAGTTTAATTTTCTGGATATATATATTTTTTAACTATTTAAACAAATTTTTTCACATTATTAGTTTTGGTTTTTCTTTTTGGGGTTTTAAATGTTTATGGCCAGATTTTTTTTTTTTTGGTATTAATATATTGCAATTTTTTGAATTAATTTTTTTAACTACTTATGGAGTTCTAAATTTATTTTTTAAGTCAGCGGTTTCGATTACTCGCAACTTTTTCATTTTTGGTCAATTTTAGTTTTGGATAATAATTTTTAAACCCGTCGACTTTCGGGTTCGGTTTCAGGTTTAAGTTATATTAATCGGTTTTTATTTTTTATTTTTTTTTAAAATTGCGGTTAACCAACCGACAACCATTCCTAATTCAAACCTTTATCCTTAGATGTACAATATCAACAGAACAATGAATGAAAAATTCAATGCATCAATAACATGCCAGTATGAACAATTCAAAAAACATTTACATTACTTCATTGGGAAATTTGCTGCCAATTTAGTCTGCATTGTTTCCCAAAAATTTTAAATTCGTCATTATTGTTCAAAATAAGCCAATTTCATCCCTATTATTTCTCAAAAAAAAAAATAAAAAAAATTAGTCTCTAATCGATTCAATATTGCAGTCAAGAATATCATTCAAAAATCTTTTAATAGACAAACATAAAAAAATCTCTCTAAGGCCTTGCTTCCAACATGTAATGTGCAGAAATAAAAACATACTTGTTTCATAAGCAAGAATTTCTTATGAATTTCTTTGTTTGTTAGCTATCTTTAAGACAAATTCAGGAAACAAAAAAGAATACCCACATCTTAAAATATGTTAGAACATTTTGCGTGCAAGTAAAATACCTGAGCAAAAGCTGCAAAAACTTAACTATGTGTCGAATAAGAATGTCACCACCATCTGAGAAAGGGGCGAAGGACATTGATGGAGTTGGGATGGTCCCACTCCAATGACTCCCACCATTCAGTTTTCCTTAACATGATCCATTCAAGAGAAAGGGGAAGATAGAGAGGCAACTGACTCAGCTGTCTGCACTCTCTAACCTCAATACTCTTGATGGAATCACAAACCATGATTCCGTTGCAGATGGTCTTCACTTCTGGCAGATTAATTAGGATCAAATAACGTAATCTTGGGAAGGGAAGAGTTGGTTTTCCATCTACAAAGAGATTAAAGAAATGCAGACTCTCTAGCTTTGGACAATTAATTATAGAGATATCCTCAATGGAATCACAACAGTTAATTGTTCCCTTATAGATGCTTTCCAATTCTGGCAGATGACCCAACGAGATCTCTCTCAACTTTGGGAAGGTCATAATATTTGTGTATTTGTTGTTGTTGCTGCTACTCGAAGTTGAACCCACACCCTCATCTTCTTTATCATCAGTGATTATCTCCTTCATTTGACCACAAGAATAGACTTTAATTTTCTCGAGGTTTTGAAAGTTATTTGCTAGTAACTTATGTGGGAACAAATTCTTGATATTGTCACATCCAGAAATTGTAAACTCTTTAAGAGAGGAAAATGTGCCACGTGGAGGAATTGCAAGAGCTCTTTCTTCCCATTTGAACCAGCCAATGAAATTTTCCAAGTTAATTAGGGTCAACATCTCAAGATTTTGTACCGCTCCCTCATTGTTGGAACTAGTAGAGATCCTCATAATACTTTCTATTTCATTACACTGTTCAATGTGGCATTCTTCAAGGTACATCGATGGGATAGAATCCAACAAGCAGTTGCTCAAGCCTTCACATTCTCTAATATCAACGAACTCAATGTTCCGTGGCACATCTCTACTTGTTTCAAAGACAAATTCCTTAAAGTAGATTGCACGTCTAGAAGACGAGAAATCTGCAACCGCAACACGATTATCAACACCTGCTTTAATTTTATAGAAGATGAGTGGGGGAGATTTGTTGAGCCATTTTGGATTGAACATGTGATCAACCCAACCCTCAAATTTTTCTAGCAGTTTCAACATCTCAACTTCTTCTACTTGTATTTTTATGTGGAATGGGAGTAGCAGACACTCAAGATGAGAAAGTCGAGGTAATAATCCTCTTGGGAATTCTATTAGGTTTTTTGTGGATAACATATTCAAGCATTTAAGTTTGACCAAATATTCCATACCATCGGGTACTTCTTTAATTTGAGTCAAACTAATGTCCAACTCCATTAGTGCCTTGAGCTTTCTCAGGGATGGCACGTAATAGAGTTTTCTACAATCCCCGACCAACAATGCAGTGAGATTCTCCAACTCCGAGATGGAGTCTGGTAACTTCTCAATAGCAGTATTTCTTAAATCCAGAACTCGTAAGCCACACATATGAGCAAAGAAAGAATTCGGAATTAACATTAAAAGATTATTTCTCAAGATCAGCGTCGAGAGTTGAGGACATTTGGGGGATGAGCCTTTGGGAATTTCATATATATTGTTATTCATCAAGGAAGCCCTTTCTAAATCCTCTTTCCACTCCTGCTCACCAGGTAGTTTATGTAATCGAAGTCCAACTTTTGTCATGAACTTGGGTTTATTTCTTGTAATTTCTACTGCCATCTCTCTAAGCAAATCATGCATCTTCACACATTCTTCCCTATTTTTTACAACACTTTCCAATAAGCAGGCATTTACCAGTCTATTAAGTAGCGCGTGACCTTGATCAAATTCAGCAGCTCTGCTGGCCCTTTGACGCATCAGTCCCTCATAAATGAATTTGGTAATCAATTCATCTCTTGGGATTTCATAGTCTTCAGGATATAGAGAACAATACAAGAAACATTTTTGCAACCTTGAATCCCTCAAACGATTGTAACTATTTTGGAGTACTGGAAACACCTCGTTTTTCAAATCATTTTGCTCTACAGAAGATTTTAGTTCTTCTAATGTATCCCTCCATTCATGAATGTCATACACCCCACTCATGCTTCTAGCCAAAGTGATAATTGCGAGTGGCAACCCGTTGCACTTCTTTGCCACTATCTTCGTCACTTTTTCCACTTCTGGACTAAGCTCACGTGCACAGTCAAGCTTCTCCAAAAATAGTGTCCAAGCATCTTCCTTAGAAAGAGGTTGTACTTTGATAATCTCTTTGCATCCAATTTGATTACACACTTTCAGTAATCTACTAGTTATGATCACCTTGCATCTATCTGCTCCAAGAAGGATCCCTATATGTCTTAAATCAATATAGTCCCATACATCATCCAATATGAGCACAACATTCTTCAGATTTCTCAGTCGTTTATGCAGAATGGCTGCTTTTTCCTCTACATCATAATCTTTTGGAAGATCAAAATTCAGTTTTTCAGCCAAATCATTCTGCAATTTGTTAATATCAGCCTCTTGGGAGACGGTGACCCAATAAACATGACATTTATTAGGTGTATCTTGAAGATTCGTACAAATATGTTTGTAAATATGCTTCGCCAACGTTGTCTTGCCAACACCTCCCATTCCGTGAATACCAAAAATTTGGACTTGGTTAGACTCTAACCATGCCAAGATATTATCCAATTCTTGCTTCAACGATTCACCATGCAATTTTGTTGTGAACAATCGTTCCCTACTAGTCTCAGATGTATCAACTACAAGCTCATGAAAAGTTTCACTTTGCTGAATGAGTTCTTTGGCTCCTTCTTTCAGTTTTTTCACATGACTTCCATGCCACCGACGTTTGATGGATCCACTTTCTCGTAATGTATCATTTAATTCATCACATTCTTCTTTGAACTTCTCCACCTCCTCCAACCAACTTCCAACTTCCATTGTCCTCCTCTTCTTACCTGATAGCTCGGCTTTCTTCACTTTTGTCTCTATGTCAAACGCTATGTTGCTCAATACTTTCGAATTTCCTATAAGAGATTGCTCATTATCGTTGAAGTTAAGTGAAGTGGTGATTTTTTCCCAAATGGGACTCGTGAATGGTTCCACAATTTTTTCCATAGCACCGTTGACGTTCTCACCTGAATATATTCCTGCATTCATAAGTACGTATAACGCTAGTATGCATACCATGATTGCACTAAAATTTCATCATCATAAAGAAAAATGAAAAAGTTTTTCATTGTCACATAGTATTCAAAGTAAAATGTTTAACAAAAACTTCGCAAGTTACTAACATAAATTCTATAAATTTTAAAATACGTATATATATATATGTATATTGATATAACAGTATGTGTATGTATAAATTAGTTAAAAAATGAAACTTCTAGACGTTTTGACCATATTTGAAAAATTTTACAATCATCCCCTTATGTTCAAGACGTGTAATTGGTGACTAGCTCTGTACTATTCTTGAAGACAAGTACAAGCAAGACTAATGTCATTGGATAAAATAAAAAAAAATGGTAAAAAATGCTTACACAAGTAATTATTTAAAACCCGAGTACCCACAATTATAATTGGGATATTATAGTCCATGATTGTAAAATAATTTAAATTATGAGTTGGAGTGTGGAGTGGAAAATATTTTCATCTCCAGAAAAACATGAAACATTTTATACTCCCCATAACTACATTTTTCAAATTGATTGAAAATATTTTTTACTTGACTTATTCTACGATATTAACAAACACTAAAAAATAAAAAAATAAATATTTTTGATATTCTACGGCAAAAAAACGAAGCCTAGTCTTCTTATGCAAACAAAACTAATTCATAAAAAGCTATGGATAATCCACATGACTGCATAAAACATTTCTCTATCAAATGAAGAATATTGATTCAACTAGCTACTTAGTCTAGCAAATCTTAGAAAATATGCACTTTAGCACTCTGTTCTTTCTACCGACATAGTATATGATTCACCTTTGGAAAAAGAAAAAAAAAAGAGAGTGATTACCTGTACGCAAGAGTTTGAGTAGGTGTTCTTATGGAAGATGGGAAACTGATGAACAAGCAGAAAGTCCTCCGATGAAAGGTTCATCTCAATTATACTATATTATGATTCTCTCTCTGTTTTTGACTAAATGAGCCACTTGGAATTTGGCATGTGAAAAGTATATTATATTAAAAGGAGCAGGTTTAGATCTAGTTGCATGAGCAACTAGGATAGATTGTCTTCCTGCTTTCGCTTCTTGTATCTATAGTCACTACCACTAATATGTCGCAACGTACCCGGTTGATGTTCTTTTTGGTTTGCTATATAATATAGCTTTTGACAGAAAAAAAAAAAAGCTTTAATAATATATGGCATAAAATCGAGAACATCATTGATGACAGCAACACGAAGCTTCAAGTCTAAGTAACCTTTCACACGCTGTTTTATAACAATTCAAGTAACTCACTTATCCTTAAGATGGTGTTCTGACAAACAAATTTTCTAAATCACCGTTCTAGACTATAGCACACCTTTCACCTTAAAACCCCATAATCCTTTCCTAGTCACTACTAGTGTCTCGAGTGGTTAAGAAATAGAAATTCTAATATCTATTTGATCATAAACGAATAAGTCTTAATCATGTATTTTAAAATTCATAATTTTAATTTGCTCCTCTTTTAATTCACTTTTTGGTCATGTGTTTTTTGATTCTTGTGTTTGTACGAACTCTACCAAAATTTCCTGGGTACAGCAGCCCAACTCAAGACATGTAGCACATGTAGCAAGTAAGTTAAGATATAATCCCTACGATAATAACTATACTCAAACCCAGGACAACTTGACAAAGGAGTCTAACCACTACTACTAGGGCAACCCTTGGAATCAGTATTAAGTTTCTATGTTTTGATTAACATATTTTATATATGAAATTCCAATATCAAGAGATTATATTTCTTTGGTTTGACTCACTATTCATGATGCCAAATTGTTAATGAGCGTTGAATTTTTACATACAAATTGAAGTAAACTCATTCAACTTGACCTCGGATTCTTTACATACTTTTGAAAGAAACCAACATATTCATCTAACCGGGCACCCCCATTTTGAAATTGTGGCACATTCTTGATTGAAATCTGGACTTTTTGGAAAAGAAGTGTTTAGTTGTCTCGATAGAAGGTTGAATATTGACTTTTTGGAAAAGATGGAGGACTTGCGATCCTACACCAAAAAGGAGTGGAGATTAATATTTTAAAATACAAATCCATTAGGACATTGATGTTGTAAAACAAATGATTCGTAAGTATTTTGTAAGTTTGTATAAAGCAGATGGGTTCCCAGGTTTCTTTTATAAGAAATATTGGCATATTGTGGAGCAAGATGTGTTCAGCGCAGTTAGACATTTTTTGAATGGGGTTAATCAAATGACTGTTATAAATCAAACGAGTAAAATGCACCATACCCCTTGTGTTTTTATTAAATTGTATTATAAATTTTGTATTATAAAAAATCGCATTATATACCCTGTATTATGAAAAATATTGTATATTGCCCCCCGAATTCTATTTTTCTGTCAATTTTAACTTGGATTGTCCTACATGAGCCAATAATGCGAAGATGGTATTTATCATACTGTAAAACAAATAGAGAATGACAGAAATACCCAAAAGTGAATGCATTGGATTAAATGGGATGTTCTCACACAAGCTAAGTCACAAGGAGGGATGTTGGGGTTTCGAGATTTCTATCAAATGAATCTTAGACCTCCCAAGTTCAGGGTGATAGCCCTTACCACTGGGCTATCACTCAATTATCTCCCAATCGTAATCATTCAATATGAAATGAATGATTTTTTTTTTTGGTCAAAGAAATGAATGATTAGAATTTCATCTTCTACTAATTCAAAAAAACTAATGGGACTAGGAGAGAATCCAAATCTCAAAAACGATATTCAGACCCTTTTCCAACTGGCCAATGTTAAATTGATGATTGCTTCAAATGCATAAGCCCGTACTTGTAACTGTATATGTGACAAATACAATGCAAATTTTCGGTCTAACTGATCAAAAGCATTTATAATTACGAGTCTTGGTGGTGGTTGTGGCTATGATGGAATTCAATTTTATGAGAGAAAATAAATTTATGAACGAAACAAATCTAAATTAGTAGCAGAATAATTACAGTTGGCACAATTAATAATAAACATAATTTTCCATCTTAAATTTAATCGGACTTAGATAAAGTAATTAACGATATTATATGATGGTATTGAAACTTAGTGATTTATATCTCTTTCTATTGTATCTTTTAACGTTGTTGATGAGATTATAGATAGCTTCCCTCCTACACTTAAACATAAGTTTAGCCTGATTACTAGAGTTATATATATTAAACAAAGACTCAACAAACATTGAGGAAGAAAGGTATTTTTGATTTAGACCCCTTCAAATTTCTACAAAAGCACACTTAGACCTCCTATTTTTAATTAAGTGATACACAGACCACTTCTGTCAAGTGGTTAAATATTCTGTTAAAATCATGTAAAATTCCATTAATGCCCTCTAAAACAAACTAGCACACTCACTTACTTTCTCTCTCACTAGAACAAAGATCTGAACCTCATCTTCTTCTGCTGCCAAAAAAGAAAAAACACCCATCTTCTCTTCTTCTTCCATACCCATCATCACACCGAAAAGGGGAAAAAAAGAAAAACACAACATATATAAAATAATTAGCAAAAGAAAAAAAAACCCAAAACACACTCACAAACATAGAACACACACCACACAAACCTACTGGAAAATCACACACACAAATATATGTAGTGGGTATGTATATACATAGCTCGTCAAAAATATTGGACGATCCGATACCACCAAGACATTCTATATTCCACAAGGATTCCAACAGTACCTTTTGATCGAAAATTGGAGAGCTCGGACACCACCTACGCTTGTTTGATCCTTCACGACGACGGCATCACTGTCACGGCGGAGGAGATTGCTACCTTGATCATACGCTTGTTTGCAAGATTTATATATTCTTATCCTTGAATTTATTGTTACCAAAAACAATAAAAATATGTGGTGTGTTGTTGTGCAGCTGAGTAAATTGTGTGTTGTTTGTGTTTTTTTTTTTTTGCTAGGTATGTTACAGTACGTTGTTTGTGTAATTGTGGGTATAAAAGAGAAAATTAAAAGGAAGAGAAGAAGAAGAAAAAAAGAAAATTGGTCTTGAGAGCTTGATCGTGTGTGTGTGTGAGAGATTGTGTGTCTTGGTGTGTGGTAGAGGGCATTATTGAAATTTTCATATGATTCGTCTTACTTAATTAAAAACAAAGGGTCTATGTCTCTTTTTGTAAAATTTGAAGGGTCTAGATCAAAAATACTAGAAATGTTTTGAAAGTTCCTCTTGGGTATATTCTCTCTACTTTGACTGAATGGGCCATTTTAAATTATTTATAATGAAGATTTGGTGTAGAAGATAATCCTTGGATTTCTTTCTAATGAACATTAGGATTAAAATATAATGTATTTTGTTCTAGTGATGTTGTTAAAGACTTTTCTGGAACGTAACTCTTAAACATATTATTTCTCCGTTTTGCCTAAATGAGTCACTGTCAATTTGACACGTGGTAACGTTATTATTTAAATGAACTGATTTAGACCTTGTTGGGCATAATTTGATCCCAAGTTCGTCCTCCCTAAATTTTCTTCTCTACGTAAACTATTACAATATGCTTAAATAACTCTTGGCATAGCATAAAAAAATAAAAATAAAAAACAAAACTCTTGGCATAGCATCAACAACGTCATGCATGACAGCAGCACGAAGCTGACCTTCCACCCACTGCATTGTAACAGTTATAGAGGAGGTATATTAATTTTATTAAAATTTTTAAATTGTAAATCTCAATTATTTGTTTTAAACATTTTTTTCTTAAATAATTAACTTATTACTCCAAATTGATGGTTAAAATTTAAAAGTCCAAATTTGATAACTCATAATACAATTTATTTAAAAAATAAGACAATCAGCAAAGGAGAGGATCCATCATTGTGTCGAGCTATTTAAAATTGCATTTAAGTAATTACAGTTGACTCCATCATTTTGACGAGCTTTGAAGCATATTTTGGCAAGAACTTGGAGTTAAAAGAAATTAATGGAAATAGATATAATTTCAGAAGTTTAATTTGTCTATACAATTTACATGCTAATTATTCAAATGACATTTAAAATACATTTGGAAATGAATGCATAATTTTGCTTACTTTGCAAAAAAAAAAAAATATTAAGTTTCTATTTTTTTTTTTTTGGCTAACCTAAGAAAATATCATTACAGCGACCCGATCCAAGACATGTACCAAGTAAGTTAAGGTATAATCCCAAATGGGTAGTAGCCATACTCGAATCCATGACCTAAAAAGTCTGACCAGTACCAGTAGGGTGACCCTTGGGGTCAGTATTAAGTTTCTATGTTTTGATCAACATATTTTGTATATAAAATTCCAATATCAAGAGATTATATTTTTTTGGTTTGAATCACTAATCATGATTCCAAATAATTCATGAGCGTCGAATTTTTACATACAAATTGAAGTAAACTCATTCAACTTGACCTCGGATTCTCTACATACTTCTGAAAGAAACCAACATATTCATCTAACAGGGCACCCCCATTTTGAAATTGTGGCACATTCTTTATTGAAATCTGGACTTTTTGGAAAAGAAACTGTTTAGTTGTGTCGATAGAAGGTTGAATATGGAGGTTGCATGTGTGGAGTGTGGTTGAATCTATAGGAAAAGCTGGAGGAGTTGCGATCCTACACCAAAAAGGAGTGGAGATTAATATTTTAAAATACAATCAATCAGAATTTTATTCACGCTAATTAATATATGGCTCCCCTTATATATTCTGGATAAATACTTAATTTGGTCCTTTATTTTTAGGGTTTGTATTATTTTAGTCATTATTTTTCAAAATATACATTTTTAATTTTGTATATTAATCATTTGTCTCAACATAGTCTTTATATTTTAAAATGTACTTTTTTAGTCTTGTATTTTTACTATTTGTCCTACTTAGTTCTTATCTTTCAAAATGATTGAGAACTAACGTGGATCATAAAGATAGATAAAGACTATGTTAGGACAAATGGTAAATATGCGCGACTAAAATAGTACGTTTGAAAGATAAGGATTAAGTTGAGATAAATGGTAAAGATACAGGACTAAAAATGTACATTTTGAAAGATAATGACTAAAATGATACAAACTCTAAAGATAAGGGACAATATTTACCATTTATTGTCTGGGATGATGTTAGGAGGCTTCACATTGATTTCTCTACTCCCTGGATTTTCATGGGTGACTTCAATTGCATGTTAAGCCAAATGGAAAAAGAAGGTGGTCGTCTTGTACCTTTTATAAGAAATATTGGCATATTGTGGAGCAAGATGTGTTCAGCGCAGTTGAGACATTTTTTGAATGAGGGTAATCAAATGACTGTTATGAATCAAACTCATATTGCATTGGTATCAATAGTGAAGCAGCCATCGGGAGTAAATCATTCTCGACCAATTAGTGTGACCAACTTCATCTATAAAGTGATCTCCAAGGTACATGTGAATAGATTGAAGCCATTTATATATGGAGCACATTGTATCTCCTACACAAATTGCATTTGTGCCAGGTAGAAATATTCAAGATAATGTTTTCATTTCTCAAGAAGTGGCCCATTTTCTCAAGAAAAAGAGAAAATCTATAAGGTATTTTGCTGCATTGAAGGTCGATATGAGTAAGGCATATGATAAGGTAGGGTTGGATATTCTCTGAATGACTTTTCGATAAAATTCGGTTTTCATAGACAGCGGGTGAGATGGATAATGTGTTGGGTGACAACTGTGGAGCTGTTTTTCTCACAGAGGGGGTTAAGGCAAGATGATCCATTATCCCATTTCTTTTTCGCCATCCTTACTCCATCTCTTACGGCAATTATATCATCGAAAATCAAGTTGAAAGAGGACTGATAAAAAGGAATAAAGCTTGGTAGAGGACGTCCAAGGCTAACTCATCTTCTCTTTGCCGATGATTTTCTTTTTTTCATGAGGGCAAATATGAGGGAAGTCCTAGCTTTCCAGAATGAATACTCTAAGACAGATACAACAATGTATTTCTGATCTACAAAAAACAGAGAATGTTCAGTTGGAAAAGGTCCAGAGTTTGATATGTCAAAACAGAAGTGAATGGGATAGCACAATTCTAGATGCTGAATTTGATAGCGGAACAATTTCTGAGATTAAGAAAGTCCATATCCCTGTCGAGGAAACGCAAGATCGCTTCTACTGGCCTTATACCATGGATGGTAGATAGATATTCAGTTAAGAGTGGTTATCACTTTGTGAAAGAGAAAGGAGTGCACAAGGGGATAATAATGCGAGCTCTTCTTATCAGATTCCAAAGGAGTTATGGAGAAGGATTTGGAAGATGAAGGTTCCCCCAAAGGTAAGGAATTTTATGTGGAAGGCATGTAGAAATGGAATTCCAACTGAGGAAAATGAGGCATGTAGAAATGGAATTTTATGTCGTTGCTGATGCATCTTTGTTTGTGATGCTTTATAACTTTGTTTGTGATGTATTGAGATGAAGAATCCAATTGACCAAAAAAAAAAATCACAAATTTTTCTTGAAAAATACGAATTTGATAATCCGCCTATTTAGATAAACTAGATCTAGCTGATCTTAATTGTACTATCAACTAGGGTTGAAAAAGAGAGTCAACAAGTGATTGTTGGACCTCATTTTCACGTGAAGTTTAGGTGTAAAAATATGCATTTATGATTTATATTATTTACAATCAAGGTTGGATATAATCGTTAAATTTTTTTCTAATACAAGATTAGGTAAAAAAAATAATTAATTTCTTTCTTCCTAGTATTGTTGGGTCTTTTTTCCCCTAAAGTTAAGACTAAATGAAAACTCAGACGTTGTGAAGATCTTATTTAAACATACATCTCAAGTATATTATCTTTCTGTTTTTTTTCTAAATTCTCCACTTGCAATTTGAGAAGTGGCAGAATGTTCTGTCTACGTCATTTTATTATAAATATATTAACAATTAACAATTGTTAAATTTTGTTCATGATGGTATAACGTTATGAGTAGATCCATTTTCAATTAAGGTGAAATTGGGGAGAAAAGATATATCTACCTGTAAAATTCTCAAGACTCTTTGCATTTCCACTCCCCTGTAGATACGTACAGCTAAAAAAGTAACTTGCATAGCCCATGAGGTTGAATTAGACACGAGAGTACCGTCCCTTCTCAAGTAATGTCTTTAGTGTTATTCTTGTCTGCTAATCTCTCCCAGGATACAAATTGAGAATTTCAGAGTTACAATCACGCAGATCACAACCTGCATCTAATTTATTCCGCACCTCACATAGTTTCAAGCTTTGCTGCTGAAATTTTGTAATGGAAAACTGTTAAATAAAGTGGTCACTTAACATGGTATAATAGCCCATGTACCAAAAGGTCAGGTTTAAAATGCACCGCCACCCATTTAAAATATTAAAACTGTTCAAGTGCAAAGTTCGAAAACTAACTTTCTCTGCACTCGCGGGAGCGTATTGAAAAGAATAAATAACGTAATAGACCCCTCTCTAACAGTTTAAGATTTTAGATGAAATGATCACTTAACAAAAACTAATGAAGACAATAATAAATAGAACTTCAACATATCATCCAACGTAAGTCCTCCAAAGCCAACAAAAATACTAGAGTTTAAAATACTAAATTAACCTATGAGCAAGTGATTTTTTGCGGCTAGGCGGGGAGGCGATCGCTGAGAGTGCCTTGACGCTCTCCTCCAATTCGAGGTTCTCTTGGCGAACCCTAATGTTTTCCTGGTGAACGACGGTATTCTCTGTCTCGAATTCTTTCAATTTGTCTTTGCATGCGGCCATCTCAACCATTAAGGCCTCTACCTGTTCTTGGAGATCGAGATGAGTGATGGATTCGGCCATGGTATGGCTGGAAATGGTAGGTATATTAGAGTTTAGAGTCTTCTGATCAAATGACTAAGTTGCTAGGTCCCCATGGTGGGTGTTAAATTGTAGACCCCGAAATCTGCAATCACGAATTCGGTAGGCACTAGCAACCTGCGAGATCAAAAGGCAATAGAACGACGTGAATCTTGGGACACCAGTGTGGTGCCGATCAAAGATACTCCGACGCTCAAGTCAGTAGGCTGTAGGAGCTATTTGATAGAGGGAGAGAGGATGAATGTGGCTGGGAGTGTCTGATATTCGATGTATTTCCCTTGGGTATGCGTGACCTATTTATAGCTGTTGGTAGGCTAAAGTCCTTGAGTTTTAAGAACTCACATCCCTGGAGGATTCCTGTCTCTATCCCTTAGGATCTGATAAGGCTGGAGCCTACTCCAACTCATCATCGTTATCCACTCGTTGTGGATTGGATAATCGAACTATCTCGTGACCGTTAATCCCCGAAGTTCTAGTATGTCCGAATCTTCGTTGAGTTTTATCGCCGGCGACCACAAGTGGTGGTGTTGAATGTTGGGTTTTTTCAAAGGTCTTGGGCTTGAGCGGAGCCTACCATAGGGGTAGCCAGCGTGGCATTGGACCGCACATGGGTCGTAGCCCCAGTATCATGAGTTGGATGAAACCAAACGGCTCGTCGTGGTAGAACCACGGGTCCAAGCCCAATTTTTACCGCTACAAGACTCATATTTGATTTATCAGAATAATCGATACGTATAATTGAACAAGAGTCAAGGAAGAATAACAAATATGAATTGGTACTGCAGAACAACAAATGAGGTAAATCAAGAAAAACGGTAAACTATTTACGTCAAAATTATATTCACCAAATCGAAAATTCAAGCTCTTGGACATGAAGTTGACAAATAAGTTGGAATTAATATCTGGCTACATAGCTCACTTCTTAATATTATACTTACACAACTCTTCTCGTCCCCAACTCCCTTAACGTATATACTTTGTAACTACCTTTATTCAATAAAGAGAACAACAAACATAGCACGTCAAGTTTGCAGCAAAAGTTACGCGTCTTAATCAGCCACCAACGCATACAATATAAAGTCACTACATAATTGCTACCAATAAACTAGGTTTCAAATCACCTGAAATCAGTTTATAAAAATCTATTATTATCTCAAATTAGCTTATTCAAAGGGTCAAACTTTTCAAATAACAAAAGAAGTCAACGTTTAAAATTTTGGAATGTTACATTGTGGCTAGATAATTCTGAATGTGCGATCCTAGCCATCATATTTGGATTAATCTCCACAGTTGGATACATTTCTTTAAGCCCCCTCAAGCCTATAATACAAGTCTCATTCTCTCAAACTCTTATATATTATGTGTGATTAGCTTAGCAACAAGTCTAGAACTCCTCAATTCTCTAGTTATATATTCTGTGTGATTAGTTTAGCAACTAGTCTAGAACTCCTCATGTTTCTAGTAATTCCATTGTCAATCTCTGATATTTCAAGACGGAGCTTGGTCAAGCCTTCAACCCAAGCTTGGTTAAGTGCTGCACGATCTCAAACTCTGACAATCAAATGAAAACAAAAAAACAAGACAATCAATAAGGAAATTTAACATAAACTAGATTACCTGAAAATTTTTCTTAATAAATCACTCATCGTAAAGCACTGGTAATCTAGATTGAGTTCTTGTTTGAATGGTCCCACTTCTACAACACTTGGCTAAGTGCCATACAACAACTTGACACATTGGAACCTGATTTGTCACCACTATCTTTTCCTTGAGGCGTCTTAAGTATAACAACATCCATAATCGTCGGGGCCTACATGCCAAAGCTTTCAAACATTGAGGCGGGCGATAGATGTGACAAAGAGCCCTGACCTGCTAAATGTTCAACCTACGAAAAATAAAATAAAAAAGAAGGTCGTACCTCTAGATACTTTTCATTAATATTTAAGAAAAAAAGAAAAAAAGTTTGGAACTCACCCTAGTGCTCATCGATTTTTAACTCACCCTAGTGCTCCAATTCGTTGGTAAGTAATTTGGATCGCTAGGACATTTTATAATGGGCTCTTTTCCAGTTGCTCTAGCGACCAGAATGTTGTCCACGCGCACGTTCTTGCTGCTCAAGAACTTCTAACAAATAATACGTGTCCTTCATGGTCATCACAGTAATAAAATATTCGGTTTGGGATAGTCTTCCACTGAACTCGTACTATGTGTCTCCCATTGGTACCTCCAAAACGAAAAAAAAGACAATCAATAAGGAAATTTAATATCAACTAAATTACCTGACAAATTTTCTGAACGCATCACTCATCATAAATTGTTGGTAATATGTTGAATGTCCAAACACTTCTTGTTCGAACAGGCCCACTTTATCAATGCTTTGAATAGTTGGGGTGATAGGTGTTTGCTTATTCTATTCAAGATTTTTTCTTAACAAGATAAAAACTTTGATGTAGGGAGCAAACACAGATGAGTCACACGATACAACGAGTGTAAGATTTAACTTAAAGATGATAGTGACATAAAATGTAATTAGGCTACATGAAAGTTTGATGGATTTCATCAAAGAAGATAGAAGAAGAGTCGCAGTTTTGAGGTACGATGGGTCATGCTTAAGAGATAAAACAAAATTGCCATTGAGAAAAATATGTTGTCTAAGAAGCTTTACTTGTATATAAAATGTTTGTCTGATGATTTGAGAATTATAATTAAGTTTAGAAAGAAAAAAATACGAGAAGATGCATGATTCTAGTGAGTTGTCTGAAAATGTTTATTGGCCATTCTTTTGAGTCGTAAAAGAATCAACTTTAGAGGTCGAGCTCATGGTTTGGGTTTTTCCCTTTGGTGAGACTCGATAAAATAAATAGTGTTGTCAAAATTATATAGTTTAATCGATTTTAGTTAAATTTGGTTTATATATATATTTTTAAAAGCATTCAAATTGAGTTATATTAGAAAATATATAAAAGATAATTCTCCACTATTATTTAGAGAATTTAATTATCCGTCTTTTATGAATTTTGATCCACTCTACTAATTGAAAGCGAGATCTTGCAAAACAACCACGCAACGCCCGGATCTGCAAGAATGGCTATGTAGGTAAGGGGATCAGCGCTATGATTGTTTTGAGTTCTGCTTGAAGTGTGTATGCTTACGTACGAGTTGCTATTCGGCCATAGATCGGGTTCTGGGTTCTTCCCTCTAACACCCCGAGTGCGGTGTATTTTATGTTGAAAGAATTTAATTTTTGGTATAATTACACAATTGGAGCATTAATTTAAGATTAAATTAATGCAATTACAAATTCTTTTCTATTTTTGTTTAACATTTTCAAAAGGGTTTTTTTTCTTATTTTTTTATTACCATATGCTTATATCCTTAGAAGTTGTCGCTCAATCGAAAGAATATCACACATCCAAAACTTTAGCTTCACTGACCTTCTGAGGTATAACCTTCACAACGCGATTAGTGGCTTAGCTTCCCACATGCTTTTTCTTTATAGAGAGAGAGTAAGGGTGCAGTATGGAAGATTGGTCCGCTCCAAAAAGCTGAGTTTTTTGGTTTGCTCCCCCTATGTGGTCAGCCTTCTTACCAATCTTCCTCCTTTCTCTTGATGAAATATATCAATACCCGAGCTCCCGCTTTGTTTGGCATTCTTCACCGGCATGAAACACAATTAAGGTCGGATGAGTGAGGCCTATTACAAAGGCAACCCATTGGTCTTGCAAAATGGGGCAGAAACCACTCAACCAAGGGACAACTATCGAAATACGACTAACCGGATAATTCAAACAGTGAGCTTGAACAACTTTGAAAAACAATTAAAAAAATAGAAAATATATAGATGCGAAGGCAAATTATTGGAGTCACTTCCATTGGTGGCTCTAAACAAGAAAAAGAAATTGTAACGATTACATCTTGAATTATTTGGGGGTTCCAACGTACAATAGAAAAGCCTATTTATAGGCTGCAAAACTTGTTGAACAAAAATATAAAAGTTGGCTAATAGGAAACCTAATCCAATAAGAAAACTTCCTAAATTTTAGCCTAAACTAATGCTCCGCATTATTCTGAACTCTAATTTACTTCAACACAAACGAATGAGAAATCCAAATATTTCTGTGTACTAACTCAAGTGATTTTCAAGATACATTCAGAATACAACTTACATTTCCATCAGTATTTAAGATCTCCTTATGACGTTATGATGCTATGAGGGAACCTAAATCCGATTTGATAATGCAATGCAGCATCATAGTACAACACTTATGGGGTGCTCCTTGTCTTCCACAACCAGATGATGAGTGCCTTCTTGAATCACCATCAAGCCATCTTCATTAGCCTTGGTAAGATGTTCACAAGGATTAACAATAAATTCGATTTCAGTTCTTTCCCCTGGACTTAGACTCACACTCTGGAATCCGATCACCTTATTTCCTGGCATCTCGTTTCTAATCTTGTCCTTCCATACAAACAATAACACTGGATGCCTACCAACCATTCTCCCCTGGTTTTTAACTCCCACGATAGCCGAGAACTTGTTATTCTCACAAGATTCTTTTCTGATTTCTGATACTGATAATTCACCAACAGGAGAGTTTTGAACTTTCTTGGTAAGATTTGAGTGATTAAACCGGATTTGGCTTTTGCTAACAGAGACAAACTTGTAAGAATAGTTAGTGTAGCTAAGGCCATAGCCGAATTCAAAGACTGTTTTCCCGGTGTAGAATCTGTAGGTACGTCCAGGATAGCCTGTCAATGGATCAGGACGCATCCTCATGTCTGTCATTGGTATCTTAGTAAAATCTTTTGGATACCAAGTGACTGGTAATTTACCTCCTGCAATGGTAGCACAATATAGATTATCTAGGGTAGCGATATTATATTTAAAGACAAGACGTTATGAGAAAATTACATATAAACTGTACCTGGATTGTGGTCACCAAATATGATTTCTGCAACTGCTATTCCTCTGACTTCTCCTGGATAACCAGCCCACAATATGCTTCCGATCTTTCCATCATCTTTGGTAAAAGAAATATCAAGTGGTCCTCCATTTAGCAGCACTAATACAACTGGTTTCTTTGCAGCTTGTGCCACTATTGTGATGAGACTTTCCTGCTTCCTAGGGAGCGCTAAATCCGTTCGATCATGTTTCTCCCTCTCCTGAGTTTGATCCAATCCCATAACCAAAATTACATAATCAGCATTTTTGGCTACAGCCACTGCTTCATCAATTGCCGCATTAGTACAATTGACATAATCACATCCTTGGTGATATAAAGGGTTTTTCACATAGCTTTCGAGTGCTTGGAGCACTGTAATGTTTTGCAAGGTAGACCTTCATAGTTGCCGGCAAATGTTTCTGAGGTATTTCCACTGGGGCCAATCACAGCAAGCTTCATCGCTTTGTTCTTTGACAGTGGCAGGAGCCCGGCAGAGTTCTTCAGGAGGACAATGCCATTCCTTGCAGCTTCAAGAGCTAGGTCCAGGTGTTCTTTAGAACAGACCTCCTCTGGCCCAATGTTACCGAATGCCTGTTTCTTTGGATCGCCGTTTAACAGTCCTAGCCTCATTCTAACAGAGAAGAGATTGTAAACTGCTCTGTCTATTTCAGATGCAGACAGTTTTTTCTGCAGAATTGCCGATTTCGTATACTGCTTCAAGTAAGATCCACAGTTCACATCCATTCCTGATAAGATTTACTTAATTCTTAATTAAGAAATTTACCCTCGAAAACCCATTCTTGACGAGCAGTCTTCGTCAAGAAATTATAATCAGCACAACTTGGGACATCATTAACACGATTATAGGCACACATTAAGCCAGTAGCTTGTCCTTCTTGTATGCAGGTCTTGAATGGTGGCTGAAATGTATCTGCCAAATCCTGCTTAGTCACCTGAAAAGAGAACATAACATCAAGTAATGATAAAGAAATGGATCAAGCTAAAGGCAAGTAAAGGGTGAGTCCCATGCCTCAGTTTGTGGATCGCAGAGCCTTTTTTATAGGGCAGGGCTGGAAAAGAGTGAAAAGACGAATAAGTGAAGATGCGCCACAGAATGTGATCTGCTATCTTTGAACTAAAGCACTCAATTATAGTCGATTGAGAATAGATAACTGGGGAATTTTCAAATCGTCAATCAGAAAATTAGGATAATCTAATAGCTCCTTCAGAAAAGCTTCTTGGGTAGATAAAATTCTTCTGTGTTTCTACGCTTTCAGAAAAGTACGTTTTTTGAAATGTTTCTGTGCTTCACTAACATAGTGTTTTGCAATCCTAGTGCTGGAGAACTCTTGTTCAACTTGTAATTGTATTTCGACAAACTGAAATGTACTCCTATGCGATCAATCATTCTAAAGAGTAAAAAAAGATTCACAAAAGGCACATAACGAAAGAGCAGTGTCTATAGACAGTAGCTCTATAGGGCAGTCCGGTGGCCCCCGTTTTGTGTACTGGACAAACTTTAGAGTCTATTGTTTCCAGTTTTACTTTACATTGCTATTCCTATGACTCGAATATATGACGCCAGGTAACCTGATGAAAATTTTACCATTGCGTCAAGACTTTCCTCGAGACTCTAGCTCTTTGTTTCAGTTTATTTCAATTTTATTTTTCCAGGAATCGAAATTCACTTTCTATTATTAACATTGAATTTCAATTTTAGCCTCCCCTTGAAAATCAACGTAACAAGAAAGCTACAACCCAATCTAAAAAGTAAACCAATGTCAGTAGAGTAATTGAAACTTCAGACACGTTAATACTGTAAAGAAACCAACAAAAGAAGGGCTAAGTCTTTAAAACGACAGTTGCAAGTGAGTTCTACTCCGTAACAAACCCAACAGAAACAAGAGCAGCTACTAGTGAATTTCACTCCACAACAACTCATACGAAATATTATAGACAAATGTTCAAAATGACTACCCGTCTTGAAGAAAACATTGAAAAAGTCTTAAAAGTAAGTTAGAGACTTACCTTAGCATCAAAGATATAACGATTGACACCATTCCAGTTATCCAAATCATGAGCAGTGAAGTGCTTACAACAAGCCGAGGCTTGAATTTCACCATCCTTGAGCTGCCCTCCTTCAAAACTATCCCCTTGAATTCCTCGAACGTACGATACTGCATATTTGCCTACCACCATTGGGTCTTCTCCAGGGGTCTCTTGCCCTCTTCCCCACCTGGGGTCCCTGAAAATGTTTATATTTGGTGCCCAATATGTCATTCCCATGGCCTGGCCTTGATTGTACATTGCTCTAGCCTCTTTTCCAATAGCCTACACACACCATCAAAAAATTAATCTTGTTAATGACATTCAAAAGCAACATTCAAATGCTTGAATCGAGAGTTCATACTGTCAAACTTTTTTGATCTTATCAATTGTTAGGTTTTTTTTCTCGATTAAATCATGAATTTCCTAGAATAAAAGTATGCTGAATTATTCAATTCATATGCTGCACTGAATTATCTATTCAATTCTATGCTCTCTTCTATTCATAGTATACTGCATTACATTCTTTTACACCTAACCCGATTAGAAAGAAGAGAAGTCTTGACGCAATAGTGGAATTGTTCTCGTGTCACATGTACATTTGAATTGTACATGGAAATAGAATCTTACAAAATACAAATTAAAATTGAGCACAATTGACCCTATAGTGGTCCAACCATTTTTCAAACTCCACATATATTAGAATTTCTGTGCATCAAACTACTACAGTGAATGTACCGAACACTTATTAATAACGATTTTTTTTTATTTCCTAACCCCACCCTCACTGACCGTCATCTGCACCCACTCTTACTCTTAGGATTCAAATCCCGACCACCCATAGGCCATGCGAGGTAACCAAACAACCAGACTATCCCAGATTAATCCCCAAGAATGATTACCAATAATGAAAGTAACGTAACAAGAATATCTCCTAAAATATTACTTCTTGATTACCAATAATGAAATTAAGGTAATAAGAATATATCGTATAATATTACTTCTTAATTACCTTACTATTTTGTCATGCGTTCATACAATACGTGAACTTACAACAACGGCATAAAATAGTTTTGCATACATTACTTGTATATATGGTCCTTATAGTTCTCACTTAAAATTTTTGTCCAAAATTCAACCTTTTTGGCATGAGAGCAACAAGTGCTATCAAATTGTAAATGGAATTTGGATCATAGCCGAAATTTTGTATCAATATTATATAATTGTAAGTACAGAGATTGAAAGGTTCAATTTTAAAATTTTGAAAATTAATTTGTCATTTGTCTTATAGTTGAGGGACCGTACATTTAATTTAACCGATAATTTTTTGTTCTTTCTTGTTTTTCGTAACAATCCAGCAAAAAACAACGGGAGAAAGAAATAAAAAGAATCAAAACAGAAAAAAAAAAAAAAAAGCAGGACTGCTTTAACAAACGTGACGTGGGCCCACAGTTATTTGTGCTACTGGTGAGACCCATGCTGTTTTTCTAGCAAAATTCAAAAGTGTATCATCTGATGATGCTTTAAGACTGTTACAACGTTCTAGTAGAGAACTTACAACAAAATCATATTTTAATCTTTTTATAATAATTTTAAATGTTACAATGAATAAAAGACGAGCTTACCTGACTGATACGGTACCAGAGACGTTCATCAAAAGAAGCAGCAGTAAGAATAACCTGAGGAAAAATGGTGGCAGAAGTGATTGTTCCATTAAAACTAACACCTTTTCGATGTCTTGAAACACCATGTAAAGCTTCTGACCACCATTGATAAGCAGAGATGCTGAGCCTAGGAATAGCAGGTGCGGTGTTCACAAGCTGCGAGATTTTCTCATCAAGTGTTAAACGTGAAACGAGGTCTTTAACCCTTTGAGATATAGGCCATTTTGTGTCACAAAATGGGTAGGTTTTTGTTGCAGGGTTGAGTTCATCACATGAGATTGGAGAGGTTGATCATCATTAGATGATGATGATGATACAACACCATGAAAGAATATTAAAGATGTTGTTAATATGGTGGTGATGAGTGTAATAAGCTTGTGGAGTTTCATTTTCTTTTGGCCAAGTGTTGAAGATGTGTGCAATGTGAATTGTTGGGCTTTTTTATGTGGAGTACGGTTTTTTAGTCGGGTGGCGACCTGATATGATAATTTAACATGATCTAATATGATAATTTTGTAAGCACATATAAAATATATGTATTCCAATATGTATGACTTTGTAGCACAATAAATATAATTATAATTAGCAGCGGAATTACATGCCTGTTTGAGCCATGATAAAGCATAAAAGTGAGTTGTAATTATTACCCAATTACTGACAAGGTCTTCCTCTTCCTTGTTCTATCCAGGAATAACTAACGTTTATGGGAATAATTAGTTTAGGGTTAGACCAGGAGAGGGGACCTAGCCATATATTTATAATTATTCTAACGGGCCCTCCTATAAAAGGCTTAGTCAGAATATAAGGCCTATACACAATTAACCGTAGATGTATTTATGAGGTGGGTTTAAAAGCAATATGATCACAACCCAGTCTCTATGAATCAGATATTCAACCTATCTTTATAAAACCAAAAGTAATTAACGGTAGCCCACTTAAGAGAAATATTCTAACAGTCTCCCACTTGGGCAACGTTAATTATTTTGTTTATTTTGAAAACAATTTTGAAAACATTTATTAGGCTGAATAATAAACTTAATGTGGCCACAATTTTGAAAACACTAATTCATAGAACAATACCTCAAACGCAATCCTGTCCAATAAGATTATCAAACATCGAATCATGACGATTGTAGTGTTCCATATTGACACAGGACCTTCCATGGTTACAAATGCCAACAATCCCATTGACATGGATTAATATACGGCAATGTAGCAAGAAAGCAGCACCAACATGTGATCAAATATGTTCTTTCCTTGTCAGTCCTCAATATGATTTTCCCAAAATTGGTGGTCGATATGCCAAGAAAATCAACCATTCATATCCTCCCGAAATGGCATTCAATAGGCCAGAGAAAAGAATGCATATCTCCGATCAAAATGGTGTCCTCATGGAGATATTTAAACTCAATAGATGGTCTTATCAATATGGACACCAAACCAAGACTTTCAATATACATATGAGTGTTCACAGAATAATCAAGTATATGTTATAAAACATAAACAATATGCTATTCCACAATTGCACAAAAGTGCGAAATAGAAACACACAACAATGGGAACATTCAACAATGCATAAAAATGCAAAACTCCCACTAGTCAATAACATCAAATGACAGTAGAACACTCATATACAAAATCAATACCAAGCCTAGTGCGCACTTGAACATGTATCAAGCTCTCAATAACACTAGCATATGGTACATATCTCATGGATCTCTTTATGTCAAGGACTCCATAATACCCATATTTCAACATGCTATTTAAACATTATGATCTCAAACATCTAATTTGAAGATCAACAAGCATCGAGTTTGTTTTATATTCTTAGTAACAATGTTTCCCTTTTCTTGTCAAAACTATGACTGTTTGTTCATAGGGAAACTAGATTACAATATGGGTAATTAGAATAGCTTAGAATAAAAATAAGCTATATTTGAGATCCAAGTGTATCATTATAATCTCCTATTTGAACAAAGGATACAACATACTATGATTATCCTAATTATGAAGGTGAATAAGAGAATATACAACATTCAGGATGTTAATCACCTCTTAGACAAATAAATCACTCTAAGGCATGCATTCTCTCAAACCAATAGAGCATGCACAAGCTCATAAATAAATTCCTTGGGTAGAGAAATTCATTTCACTATTCACCTTTACTATCACTATTCATCCACCCCAAATTAACACACACAATAACCTCCTTTGGGTAGGTTATTGCATGTATTAATCTGGAGATCACAAGGAACATATATCAAGTCATATTTCCTTCCATAAACTATGGGAGATCCGTTTAGATCATAAAACTCACATGCTAAATTATAACTTCAATAGCATTTATATTGTGATAGTCTAATTATGCTTCCAAAAAATATTCACATTATATCCTCTGGATGGAAACCCCAACAAAGATATCATAAAACCTACAATTCTCCATAATAAACCATTGAAGAACTCGATTAATATAAGCCTTTTGTTATAGATCCAAAAGCCCATAAGACCTATCTTGTTGTATATAGATGCCAAGAGTGAAAGAGACCTTTCCAAATCTTTCATGTTGAAGTCTTCAAAAATACTGGACTCATAAAACATACTCAAATTATTTATGCCTAGCAAAATGTCCTCAACATAAAATTTCAGGAAAATAGGCTTACTCCCACTGATCATGAGGTACATGCACTGATAAACCACAACATGTTTATCTATACCAAGATGACCCCAAATCAGAAAACAATTCAAGCTAGGTTTTCTCCGAAGTCAAGGTTCAATAGGAGTTTTATGAACAAACTTGCTAGTAATACAACTAAGAGTACAGGAAGTGGTTCTAATAGTTTCACCCCAAAAGGTATATTAGGCTAGTGACACTCATCATACTCCTCAACATATCCTTAAAGGTGCGATTTTGCCTCTCGACCGTACTTTTATGTCAAGGACTAAAAGACATGGTATATTGGGCAACAATCCCACAATCCTGTAAGCACATGGCAAACGGTCCTATATACTGCCCAATGACCCAATGTCTACCAAAGTACTTAACTTTCAGTCAGATATAACAATTTTGATGAGTTTCCCAAGTCTTTTCCTACCTCAGTCTTAAAGAGTTTAAATTTGTCAATAGTTTCAAATTTCTCTTTAATTAAATAAAGGTATTCATAATGAGAGAAGTCATTAACAAATGTAACAAAAAACTTGTTACTACACAATGTAATAGAATAAGGTCCACTAATATATATGTGTTACTTTTTAAAGGTCAGAGCTATGGGTAACCTATTCTCATTTACTATTAGTGAGTTTACCCCTAATGTTTCCAACACAAGTATCAAAATCATCAAAACTTAGAGAAGGAAAAATATCAATTCTAATGAGTCTTTCAACCCTTCATTTAGAAATATAACTTAATCATTTATGTCATAACAACGAAAAACTTTCTTCAATTAATCTCCTTCAGAAGCAAAGTTTTCTAAAAAAGTAGTCATAGGAATTTTCTGGGAATAAAGACAACTGATATAAACTGTCAGAAAAAATACTCCTCAACAATTTAGAATTAGAAAACCAATTTCACTTTGCCATTGTCAAAGTTATAAAAAACATAAGAAATTTTAAAATTTTCAAACGAAAACACAAATTAAATTTCAGCTAAGGAACGGTACATAAAAAATGTTTTCACAAAACAAGTTCAAAACTAGTCTTTAAACACAGACTAATAGGCCTTATGAATTTCAACTTCAATGGCAAAATTATTCCCAATTTTAATTCCGGACTCTAATTCACTTGGCCTCAGTTTGTATTCAAAATCATTAGAAGGAAATGACAATATGAACAACTGCACCATTGTCAATCCACCGAATATTTGACAAAACATCAACTATCATGGATTCTAAACAAATGTTGACTAGTGAATAACCTTCTTCAACTTTCTTTTCTCTAATGATTTGTACTTGGCACAATTAGCTTTTTGTGACCTTTTCCTTTACAAAAGTAACACTTTCTTTGAATAACAGCAAATCTGGGACCTCTTACATTGTGATTCCTCATCCAATTCTGACCCTTACCACCTTTTTTTTTTATTTAAAAAAAAACTCTGAATTCTCTTAGGAGCATGACCTTTAAATTCTAAGGTACTAGCCTTATCAGAATAGTACTTAGGGTTAAACAATGTAACCTCGAGATTTCGTTCTTAACTTTGTTTTCCTCAACAACACAATGATTAATAAAGTCTAATAGTCCACATGCTTTTTGGGAGTTATAAGCAAACTTAATGTGAGAAAACTCATAAGGTAAGGTAGCATGAGAGACAACAAAGGGATTTGAACACCACAAGATTTAAGATTGGTTTGAACATTAACCATTTTTCAGGATATAATCCCTAAACCACCTTATTTATCATATTCCATAATTATAGGTTCCCTCATAACTATTCTAATCAGTTAAAGTAGTAAGTGCATCAGAATCCAAGGCTAAGTCAAGGTCAACTATTCTCAGGATCAACTTAATGTGTACCTTCAACTTATTAAAAATTTTGCCTATTCAAATGCTCACATTGTACAAAGCAAGAGAAACTGTTCAAGGAAAGAATGCAATGTCAACAAACAATAGGCATACATGCTCCATTACAAAATAAACACTTCAAACAAAAGAGCCCAGGCACATTATTACATTTCCCACCTTTGGGTAGGAAACATAACACGTAAATAGGTACCCTTTTAACATAAAGTGTCAATGAGATCATCTTACTGAAAGAAAAGGTCAATCACCTTTAGGCAACTGAACTCCCTAACAATAGTATAATCTTGACCCATACTTTATGTTCGTGCTACCTGACTAAAGTCGTATAATGACCTCCTTTGGGTGATCATTGATCACTTTACCATGGTAGTTTCCCAACTAATACGAGAAAAGCCATAAATTTAATTAGACTAGTCACTTTGGTGAATTTCGCCCAATCAAACTTATGCTGTCAGTTCATTGGGAAAAGTACTAGTGCCTAACATAAATGAAACTGTCATGCATCTAATTGATCACACAATATGAAACACTTCATTATAATGTGTCTCTATGATCACTATAAAATTGCATTCTACAATAAACTTGAACATATTATATATAAAATCAGTAGAGCACATCTAATGCACATAAAATATAACAAATGGGGAAGGTACATAAAATTCGAAGTTAAATTGAGGAAAATCACAAATTTTCATTGAATACAGAGGCCCAAAAAATATTAAAAACAATCCCAATTTATTGGGCCATAATTCAAAATTTCTCCAAAATTTATGTATAAAATATAATATTTAAATAAGGAGAAAAAACAATTAACCTTACTATCAACCAAAGGTGATAAGGGATTTGTTTGGTATGTGTGAAAGTTCTTATTAATAGGATTCTAGAATATATCCTCTAGCCAAACAAGGCCCTTCTTTTAAAAATAAGGATTTGTTTGGTTGGATGTATTAATTCCAAAGCCTAGAAAACAGAAAAGCCTATATCCCCAAACGCGACTCATATTATCTTTTTTCCTTTCTTTTATTTCTACATCAGTGCTGAAGAGAAAAAAAAAATACTACACAAGTAGCCACCAAGTTTTGAACCCAAAACATACAAACTATTGTGCAGACACTTAACCAGTAGAGCCAATAACACTTTTGAAACCAATAACACATTTATAACTACTCATTACCTATTTGTTTATGTGCTGAAACCAAAGTAAAAATCTTATTCAACACGACCAAGGTTCGAACCCGCGTGGACTGATTGCTAATCCATGCTCTTAACCAGTGCAGCCACATCATCACTTTTTAGGCAATAGAAGTACAATTACCTATAAACAATTTTTAACCAGCCAAGCAAATGCATGTATCGTCCACTGGTGGCTTTTATTGACTAGCTGAAAAATAAAACAAACAATTTTTGCACTCAAGGAGATTCGAACTCGTGACATACTTATTACAATTGAAGCCTTTAACCAGTAAGGATTGTTGCGACGTTCAAACAAAGGTTGAATTAATTACTCAAATTACCTTTAAGTTATATCAACAGCAGTTGAAACAAAATCCAAAACTTACAAAGGCCACCGAGGTTTGAGAACACACGACCTTCATGATATTATGCAAAGACTAAGTCAATCATGCTACCGTGGAATTTAGGAAAGAAGTTAACTGTTTCTATTAAAGGCTATTCATGTAACGTGGCTGACCAAAATAAAATAAAATAATTTGCGTCCACCAAGGATCGAACCTATAACCTTATGATTCTCTTGCAAGCTCTTAACCACTGCAACAGCCACAACTTTTGCCTTGAAATAGAAATCTACTAAATATAAACCTCAGCCACAGAGTCATCTTCAACCTTTAGATTGGGCCGATGTGGCCCGTTATTGCCCAATATCAAATCCACATACATAAAATCATCAAATATGATCTGTTTTTTGCTATCAGGTATACTAATCCTAGGTTTTAGACATCAAGGAGTTCAAATTTGACATCTATTTCACCAATTAAGCATTAAATTTTTCTGGATTATATGATTAGGTTTTAGATTTCAAACCCTAAAAATTACGGTTTTAATCTTTTCAATCTTATAAATAATTTGCAGCAATAATCTACAATTACAGATCATATATATTGCTAAATATATTCGAATCAGTGAGCATATATAATCAATCATGCAATATACTCAAGAAATTTGAAAATCCATTACAAATATTTCAAACTCATAAAATAACACACTAACAACGATAAATATAGCATGTTATACATCAAAACAATGAGGAGAAAGCGATTCACGAAAGCCCTCAATCAATTTCATGAAGCAATAATAAGATAATCATTAATTAAATCAAGAACTTTCATTGTTTACATAGCCAAACAAGTATCATGAAATCTTTTAAATTAATGACTGAAAATCATGCATAATTGGCTCTGATACCACATGTAAGCACATATAAAATATATGTATTCCAATATGCATGACTTTGTAGCACAATAAATATAATTATAATTAGCAGCGGAATTATATACCTGTTTGAGCCATGATAAAGCATAAAAGCAAGTTGTAATTGTTACCCAATTACTGACAAGGTCTTCCTCTTCCTTGCTCTATCCAGGAATAACTAACGTTTATGAGAACAATTAGTTTAGGGTTAAAGCAGAAGAGGGGACCTAGCCATATATTTATAATTATTCTAACGGGCCCTTCCATAAAAGGCTTAGTCAGAATATAAGGCCTATACACAATTAACCGTAGATGTATTTATGAGGTGGGTTTAAAAGCAATATGATCACAACCCAGTCTCTATGAATCAGATATTCAGCCTATCTTTATAGAACCAAAAGTAATTAACGGTAGCCCACTTAAGAGAAAATATTCTAACAAATTTTACTCGACAAAGATTGTTACAGATTCGAAAATAAATTTTTTAGAAGACTTATAATCAAGAATACTTGTAATTTTCTTTTTAAAATAGTGAAATTTCGGCAACTCTGTAAACGTAGCCACAATTGACCTAATCACGTAAACTTTTACATCGTGATTGTTTTTCTTCTTGTCATTTTTTATTGTTCCTAGCATGAACAAAGTTTAAAGAATGAAGAAGTTATCAATATGGTGTTGATGAAAGCAAGTTTGTGGAGTTTCAGTGTAGTGTGAACAAAGACTGTAGATAAAGCCCAAAAAGCTAGGCAAGTGCGTGATGATGGATGGGTGAGCATGGGCGGAGACGCATGGCGCTTAGTGGGGAAACTGGGGAACATGAAAAAGCCACACACGCGTAGGAGTCGGGTAGAATGATGGGATAATAATTTATTATAATTAAAGTTTTTGAGTTTGAATCGCAATTTAGACAAAAAAAATAAATTACGCTCTTGTATTTCTCTTGTATTTTAATTTTTCATTTCTTTTGAGGAGATATGATTCAACTTGAAGACTTCTTGTGATAAAGATTTTATGTTTGAACTTACGTACTTTCATTACAAATATTATTGGATTTTTGATGACTTAAAATATGCATAGGGATACCTTAAAGTAAATCCAATGTAGTCAGCCTTTTCATAAAAAATAGAGAAAAAAAAAGGAAAAAACAACGATTGCAAAGTAACTTTTGAAGGTGTGTGATTATCAAATTATAAAATTTTAGTATTTGGCATCACAAGGTGGTTTGAGGCGTTAGGAAGGCTTATTCCTTCAAAAATGTATGACGTATGGGGGTTGATTTGTAATTTTTTAATGGTTGTGCTTTTATCTAATTTTCTCTCACTCATAAATTCTTAAAAAAGAATAATCACGAGTTAAAAGTGATTTTAAATACCAACAATTAATTATCCAATAATAAATTTTAGTTTTCCTTCTATTCTATTAATCATTAAGAAGTATGATCATTCTAGTTTAAAAAAATAAAATACTCAAAATCACGTTTAAACAGAAGCTAGCCTATCGCAATTTGAGGGGCTTTTTTTTCTTTTCCATTTTTCTCTCTTTGTAGTTTTTTTCTATAGTAGGCTTTTTTTTAAAAAAATTTAAGAGAAATATAAGTCATACAACACATATTAAATGATGTTATTAACGAGAATTGATTTCGAAATCTTTCACACTTATAACTAGGAGCATACCACTAGGCTAAAGGCCGTGGTGTTTGTAGGCGTTTGAATACGTATATAAGGTATAAAGGGAACACTAATTTGTTTCTTGCTGCTTTGGAGTGGATCAGTTGGGAAGGTTTTGGCATTTAATTGTTTTAACTTTTCATTAGTTGTTAATGTTGGTATTATCTCCATAAGATAAAGAACCATTTACTGTAATAGCTACACAAAGATTCTTAAATTAATTTTTTCTGATTCAAATTTTCGATGCAGATTTTTAATAATTGTCGTACTAGGATTATGAGTGTTTAATAACACTTGAGTCAAATCCTATTTGAATTCTGTTAACTTTTTACTCAATAAATTCGAATCCAAATACTAATATTGGCACATTCCATATCTGGATTTCTTATTAACGTTGATGATGTAGTTACTTAATTTTCATACTTACCACTACTAATAATTTTTTTTTAGTATAATAGAAACCGAAGTCGTAATTTAAACTCAGGACCTCTAAGTATACCAAAATCATTGTTTGAGTATTTTACCCAATTTTTGGGTGTACCATTAATATTTTTTATTAACGTAATTACGTTATTATGAAAATATTTAACATTTATTTGGTCCAACCAAACAAGGTGCACTTTGTTGGGCCAACCCACTAGGATGCGGCCCAAGTTCTAGCCGAGTGTATATTGGTTTTCTAGAGTTGGAGATTATTTCCCTTGGTTTGCCTTGGCAACATATATAGAGTTCCTAAAATGTGGACATTTTATGATTATGGTGCATAATTACTCATATCTAATTATTTGCCTCTCAATGTATTCAACTTAATCAATTGATCTGAAATATTTAAATTTATATTAATTGTAATAACAAACTAAAATTATTATAAATAAAAATTAAATCTCTTAGAATCAATGTGTCGTCATTTTTTCTTAGTAGAATTAAGGCTATATTTTGTAGTCAAGATGATATGGTATTTCAAACTCTGAGAATAATGAAGTTCTTAAAGTAATATTGCTTCCTGTTGGTCTACCTAGGAGGATTATTAATGAATAGATATCATATCCAAGATTTTAAAGGAAAACAAAGAATTTGCATTGAGAGCCAATTGAAATTATTCCAATTGGAGGAACTATACTCTACATTTATGCATGTTAAAAACTATTTCCTCCGTATTTTGCAAAAAATCAACGTTTGGGCTAGTAGATGTCTTGGTAAACTTGAATTTTGATATTTATATTTCTAATGACACGACACTAGGGTTATTATTATTTTTTTAATTATTTATGAGAAATTCTTTTTAAAAAGTCTTTCAAACTTACATTAGGAAGTCAATTTCGGGATAAATGATCGCAGTAAAAAGACGCATAGTCTAAGTTAGTTAGACAAAAGACTACTAACTCTAAAGAAATTTAACTTTTTGATTAAAAATTTAAAAACTGAGTAAGTCTTTCATTTCACACTCCATACATTCTACTATTAGGCTAACCGTTGGGTTAAGGCACTAGTTTACTTGTTCAAACACTTTCCCTAATGTTTTTGCAGAAAGTGGGATTAAAGCCATCAGCTCTCATGGCTATGATGCAAATCTTTGCTGAAGCTCTGGCCACTAGATTAGCCTGCCATCTTACAAGTTGCATCATCCATAGGTTACAGCAATATCATCCTGTGAAATGATGTCGAAAGTGTGACAAAAAATAGGATAATTCAATGCCTGACGATTACAATTCACCAACAATTCGAAGTGATGTTTTTCTTCACTTATATTTCTTTAATAGAGTTATCAGTGACATAGGTGCATGATCCAAATGATGTTTTTCTAAGGGTTACTTTGAACCATAGTTAGTCAACCAATCTGCGGATAATCTACATATATTTGCACCACACGCATACCCGGATATTGTTCTCTAAAAGAATAAAAGAAACATTGCGTAATGAAACTTCTAATTGTGAATTCGAGGAGTATATAGCCTCTTCAACTTGTGTTTGCATTTGCATTAAGTAAAATAATCATGGTGAAGAAGAACAACTAAACATGTTTTGCCAAACGGATTAGGCATGCAAAGATTAAATTTTACTTTTACCTATCTTAATTTCATTGGTGGCTCAAGACTGAAATTGGAAAATATGGCATGCTTTTAAGGTGAGCAAACTATTTTTAAAGGATTTTCAGTTTTATGAGCTAACAAGCTGTTAGCGTATTTGCTCTTTTAAACTTACAACCTTTATCTGAAGTAACTAAACAATTATAACTATCCCATATTCATATAAATGTTTTATAATAGAATTGTCATGATGAACATCTAATCTCTTTTTATTTTGTGATGTTTTTTCAATTCTAAATATGAAATGAAAATATTTCTGATGAGGGGAAAGTCGTCCTTGCATTAAAATAGGTATGCGTATACTTGATTTGAACTTTGTTTTTTCCATACTTCTTTTGCTTTGCTCTGAGTGTCGCTTGTCTGATCTTACTGAATCTATCTGGCGAAGTCCTACAATTGAATTATTTGGCAGAATCCGACTACCAACCGGTAAATTTTCGGGTGCAGTGGTGTGTCCCACATATATAACAATCAGTCAAAGATGTAACTCCAGAGTAGTGGAAAGTGTCGAACCTGTGACCTGCCAATCTTGCATGAACGATTTCACCCCACTACCATTAGGTCATACCCCTAGGACAAGGGATCATCAACGTTGTTACAATCAATACTTTTTTTTCTTTTTTTTTTTTAAAGATTCAAATCAGTTCTTGCTGGAAGTCTTCAAACCATATCAATGGTGGCTTCTTGTCAATTTCTATAACAAAAACTTCTTTTCCAGTTATGGCTTCTTTACTAGTGTTACACAAAAGGAATTAAGTAGCCCCGCTGCTTCTCTAGAAACATCTCCTAATGCAAAAAGATGAAGAAGACATATTAATTATCGAGGTCGAAAATCTCGCAGTTGAAGTTGGGAGCTACGTGCGCCGAGCTGGACTTTTTGGGTTGACCTCCGAGCTGCACTTTCCTGGTCGGCTACCAAACCTGCACAAGGGAAAGAAGGAAAAGGCGGGGTGATGACCCGGATTTTCCCCTCGAGCGTGCGAATGATTAGTATGTCCGAGCTGGCAAGGTAGCTGAGAGCATTTAATGACGAGTTACCTACCTAAATGAATAGGGTGGAGCTCTATTTATACTAAGTTTTGGTATGACAGCATTTAATGCGGCGCAGCTTTATATCCCATCAGTGCTTTATGTCCCATCGGAACAGCTGGAACTGAGGTCGGGGTTTCCGGGGTATGGCCAGTCATCCTGGTTGGACATTCAGTTGAACGCACTGGTCTTGGCGCTGATTTAGCCCGCCTCAGCTCGGAATGGACATCTCACCTCAGCTCGGGAACCCCTCGTCAATTCCTCCCCCCCTCCCTCCCCCAAGTCAAGATCGAGATGGTGAGATCTAGAAATGGGAGTTCCTCTCGAGCTGTAGGTGTCCGACCCCGATAGAGTAGGGATGGCCATGTCAGCGGTGCATGCCCAACGAATGGCTGACACGTCACCTGGCGGTTCTGACGAGACGCGACGTTTGGGCTACCCGAGGTGACTTTCAGGGGCGCCTATAAATAGGGCCTTAGCGTCCAAGATTCATTTCACACTTCGCTTTTAATCTCTCAAGATTTTTAGGTCAGACGCCAGAGTGGTCGGACGCAATTAGCTCGGAAAGAATCTTCTAGGGACTTGTCAGCTCGGAGCCAGCTTGGTCGGTCGCTCTCCGTAGTCAAGAGTAGTAGGTACGTCCCGACTCCTTTTAGTCATTCCTGTGCATTTATATTTAGTCTGTAGACAGGATGGGGAGGTCAGAGTCGGAAGATTCTCAAGCTATGGAAGTAAGGTCCTACGGTGGAGATGAGAGTCCATTGAGCTCGGAATCTACATCAAATAGGGACCAGGGTAGAGAGAGCACCAGTTCGTCTTTAGGGCCGGCTCGGAAATCTGGGCCCGGGGAGAGCGATGATGACTGCCAAGTCATTGGGGTCAGACTGGCGCAAGAGGAGGCAGAGGCGGATCCTTTGGCCGACCTGGAAGACTTGGGATATGGGGAGGATGACGAGCCCTTAAACCAGTTGGAGGGGGTCGAGATACCTTATGAATACCTAGCTGGAGTTTTCGTATCGGAGCCGACTGAAGCCATCCCGATTAGGGCAGTCCGACCTCAGAGTTCAGCTACAGCCAGTGGTTCGTCGGTTCGGGGGAAGAGGGTAGAGCAGTTATTCGCTTGTTGCAAGCGCGAGTGTCATTCTACCATTGAGATGGCTAATGCTCGGCTGAGAGACTGGTCGGTGGACCGACACCATAAACTGAAGGTCCCAGGTCGGAATGAAGCTGCCTGCTATCCTCCGCCCGATCACTTTACTATTTATGACCTCGCCTTCGACATCGTTCGGCTTTCCCTTCCCAGCTTCATTGTCGGTATTTTGAATTACTTTGAGCTTAGCCCGGGTCAGATGTCACCAAACGGTTGGGCCATAATGGTAGCATTCTACGAGTTCTACCTTGAGAGGAGAGTAGAGCCGACCCTGCGCCGATTCAGGCATTTTTTTGTTTGCAAGCCCAACCCGAAGCAACCAGGCTGCTTCCACTTCGCAACTCGGGTCAACAACGCCATATTTACCAAATGGCACTTCTCTAACAAGGGCTGGCACAACGACTACTATTGGGTCGGATCGGCCGTGAACCCGGGGTGCAGGGTGGATTGGAACCTTTCACTGAAAAAGACTTTGAATGACGATCCCAAGCTTTCCAAAGAGGAACTTGCCGAGGTCAGGGTGCTGAGGCCCGAGCCGGGTATGTTGATTGACATTGATAGTGTCCTCAGGTGGGACAGGATCTAGAAATCTAAGTTGTTCAGGAGAGAACCCGACCTGAGCGCAGAGCACCCTCACTTACTTCCCGAGCTTGAAGAGAGCGCTCACTCCGACTAAGAAGAGGGTCAGTTCGCAGGATCAATACCCGACCTCCCCGTCTCCCTGTTTGTCGCTGCTTTTCTCGATTGGTACTTGGTCATTTTTCACCTTTCTTTTCCTTTTGTTTTTGCAGGCATGGCAGATACGGTGAAGCTCACGTACCTCCAGAGAAGGAGAAAGCCCGACGCCAATGGCGAAGCGTCAGCCCGGTCCGGATTAGGCTTCGTCCCTCAGGAGTAGAGGCAAAGGTCCGGGGGCCATGCGTGGGAGGTTGGCGCTGAGGTCTCGTCGGGATCTCCTTTACCAAAGAGAGCGAGCTTGGGTGTGGCAATCCCCGAGCACTTGGCATCCCGACCTGACAACCGGAAGCGGCCCCGGCCCGAGTACTCCGCAAAGGGCAAGGCCACGGAGGTGAGCCCTCCCAATAAGGATTTTGTGGAGGCTGCAAAGGTCGCCCGTGATCCCAAGTTGGTGTCGGTCCTGGCGGAGCAGCTTTCCCTTGACCTGAGGACGACCATAGTTACGGTAAGCCATATCTAGACGTGCCGTCATGGTCTCTTTTGTTTATTACTTTGATTGACCACTTTGCGGTCTTCCACGCAGGCTGAGTCCCACATCCTTAAAGCGCCTGGCCTACTTGCCCGGGCCCAAACCTACTGTGTGGAGCTCGAACAGCGCTACACAGACTCCCGAGCTGAGTTGGAGGCCTTTAGGACAGATGCGGCCCAGAGGCATAAAGCGGATGAGACGGAGATCGCCCGGCTAAAGAAGGAGCTCGAGGCTGAGAAGTCCCGGCGCGAGGCCCCCGACCAAGGACGTTGAGCGCCATAAGCGGGAGAAGCGCGAGGCCGAAACGAAGTTTAAGGACCTCTTGGATCAGGTCGGCCCGCGAGGGGAGAAGGCAGTGGAAGCCTTTAAGTCCAGCCAAGAGGCTGTGGACTGGCTAGCCACTGAGGGTGGGGTGATGGCCTGATACGCCGAGCTGGAATACTACTTCAGAGGCCAAGTTGTAGCTCGTGAGAGAGCAAAGACCTTTCTCCCTGCCACCAAGAACGATTATATCGAGATCTTGGAGGCCCCGCCCCAGGAATTCTGGGAGATTCCCGAGCTACCGGCCGACCTGACCTCCCAGGCCAAGGAGGTACTGGAATTTGTCCAGAGGGGTATGGACCAGATTGGCGACGTAGCCGAGGCCACCACTTCCACCGCTGCCCCTAAGTAATTTTTGTAGTCGCCCGGGTCGGGCTTTTGTAATTCTGCCCAGGTTGGGCTTGTGTAATCTTTATTCAATTCTAATGAAATGTCTTTTTTATTTTTATTTGCGCTTTGGTTGAATTTGTACACATGTACTTTTCTCTTTGCGAATTTTTCTTAAGTAAGTGGGGTCGGACCAATTTAATGGACCATTCAAACTTAAGCGTAATGAACCGAGCTGGACGCGATTAATGAATTTTCATCCTAATTCGAGCTAGTTAATTTGGGCAACAGTATAATCGTCGCCGACCTGGACTCGTCAGTTCGATTTAAAATTGGTCAAACTAATGTTGACAAATATTGAGCTTGAGTTCGGACCCCAAACTAACATACCGTCCTGAAGCCGGATTATACCGAGTTGGAACTTAATCCGAACTGGTAAAACTTAGACAAATTATTATCAATTATACCCTAGCTGGAACATTGTCCAAGCTGGTTTTCTTGACCATCAACTCGTGATTAAGCGTGGCCACCGCGTTAATCCTAGTTTGTAGTAGCTTTGCAGCTGAGGCAATTTGGGCCCGAGTATGGAATTGCGCTGGTTTTGTTGCCTGTTCCCAGGTCGGGCATAGCACTTGTTTGTAAAGATGCATTGTATTGAATTTGTACAAGCAATGTCTTGGCCCGGGGCCTTTACAAGATTTCTCGGCTCGGGGCCGTTACAAAATATTCCGGCTCGGGGCCGTTACAAAAGATTTCGGCTCGGGGCCGTTTAGACAAAATATCGCTTCAGGTGTTCTGAGTGCCATGCGTTCTTCAACGGTTTTTCGTTCTTGTCGCGGAGGTAGAAGGTCCCGGGTTGGACTTCTTTCACGACTTCGTAGGGTCCCTCCCAGGTCGGGGAGAGCTTGTTTCTGGAGCACGGCAAAAAGATTGCCTTTCTGAGTACGAGGTCGCCAACCTTAATAGGCTTAGGTTTGACCTGTTTGGCAAAGGCTTTTTGCATGGCAGCTTTGCTGGCCAGCATTCTGATTTGAGCTTTAGCTCGAAGCTCTTCAGCGAGGTCCTGCTCTTCACAGATCCGTGCTCCGTTTGTTTCTGGATCATGGTGGAGGGTTCTACTGGTCGGAGACCCGATTTCCACTGGCAGCACTGCTTGAGTGCCGAAGGTCAGTTCGAAGGGCGATTCTCCCGTTGCCGAGCTGGTGTTGGTCCGCTGAGCCCACAACACCTCGGGAAGAATTGATGCCCATTGGCCCTCCGCTTCCTCCAGCTTGGTTTTCAGGCCCTGCAAAATGATTTGGTTAGTCCTTTCAACTTGGTCGTTACTTTGAGGGTGAGCAATAGATGAGAATCTCAGGTCGATCCCAATCTCAGCACATTTGCCTCGAAAGTATGCACTATCGAATTGTTTGCCGTGGTCAGTGATGATGACCTTTGGCACACCAAATCGGCAAACGATTTTTTTCCATACGAAATCCCAAACTGCCTTTTCTGTTATTCTAGCAACACCTTCAGCCTCGGGCCATTTGGTAAAGTAGTCTACAGTTACGAAGGTGTGCTTCTTTTGGCCGACACCGGTTGGCAATGGGTCGATGATGTCTAGACCCCACTGATAGAATGGCCACGGGCTTATCATTACTGTGAGGTCTACCGCAGGCTTCCTCTGCACATTGGTGAACCTCTGGCAGGTGTCGCACTTTTTTACATACTCTTTGGCATCTTGCTCTAAGGTTGGCCAGAAATAGCCTTGCCTTAATGCCTTCCGAGCCAGAGCTTTGCCTCCCAAGTGGTTTCTACATACCCCTTCATGAATCTCTCGGAGTACATAGTTCCCCTCTTCGGGTCCAACACATTTCAAGAGAGGCCAAGTGTAGGCTCTCTTGTAGAGTTGCCCGGCAATTATGACAAACCTTAAGGCCTGCTTCATGAGTTTTTGGGCTGCTTTTTCACCTTCTGGGGTCATACTCCCCTCCAAGTAGTCCACGATTGGTTTGGTCCAATCTGGGCTTAGATTGAGCTCGGCTACGACTTGCACCCCTGACTGAATACTGGGTTCGGATACTTCTTCCACATGGACCAGTGCAGGTCAGCTCTCGCCCAAGGCCAACCTGGACAGGGCGTCAGCCTTCATATTCTCTTCCCTAGGAATCTGCTGTATCGTGAACCTTTTGAGCGCTGAGGTCAAATCCTTGACTTTGTTGAGGTAGGCCAGCATAGTACTGTCCTTGGCTTCGAACTCTCCCGATATCTGACTAGAAACCAATTGAGAGTCGGTGTTTAGGTCGATTGTCTGTGCCTAGAGCTGAGCTGCAATTTTCAGTCCTGCAATCACCACTTCGTACTCTGCTTCATTGTTGGACGCCGGAAAGGTGAACTTGAGGGAGTATTGATGCTCATGCCGGGTTGGGTCGAGGATGACCACCCCAGCTCCACTTCTGGACTTCCCTGAGGCCCCATCAACATGGACTTTCTACACGTCCTCCGGGTCATGCTCTGTTCGGCCAGTGCATTCTACAACAAAGTCCGCGATGGTTTGGGCTTTGATGGCTGTCCTGGGCTGGTAGGTGATGTCAAATTGACTCAGCTCAACTGCCCATTTCAGCAGCCTGCCCGACGACTCTGGCTTGTGCATGATGGACTTGAGCGGGCCATCCGTCATGACCTTAACTGGATGAGCATCAAAGTATGGCTTCAACTTTCTTGCCGCTGTGATGAGCGCGAGGGCGAGTTTTTCCAAGGAGGAGTATCTTACCTCGGCCCCTTGCAAGGTTTTGCTAACATAATAGACCGGCCTATGCTCTTTTCCTTCTTCTCGGACTAGTGCCGCCGCCACTACTGTTCCCGAGCATGCTAAGTATAGTACCAGCTCCTCCCTCACCTAAGGTCGGGATAACAGGGGTGGCGAAGTTAGATACCTTTTCAGCTCTTGGAAGGCGTTCTGGCACTCCGCAGTCCATTCAAAGTTCTTAAGATTCCTTAATATTTTAAACAGAGGAGCACACTTGTCAGCCGACCTGGACATAAATCTGCTCAGCGCTGTGACCCTGCCTGCTAACACCTGGACGTCCTTCACGCAGGTCGGCGGCGCTAGGTCAAGTATCGCCTGTACCTTCTCCGGGTTGGCTTCTATTCCGCGGGTTGTGACCATGAAGCCCAGAAATTTGCCTGCCTTGACGCCGAATGCGCACTTTTCCAGATTTAGTTTTATCCCGAAGTGCTCCATTACGGCGAAAGCTTCAACCAGGTCTGCTACGTGGTCTTCTGCCCTTCTGCTCTTGACCAACATGTCATCTACATAGATTTCCATGTTCCGGCCAATCTGATTTTTGAAGACCTTGTTCACCATCCGAGTGTAAGTAGCTCCAGCATTCTCGAGGCCAAAAGGCATGACTTCATAGTAGTAGAGTCCTTTATCGGTGGTGAAGGCGCTCTTCTCTTTGTCTCTGGGTGCTATCTTGATTTGATTATAGCCTTTGAAGACATCCATGAAGGAGAGTAGCTCGAATCCAGAGGTGGCGTCCACCATCTGATCGATCTGTGGCAGGGGAAAGCAGTCCTTTGGGCAGGCTTTGTTGAGGTCGGTGAAGTCTATACACAGTCTCCATCCACCCGAGGACTTAGTCACCAGCACTACATTAGACAACCAGGTTGGGTACTGTATTTCCTTTATGTGGTCGGCGTCCACTAACTTGTTCACCTCTTCTGCTATGATTTGTTGTTTACCATAATGGAAGTGCCTGCGCTTTTGCTTTACCGGATAGTGATTTGGGTTGACATTCAGGTGGTGCTCAATCACACCCGGGTCAATACCTGTCATGTCAGAGGCAGACCAGGCAAATATATGTTCATTCTTTAGTAGGAATTGGCTTATACCTTTCTTGAGGTTGGCAGAGAGTTCACTCCCGATCCTTGCTCTTTTGGTTTCATCAGAGAGCTCCACTTCCTGGAGGTCTTCAGCCGGGCTTCCTCTCTTAGCATCTCTTTTTTCTTCGGGCAGATCCGGTCCCCATCCGACATGATATTTAGGTCGGAGTGAATTTTCATAACATTCCCGAGTTGAGAGCTGGGCTCTGCGAATGGTGGCCACTCCGGCCGGGGTTGGGAATTTCAGGGCTTGGTGGTAAGTTGAGGGGACGGCCCTGAAGTGGTTGAGTGCCACCCGACCTAAGATCCCATTGTAAGTGGAGTTGAAATCCATCACAATGAAGTTGGCTTGCATCGATACCCACTTATCCCCATCTTCCAGCTTCAGCGGGAGGTTGATGACCCCTTCGACTCGGTGGGACTGCCCGGTGAAACCAGCTAAAGTACCTCTCAATGGCCTGAGTCGGCTCCTGTCCAGCCCCATTTGCTCAAAAGTGCTGAGGAATAAGACTTCCGCCGAGCTCCCTGTATCCACCATCAACCTCTTGACGGTAAAGTTGGCGATTTCAGCGCTGATCACCAGTAGGTCGTCATGAGGCAATATCACCCCCTCCAAGTCTTCTGAGGAGAAGGTGAGCTCCTGCATCTCTGGGACAGGTCCCAGCACTGGTCCATATTCCCTCCCAGCACGAACATAGCCCTTCCTGCCCACCGAGGTCTCCCCTGCTGACGCCAATCCTCCCGGGATGGTCTCAATCACAGCCAAGCGTCCGCCCCCAACTTGGCGCCTGGATGGACTTCTCTCCTTATCTCTTTGGTCGGGATTCCGGATCGGCTGCGAATCTGCATATCTTTGGAGGTGGCCCCGAGCTATCAGTGCCTCGATCTCCTATTTCAAGTCTTTGTACTCTTCGGTGGTATGGCCGTAGTCCATATGGTAGCGGCAATACTTGGTTCTATTGCGCTTCTCGGGTCGGCCTTTCATCCTCGGAATTGGAGGCAGCTGGTTCTGGTGCTGGATCTCCATCAGGATCTGCTCCCTCGAGGTGTTGAGGGGAGTGAACATAGTGAACCGGGGGTTCTGCTTTGGCTGTTGGGGCTGCTTGCCTCGGTCATTTTGCAATTTATCCCCAGGTTGGGCTCGGGAGGTCTCTCCCTTCTTGTTGGCCTCTTTCTCCTTATCATCATCCCTTTTCGCCTGATGGATTTCCTCCGAGTGTATGTACCCTTCTGCTCGTACCATCAGCTCGGATACAGTGTCCACGGGGTCGATTGCCAGGAAGGACGTAAGTGGGCCCGACCTCAGCCCACTCTGGTAAGCCATCAACGCCATGGAGTCCTCCAGATTAGGAATTCAGAGGGACTCTTCATTGAATCTGGCCGTGTAGGCCCTCAAACTTTCCCCTCTATGCTGCTTCACCAGCAGCAATGTAGAAGTATGGCGGGTGGCGCACCGACTTCCAGCGAAGCGGGATAAGAAAGCCTCAGCCAGCTGGTAAAAACTTGCAATTGAACCGGGACGAAGCTTCTGGAACCAGTCCAAGGCATTGCCAACCAGGGTGGTCGGGAATGTCTTCGCCTTCATGAGATCTGGCATGTCATGTAGAGTCATGTAGTGATCAAAATTAAGCAGGTGGCTGGCGGGGTCTCCATCTCCGTTGTATACGGCCAGGTTGGGCATACAGTTGTCGGTGGGCAGTAGCGTGGCCAGTACCTCGGGAGAGAGTGGGCTTACACCGAGCTGGTTGATGACCTTGGCTATGGCAGCTGCGGTCTTGGCCTGCTTGGGGTCGGCTTAAGCCGCCCTTATACCTCTCGCCACGTCGAATCTCGCCATCGGCTGTAGGAAGCCTTCCTCGTCCTGCGTCCGTTTTTGCCTTGACTCCGAGATATGGAATTGCGGACGCGATGGCTGCGGCATAGCCTCTTGCGGAGCCAGGGGGCCCTCAGCTAGTCGGGCTACCTGCTCCTTAAGTTCCTCGAACATCCTCAGCATCATCCTTATCTCCGGTGACAGGCTGGAGTTAGGGTCTCCTTCTGCTGTGGGGTTGGCTTGAGTGGCTAAGTGTATACGTTGACTCGTTCCAAAGTCGGCTTGGGTTAGGTTTTGGCTAGGTACCTACGTGGTTTCGAAGTCCCCTTCAGGGTTGGGCGAATCCTCTACCGGTGTGCTGTGGCTTCTAGTTTGCACCATAATGGTTTCTCAATGAGTGGTGAAGGGAGTTATAAAAGAACTCGTCGCTTCCCACAGACGGTGCCAAACTGTAGAGGTCGGAAATCTCGCAGTTGAAGTTGAGAGCTACGTGCGCCGAGTTGGACTTTTTGGGTTGGCCTCCGAGCTGCACTTTCCTGGTCGGCTACCAGACCTGCACAAGGGAAAGAAAGAAAAGGCGGGGTGATGACCCGAATTTTTCCCTCGAGCGTGCGAATGATTAGTATGTCCGAGCTGGCAAGGTAGTTGAGAGCATTTAATGACGAGTTACCTACCTAAATGAAGAGGGTGGAGCTCTATTTATACTAAGTTCTGGTCTGACAGCATTTAATGCGCTTCAGCTTTATGTCCCATCAGTGCTTTATGTCCCATCGGAACAGCTGGAACTGAGGTCGGGGTTTCCGGGGTCGGGCCAGTCATCCTGGTTGGACATTCAGTTGAACGCGCTGGTCTTGACACTGATTTAGCCCGCCTCAGCTCGGAATGGACATCTCACCTCAGCTCGGGAACCCTTCGTCATTAATAATTGGCTTTTGTCACATGCCTTGTCGTATGAAAGCCAAATAAGAGATCTTTCAGCATACCAAAATTAAATGAAATGCCTCACGTACACACAATCACATATCTCAATTTCTTATAAAAATGACAAGAATTTTCTTAATGATGTTCCACGCCAGTTTGATGCATATTTGGGTTAACCATATTGAGCCATAAATTTGATACATAAAATTGTTATTAATTAAGTTTATAAAGTTTCGTATGCAGGCTCGAGGTTTTAGCTGTCAACATGACAAAACAAACATAAATTTAGTTCACCCAAGTTTTCACTTTCACATTTTTAATTTGTTGCAACACTAAAAATTGTTGTAAAATGACTAAAAACCATTGTAAATGACTTTATGCAACGGTTGTCTGACTATTGTGTATGGTCTCATTACAAATTAAACCATTTATTATAATGTTTTGTTGTAAAATTATTGTGAAAAAGTAATTTCATGAGCAATAATTAAAAAACAAGTGATAAAAGAACATTTAAACATTGCAAAATGTTTTAATTTATACAAGGGTTAGAAAAACTATTGCAATAAAACACGTATTACAGTGATTCTTTTTTTATTTTTAGACAAAAGAGTTAAAACGTTGTAGTGTATTGATCCTGCAGGAATAATTGCTAAAAAATCGCTACTCAGATTTCCAAATGCATTCAACTAATTAATCTGGCTCAATATCTTATGAAATATAATTATCATGCTCAATTGCATCTTATTTGTACTTGATTGCTTAGTGATGCTTAATATATTCTGAAGATGTATAGCCAAAAAAAACAAAAAAAATGTATATATCTTCTGAACTATACATGCGTGGTTTTGGACAAAAAGAAAAAAAGAATATGTGGCATGATCTGGGTGAATCACAAATGATATTTGCACATACAGTAGAACTTTTTTAAATTAATAGTGTTGGGATCACTAAATTTTATTAATTTAGCGAGATATTAATTTATCGATAAATTAATAACTATTAATTAATAGAGATATTTTTTATTTTTTTGACTTTATAGTAAACATATTATGATTATGGTATCTTTTTTCGGTCCAATTTAAAAAGATAAGTAATGAGAATAGAAGATAAAATTTAATTTAGTAAGATTAGAAAAAAGTTTTTATAATCTCGTATTCAAGTCCTTATAGGATTAGGATGAAAACTAATTTTTCTAATCTTGTATCATAATCCTTGTAAGATTATCTCAATTTTTTCTCTTTAAATAATTAAATATGAGATTCAACTAGATTTGAAATTCAACAAAAGACAAGCTACTCTTTATTCATATTTTAAGAAAATTTCATAGTCAATTTATTATGTACTTTTTAGCTAATTATTAATTTATGAAATATTTGAATCAATAAAATACAAAGGAATTTTTTTAAAATGTATTATCTTATAATTTTATTGAATTTATCAACTTTTTACACTGGTTCCAAGTCAGGACCGGATATTTTTATTAATTAAAAGATATTATTAATTTATCGAGTATTAATTTAAAGAGGTTCTACTATATATATAAACTTGAAAAAAATATCATTGACTAAATATTTATTAGATCTAAAATGATTAACTTAAATTCTTATTAAAACTCGTAAATTAACTAATCACAATTATATCTTGTCTCGCACTAACCGTGGATATTTGAGCTAGTTTGACTAATTATATTCTTCGAGTTTTGAATATACTGATTTTTCATTCCACTTTCTATCAATTTTCGATTCAACCATGTGTGTGGCCCTATAAAAGGGCATAAATGCGTACAGTTGTTGCTTTATTGCAATCTTATTAATTATTGGGCAAAAGAGGGAAAAATGGCAACACCGAGTGCTCATCACATGAGCTAATATTCTTAGTAACTCAAGAATTTCAGCCTGTTGGCACCTCAATCATAATCTAAAGGTATTTCTGAAGAAAGAAGGATATTGTAAACTTGCACATTATACGAAAATGGTAGAATATATCTTAAGTAAATTCTAAAAAATTGACCTTTTTGGAGAACATGATTTTCTTCTCACTGCTAAAAAAATAAGGAAGGACGACAGACGTTTTCTGTCGTTATTTCATCGCTAAATTTAATTAGCGACAAAATTTCGTCATAAAATAACCGTCACAAATTAGGTCGTCGCTAAAGTGAGTTTCTATCACTAAATCAGTCGCTATTTCACGACGGAAATGGTTCATCGCCCTAGCCGTCGCTATTTAGCGACCGCTTGTGACAAAAATAATACGGTTACTAAATCCGTCACTAAATGACGACAGTAACGGTTTGTCACTAAATTCATCGCTAAATAGTGACGGATTGCGACGAACATAATATAGTCGCTAAAATCATAGCTAAATATCGACGAACAACGTTTGTTGCAACATCTATCACTAAATAGCAAGTAAACTAATACCGTCACTAAAAAGCAATAACAAAAGTTCGTTACCAATTTTTTAACTTAATTCGATATCCGAACAACTTTCAGAGTGAGAATCGCAAAAAACGGATGAAATGAGTTATCATTGTTCATAGTTTGTATTATAAACAATAACATGTGATTACATCAAATTATTTATATTTCATGTTCTAGACCTAGGTTATTATTAATTTAAACTCATCTATACTTTTACAAGGCTTACCAATAATGTACAATACTTATCAATTAATTTAAGGGCTCATTTTAAATATTTTTACTAATATCCGTCGCTAAAGCGGTCACTAATTAGTGACCGCTTTAGCGAGGGCAACTCAATTTTTAATATTTTTACTAATATCCGTCACTAAAGCCGTCACTAATTAAAATTAGCGATAGATTTAACGACGGATATCAGAAACTAATTTAAAAAATAAACGTTACAAGTCATGATTTCTTATAAAATGCATCTTACAGTCCATTGACAATGTGAACATGAATTTTTCAACTTAATTCGATGTCCGAACAACTTTCAGAGTGAGAATCGCAAAAAACGGATGAAATGAGTTATCATTGTTCATAGTTTGTATTATAAACAATAACATGTGATTATGTCAAATTATTTATATTTCATGTTCTGGACCTATGTTATTATTAATTTAAACTCATATATACTTTTACTAGGCTTACCAATAACGTACAATACTGAACTAGCAATTAAGGGCTTATTTTTAATATTTTTACTAATGCTCGTCGCTAATTAGAATTAGTGACAGATTTAACTAGAGAAGCATGAGAGTCCCTCGCTAAAGCCGTCGCTAATCTATCGGCCGTCACTAATCCGTCACAATTTTGCGAGAGATTAGTGATGAAATTTAGTTGTAACATTTTCCGTTGCAAAGACGTCGCTAATTCGTCACAAATTAGTGACTGAGTCTTTTCTGTCGATAAATTTGTCGCTAAATAGCGACAGACTTTTTGCCGTCGCTAAAATCTGTCGCCCGTTTGCATTTTTCTAGTAGTGTCTTGAATGACGGATAACTTTGTTTAAGAAGATTTTTTTGATTTATATCAGGGGTTTTAAATTTTCGGATAATTCCGTCTGAAGTATGGTTGGTATAAGGTCTAGTTTAGTCAAACACAAAGTCTACTGAGTCTAGTTCGAAAGAAATTAGCTTTTTGATTAATTTGACCTGCAATGTCAGCAAATTTTCAGCCTGCATTCTAATCACTTCACTACTAGATCAAACCCTTAGGCTTTGGAAGGGAAAATTGTGCAAATAGTCCCCATTATTTTTCTAAAATTTTAAATTTGTCCCTATTATTCAAAATTAACCAATTTAGACCCTATTATTTCTTTAAAAAAAATTAAATTTGTCTCTATTGTTCAAAATTAGTTGATTTAGTCCTTATTATTTTCTAAAAAAAATCAATTTAGTCCTTGCAAATGACTACTATTTAGGGACAAAATTGAATTTTTTTTAGAAATGACTAAATCGGTTAATTTGGAACAATAGGGATGAATTTAAATTTTTTTGAAAAATAATAGAGATTAAATTGACTCATTTTGAATAATAGAGACAAATTTAAAATTTTTAAAAAATAATAAAGACCATTTGTGCAATTTTCCCGACTTTGGAATATGGAACTTTTGCTTTTGTTGCTAAGCAATGTTTTTTGCTGCCAGAAGATTGCCCGTAACTTTTAAATTTCCCAAAACACCAGGATTTTCAAGTGGATTAAGAGTTTTGTAAGTGTGTTCTCGATGGAGGACTTGATTATCGAGTAACCCGTGTTTATTGTGAAGTAAATTGATATATTAATTGATTCTGTTCAACTATTTTGACATTGATTAAATCTCAAAATTATTACTTTATTCTCTTAGAAAAAGACAAGAAAGTGAGACAACCTCTAAGTGAATTATTCAGTAACCGTTTGCAAACTATTCACCGAGCTGCCCTCAACCAGCAACGATGAGAATGCAAATAAACTTCTCCCAAAACACAAAAACACTAATTACGTAATTAAATACTAACCACGTAAACAAGTACTTCATTTTCAACATTATCAATCACTTCTAAAGGAAAGATTCAATCGTGTTTTATGTGCACCAATCCAAATTATACAGATTGGTCTTTAAAATGAATATGAACCCCACCCTAACGCGTGATATACATGTGTACTTCTAAAGGAAATAGTGATTTCTGATCAGTTGTACCATGTGAGTATGTTGCAATAGGTGTAATGACTTCCTTGGTATCTACTATAATCTCGCTAATCACAAATAATAATGAACTAGTAATATGATTATTTAATCTTTATATTTATAAATTATATATTATTTTATTATAATAGTATAGTATCATCATTTTACTATGATTGATATTTTTTATAATATTATAACATTAGGACGGAATCTATATCTCATTTAATGACCAATATAGAGACGGTCTTTGGTCTAATGGTATGTCTTGACTGTGAGTACGAAAAATTACAAGATCAATTATTATGGATGACATCCTTTAATATATATTATACGCTTTAAACCTCCATTGAGTGAAGAAAGGACAAGTTTTTTGAGTGGCAAAAGAAATATTTCTGGGCACGAAACTGGCAAAATAAGAAACTTTCATATTATTAATGAACGATGTAGGACAATCATAATGTCATGAAAGAAATTAATATTGATAATTATAATAATTCATAATGACGAAGTGATTTAAATCATTAACTATGCAAATTAAATAAACCATTTTTCCTTTATCAAAACTTATTATAGATCTCTTTATAACGTTATAAATATCATACATTCATTTTTCAAAAGTACATGACTCCAAAGTTGGTCTCCAGAATTTAGTGATTGCCAGTGGCGGACCCAAACACCTGGAGTCAAGGGATGCACTACAGGCCGTCCGAGTAAGAGGTTAATAATTATGGGTCGAAAAAACTCATTTATGTCGAAATTATTTAAGCACATTATAATAATTAGGAAGAAATAATCACAAATTAAAAGCATATATCAATTATATCAATTATAAAAATATAAACACTAAAACATATATGAAGTTTTTGATTAAAAAAAAGTATCTTTTATAATTATCGGCGTGATTTCATATTTTAATGCTTATTGATACTAGCTACCACTGCTACTTTCCCTATGTTGCTCCACCACCATAGCCATTTCTCCACAATTTTTCCATCACCCCACCTCTAATAATCCAATCTTTTCACTACCCAAATAATTAAATCACCTCACAAAATTATCAACAGTTATGTACTTTATTTTTTTAATATAATAATATAAAATTATAATTATACCCCTCACTTAGTGAAGGATAAACAACGGGGTGGGTGCACATGTGCACCTCCTGGTGGACATGTAGGTCCGCCCCTGGTGACTGCGTAGACTTCGGAAGTCATGCATTCATTCATGCGTAACTTTTGATTGGTGTACAAAGTTTAAAAACGTCATTTTACATATTTATTTCTAATATGTGAATATTCTTAATTGAGATTATATCAATAGAGAGTGACGTTAAAAATAACATGTTAAAATCATCTCCTTCGATTGGTAAATTGACTACCTCATCGGACTAGGACAAATTTGACTGACCACCTGGCAACAATAATGTTAGCAAACCAATGTCTTTAAGTTGATAGTGCTTCCGTTACTCTAGCTTTGTTCGAATTTGTGAGTGGTGATCAATCCATTTTATTACTACTTTCAACACCCCTGATCAAGCTATGACGTGGGGAGTTAAGTCAGTGATCTTTGATGTGCTCAAGATCATTTTTGGTATGTTATCAATTAGTATTTCGTCAGTTAGGAGGTTGGGTAATTGAATGGCTGATTTCAGTATTAAAAGAAGGGTGAAGTGCATCAGATCTTTTTGTATTTTAGTGAAAGTGTACAACACTCTCTTATAGTTTAAAAACCCCTTGAGTTAGTCCTTGTAGTTTTTCAAAAGTGCACAACACCCTCCTACCGTTAAAAAATCCGTTAAATTTAACGGAGAGTGTACTTCACACTCGTTAAGTAAGATTTTTTTTGATTTTTAACGAATTTATTCATTAAATAATTATATGAATTGACCAAATTACTTTTTTTTTTTGGCGTAAACAAAACAAAAGAGAGAAAAAAAAATGAGGGTATTTACGTCTTTTTTACAAAATCCGTTAAATATGACGGATTTTATAACTGTAGGGGGTGTTGTGCACTTTTAAAAAATATAGGGACTAGTTCAGGGAGTTTTTGAACTATAGGGAGGTGTTGTGCACTTTCGCTAAAGTATAAGGGGGTCTGGTGCACTTCACCCTTAAAAGAAAATTGAATTATAAATTTGTAACTTGTCAAGTAAACTGGTTGAGATTCTCAATTCTTAGATGACTCTAGCTGAAATTGGTTAAACTAATGTATTTTTTTTTGTCTTAATAGATCCTTTATTTCACTACCGGAAAAAAAAAATTATAGTCCTGACTAGTTTTTTTTTTCTCCCTTTTTTTAACTCTCCATCCTCATAAGATTTGAACCTTATTCTCTTAACTATTAAGGAGAGTAACTCACCACTACTCCTAAATCTCTAGTCCAGACTAGTTAAATATAAAATTTATCAGGACTCGTCTCAAGGATGTAATCTTATTTGGATAAGGCATAATCTATGTTAGTTAGACATAAAGTCTATGAGACTAGTCCAAAAGAAAAATTAATTTTTTGATTGATTCGATTGAGAAGTAAGTAAGTCTCACGTCCATACTCCAAATATTTCACCACCAAAATAACTCCCTCTTTTAAGGTGTAATATGTCTGGATTTATCATTAAAAAATAAGCGTATATGGGTCTCGTGTGATTTTCTCTTTTCTTTCTAATTAGCAAATATGCATGACTATTCTATCTAAACCAAAGGAAAAATCAAATTCAAATAAAACTTCACTACTGTGAAGTGAGCCATAGATTAATTTTACAATGCTAGTTTCTATGCTTTTCTCGATAAAACTATATATTAAACGTTCATTTCTATTCCCACCTTAGCGACTTTGATAATTGTAATGCATCATTTGTATTAACTTCGAGGGTAAATATCACAAAGAGTTCCCAATTTTTACACTTTTTCTTAATTTTGTCTTTATTATTTCGCACAACAATCTACGCCAGATCGGTCAAGGTTTCAGTTCAAGATCAACTAGTCGCATATTCACAGATATTTCACCTATCCTTTTCGATCTAGTTTCACTAAACAACAATTTATTCAAGAAAAAATTAATAAATAAATAGATAAATATTATTATACAGAGAGAAAATATGTACCTCTCTATACAGCACCAAAACTTAAAACAAGAAAGAAGAGAGAGAAATAGAATTAATTAATTAATTAATAACTAAAATAAAATAAATGAATAATTGTTTTTATATTTTTATGTGTGTGTATATATATATAGTGTGTGTGTTGTGTGTGTTTTTGTATGTATGTATCGTTTGCATAGGTTTGGGTGCTCAGATAGAGCAAAGAAAGCGAATGTGTGAAAATTGGGCGAGGGAGGGGCATTTATAGGAAACGAGACGGATTAAACGGGCCGGGCCGATCGATTATAAAACTGGAAGGGTCGGTTCGTAATTTTATTATTCTTTTGGTCTGTCCTTGACAATAAATAATTGTGAGACTCTATTACGAATATACCCTCGCGTTTGTGAGCTTTTTGCAGGAAGTGTGTCGGTTGATGGAGTGTTAAATGGAGGGTGGAATTGGAATAGTGGTTTTTGTAAGGGTGGTATTAATCTACTAGGATTTGGTTTGACCCATGTGTTTAAGATTGATTAGTGAACGTGGGATGATTTTGTTTGGGGTATTTTTTACCTACACCAGTTGCACTTTTGAAAAATGGGACTCGTATCCCATATTTTTTTATATATGTGACTTAGATATCTTTTATTAAGAAATCGGTTAATATCTCTATAAAATGTGAGAAATGACTATTTTAACTAGTTTGTAATGTTAGTAGACATGGATCCTTTTGAGAGTAGGATAATGTATCTTTTTATCAAAAAACATCCTATTCAGTGTTGGATGATATATCTTTTTTTTTATTTTATCATTAATGTATTTTATTAGACAATAAAAAATCAATATCATGTATGATTATAGCTTAAAATTTTGTAATAATTAAATTAAGTTTAAGAAAGAGTTATCCTTCCATTGCTTTCTACTTATGAAACGATATCTATATCCTTAGTCATGAGTTATTTAAGGCGAATAGTAGATAAAGTTTGAATTAAATGAGTAATATTATAGGGGATTCTGAAGTAACTCAGTTAGTAAGCTATCTCTCCTAATTATTGAGTTGTCAAAATTCGAATCTTAGAAGATGGGGTGAGGGTGGTTAGATGGTGGGTTGGGAGTGTATATATATTTAAAAAAGAAAAAGTGAGTAACAATATTGTGGATTATTTTATAGAACAAAAGAAATTGTGACCTTTTCCTATTTTCTTTTTACCATTCTCATATTTATTGAGTGAGAATATTGCAACTATATAGATGCTTATTTCTTCTTTCATAAATAGTGATCAACTCATGAACCAAAAAAATAAAAACTTAGCAATTGGCATGAATCTAGATAAGTTCTATAAAGTTGTATGACAGTTTTTATTTTTATTTTTTTATGATTGAACCTAGTTAAAGTTTTGCAAGCCAATCCAACCGAAATGTATGGTTATTATTGTCTTGTTATGTGTCAAACCTGAATAATTAGTTCAAAATATTTAAATATGTATTGGCCAAATTATTAGAATTCATTTTTGTTTTTTGGTCAAAAACAAATTTTATTTCATTAAATGCAGCCTATACCATTAGGCACTTTATCTACAGCAAAAATAAATTGCACTTCAGCAAGGGTTACAAAAAGCCAGTTTTAAGGAAGCATATTAGTATTAAATTTTTTTGCATGCTAATTTGTTGTCTTATTACCGGAACGTCAAACAAGTTCGATCTTTAACCAATTGAATTACGGCACTCACGGCCATAGAGATTGTCTAATCTTCTCATAGATCTAAGTAACAGTGAATAAATTTACTTATAATATTATGATATTATAAACGATATTATATCCAATAATTCTTAATTATTAATATATTTAAAATGAAATAATATTAATATTTTACGATTTATAAATTTTATCCCGTAATATTATAATATTAGGGGAAAATCGACACTCTAAATCACTAGGACCATCATGTTGTACTACATGCCCTGTTGAATGGCTGCCTCGGGTGTGCATAATATACTCCCCTTGGCTTTTTTAGTGATGGGGACTCATTTAGACACCTCACCCTTCCTATACTCTAAAGACTCCTCTTTTCTCTCACCATCTGCAAGTCCTCACTTTCTCTATCTCTTTCCTCTATGTTTCTTGTCATATTATATACGCTCCAATAGACTTCAAGTCTTAACCAAAAACAGGAAAAAGACTTCAAGTAATACCTTAGTCCACTTCCTATTCCTCTGTAGTAGAGAAAGTAAGGATCACCTTATTATATCATAATATTATGAGTAAGATAAAATATTTATAAATTATTCATTTTACTTGATTATAATTGTATTAATAATTTACAACTGTTAAATTTAATTGATATCGTCATAATGTTACAAGCAAATTCATTTCCCTTATTATAACCAGTTACCTAGACTCAATACATTGCAACTCTTGAGTTGGGAAGCTAAAACAAGTGAAATAATCAAAACAAGCCTCACAATGCAGATTTAAGCTTTGTTTGACCTACCTGTGAAATTTTAACTTTTGAATTGTAGAGTTTTGGTTAGAAGTGTTGTTGAATAAAAGTTATTGACTGTTTGACCTATATTGGGCAATATTGAGTTTTTAGAAAATTTGAGGGCAATATTGTACTTTAAAAAAATATAAAAGGGTATATTTGATAAAGAAAAAAAAATAGCTTCCTGCATAATATAAAAATAGTTTTACAAAAGTCTGTTTTGAAAAGTTCTAATTTGGAGTTTCTTATTTTTTAACTTTATCTTTTACTTAAAAGCACTTTCAGAAATGGGCCAAACATGTGAGATTAGCTTCTAAACTCATATGAAACACTTTTAACTGTCAAAAAGTTAAGCCAAATAGAGTCTTAATCCTCTCATGAAATTATAATTACCAATTTTCTATACTCAATACTTTACAACTCTTGAGTTGAGAAGCTAAAACAAGTAGATCAATCAAAACAAACCCCGATACACCATCGAACTTGAATCCTTCTTAATGTTATATATACCGTTATGAAATAAATTTAATTATTTTGAATTGATAATATGTTTAGAATAAAATAATATAAATAATTTAAGACTATTAAATCTTCCTTTTAATGTTGATATATATTATGAGTATAATCAAACCACGTACCTCACATACCCTTTTATCCTCGTCAAGAAAGTCATAAAGAATCTTTGCACAAAAAAGAAAAGTCATAAAGAACCTGCTTGCTAGTCCTTTCAACAAAAATTAGATTATGTGTGCACAAGTGTCATCTCTAGCCACACATGATAGTTCACGAGGCAAACTTCGTGTTCCTTGTGCCAACTTAAATTTCAAGTCAAAGTCTGAATTGAAATTTTCCTAGTATAAACTATAAATATATATAAAAAATTGATTTGATTCGAAATTATATTGTCAGCAATAACTAAATGGGGTTGAAATTTTGGAAAAAATTATATGTTATTCGACCATCAAGCCCTTCTCAACTTTCACAACTAAGTTAATAATGTGTTTTCTGAAAGAAATTTTGCTTTAGTCAAAGCCTCATTGTATGTTGCATTATCAACACAATTCAATTGAAGTAGGCATGAGATTAATGACCACCCCCACACCCACCCACCCCCCCCCCCCCCCCCCCCCCCCCGACAAAAAAAAAAAAAAAAAAAAAAAGCCATGAGATTTAGGGTCTCTTTTAGAAGTCTGCCAAAAGAATAAAATGGTGATCGAGTGCCCTTAACCCCCTGTTTGGATTGCACAAAAGAAAGGAAAGGAAGTAAAGTGGAGGAACAAAAATAAAAGAAAGGAAAAGAAATGAGTTACCTTGTTTGGATTGCAAAAAAATAATAATGCAAAGGAAAAGAAAGGATTTTATAATTTTTTGTTTGGATTGGAAAATGAAATGATAACTTTAAATGCAAAATTACTTAACTACCATTTTTTTTAACGATGAGATATATAGGGACAAAAAAGATTTTTTTACACAGAATATTTTATTTCTCTCCAAAACACCCAAATTTTGAAGGATTACAAAATCCTTCTCATTAAAAGAAATGGAGGGATTTTAGAACCTCTCCATAACTTTTCCTTCCTCTAAATTTGCAATCCAAACAAGAGAAAGGATTGAAAAATTCCTCTCTAACCTTTCCTTTCCTTTATAATATTACCAATCCAAACAAGCTGTAATGGTTGGGTAGGGTGGTTGACTCATTGTGAATAAAAGTTTCAAATATAGACCTATAATTTTCTCTCATAAATATTATTTAGCTATTGATTCATTTGGAGCATGTTTTAGGGCACGTTGCTGCATCAAGGGGTTTAGTCTTCGAATGGATTCAATGTGGTCCTCTCGAGAGTGGACTTGAATTGTTTTCATCTATTAGATGAGATGCATTATGAGTCATTCGATTTGATATTTTAATATCTTAACTATTTATTTCAAATTTATGTTAACTGTTTATTCTGCGTATTTCATGTTTTGGAGAATAGGGCTAGCAAAAAATTCTCATGGTAGGATAATCTCAGTGCAGATTCTTATAACATGAAACTAACTCAAACAATTGTTACAGAAATAAGCTCTTGGGAGACTTATATGCATATTCATTTCTTAGAAACTTGTATGATCAAAATACGCTTAAAAAGATTCAACTCATCTTTTTTCTTTTTTAAATGACGATAAATTTATCTTAGACAGTACTACATTAAATCGACTTTAAAGCTATAAATTTCATAGTGACTTATATGCATATTCATTTCTTAGAAATTTGTATGATCAAAATACGCTTAAAAAGATTCAACTCATCTTTTTTCCTTTTTAAATGACGATAAATTTATCTTAGACAATACTACATTAAATCGACTCTAAAGCTATAAATTTCATAGTGTAGCCAATGGCGGAGCCACACACCATGACTTTAAAAAAAAGTCCAATGGATATATTAAATTTTAGTTAAAAGTATACTCTAAAATCAATGCGTCGACTGACCACAGGGTATTATAGTCCCGCCACTAGTTGCAGCAACATGCCCAACACGTACTCCAAGGTCAAACAAGGGACAAATAACATTTATAACGAGATGCCATATATTCAAACTTAAAATATTTGGTCATAACAAACTGTTATGCGATCACTCTACTCAACTTTTATGGGAACTGAGCTCTTCTTTATACAGCAAAGAGCTTCTTTATGCAAGAAGGAAAGTGTTATCATTTTTCTATCATATAGGAACAATATTAGAATTGGACAAACTCTTGACCATGACAGCCCAACTATATATTTCCTAGGAAGGTTCCAATTTACACCATAGTCGACAAAGGGTACCCCATTCATTCTCAATTCTTAGGTTAAAATGATGATAGTATTCCTCTAAGTCCTTCCTATGAGTACCTTGTGTGTTTCACACCACAAATCCAAAACAGCATTATAGTAGATTTATTACAGCAAAACTGCACACATCAGTTGGTGTGTCTTCTACCTGTTGTGCATGTAGCACATGGGTTTTGACAAATTATGAACAAACAAAAGTACTTCGTTTTAGCATAGGGTTTGAGTTTGGGCCTTTTTTTTCTGTTGGGACAACATGGCTTCGGCTACATTTTGTTGGTACGTATATTTAGAAAAAATCTAAGTTTCATGGGACTGCAAAGCCATTTTCTAAGTGTTGAGATTATCGATAAATTATGTTAAGAATAATAGGTTTTCATTTTAAAATCAATTGGTATTAAGTGGAATTAACTCATTACCTTATAAGGTGGTCTTTGAGTTATATGTGAGAGGAATGTAAATTCTAACACCCTCACTCACGTGTGACCCGACGAGAACCGAAAAACATACTGGCATTGAGGGCAAAACGATGGTATTTGAGTTACTGATTTTTCAATGTGGGAGGAATGTATATTCCAATACCCTTTCTCACATGTCACGAGAACTGAGAAAGGAGCTGACATTAAAGGTAAAACGAGTCAAGGAGAGCGAAACGAAACAGATAGATGGGTCACACGTTGATGGACATGACTGGACCAAGGTAAGAATCATAGGTTTCTATTATAAAATCAATTGGTATTAACTGGAGTTGGTCTATGACCTTATAAGGTGATATTTGAGTTAGTGATTTTTCGATGTGGGAGGAATGTATCTTCCAACAAATTGTGAATCTTGGGCTTGTACACAAATATGTAACACAATTTTAAACATGGTTTGACCCTCAACGAGAAAATGCACAAAAATGTACAAAACCAGTCGATCGATTATACCAACTTCTTGTTGAGAGTCGAAACACATTCAAAACTTTCTGTTACATATTTTTATTCACGACCAAATTTGGAATTTACCGAAATTTCCAACAATATCCTGGTTTATTTGGGACGGATACAATCAAAATATGCATTTGAGCATTCATTAATGATATACATCACCGAAATTGTATAATTAAATTCTACTTCATAATTACCAATCCTATATGGTCTCATGTGGCAAGTGACACATGTAATTGAGCCCCATAATTGTTTGAAAAAGATAAATAGTGCGACATTTATTATATAAGAAACGAAAAACGAGTGATGCCGTTTGAAAATTGATATATTTCATACATTTCAGAACACCAATTATAATCTGGTTCATTTGAAAAAATACAACAACATTAGCTAGGGGCGGAGGGAGGCCCCCAGCCCCCTCAACCTCTAAAAACAAAAAATATTTAATGTATTTAAAAAAAAAAAAAATTGGCTCTCTCAATAAATATTATAAAAGTTGATAAAGTTCACAACATGTGTTTTAGCTTGGTGGTTAGTCAAGAGTTAACTCATATGGTTGGTGTGGGTTTGACTCCCCAGGGCGTGCATGCTATAATTTTGTTGCTGTCTACTTGTAAGTTGGTGAAAGGGAAAAAAAAAAAAGGAAAGAAAGAAAGGGCTAGGGCGCTGCATGCTATGCCAATTGCTTGCCGGAAAACAAACTTAAAAGCTTTGTGTATTCCACTTTTTTTTTTTTTTTTGTTGTTGCTGTCTCCTTGTAATTTGGTGAAAGGGAAAAAAAAAAAGGAAAGAAAGAAAAGGCTAGGGCCCTGCATGTTATGCCAATTGCTTGCCGGGAAACAAACTTAAAAGCTTTGTGTATTCCACTTTTTAAAAAAAAATAAAACAAACAAAACTATCATCATTTTCATCTTCTTCTCAAATTATCCTTGCAAATCTCAACTTTATTGCACAACATCTTCCTGCAAATCTCAAGTTAAAAGGTATATATGCACAACTTTATTACAAAATATTATTTTATGAAAGCATAATACCAACATAGTTATGCAAACCAAGGGCACGAAATAATTTTATTGTGCTTATTTATTAATTTTTCTTACTTATATAATTTTATGAATGCATAAACATGATTTATTTATTTTTTAAAGTGGGTGAACATATCAACACAAGACAACAATAAGTGACTAAGATAAACAATTTTTGATTGAAATACATCTCATAATAATTTTTTTGTGTATAACATTTTCTGTTAATTATATTTTGATTGTCAATTTTCTGTTATAAATAGATAATTTTAATGGACAAATTTTAATAAGGTGTAACTTATTGATTTTTTGCTAGTTAAGTTTAGATTTTCTAATTATTTTATTTTTAAAAAATTATTTTCAGGCCAAAATATGAGTAAATCCAAATCGCAACACACAAGGCTTCATTTTGTTAGGTTAGTTTATATTTTATTAACTTCTTTCTTATCTATCTTTTGTTTAGTAGTTTACATATATATTGGATAATTATTTGATATGAATATGATTTGTGATTGTTATTTTTTTGTAGTATATGTCAGATTTATATTTTTTCTTGAATTAAATTAACTTATAATGTTAAAAGTTTCAAGTTTGTTCAAATATAAAAATATAATTTATATTTAATTGAATTCTTAATTAGTTTTTTATTATTTTATTTTATTTTTTAGATTTTATTTTTATTGGTTTGAAAAATACTGTACAAAAAAATATTATAAAAAAAAAATTTAACCCCCAATTTTCAATTCCTAACTCCGCCCCCGACATTAGCATTTGCCTAAAGCGACACTTTTTCGCTAGAGGTAATATTCATTGTCACAACCCACAAGACTCGTGCCCTTGGAGAGTATATAAAACACTACACACAATATTTTAAATAATGGTAGTTTGTGTACTTTCCCAGATAACAACTGAAACAAATATGACTGGGTGAAGCATTATTAGCTAAACTTGACTTTGGTGTAATTTCAAAAGTTTATTCAGAAATTTTTGAAAAGGAATGTCGATTTGTCTGAGTTCAAACTTATAAATTTTTATTACATATATTTTATGGTCCTTGTCTAACTTGAAAAGATATGTTCGGGAGCGTTGTTACACCCTAGTCATTGAATACTTAATAGTGAGAAATATTTAATATAATTTTTTTTTAATCCAAAAAAATAATAATAATTGAAGGTGTGTTTGTACACACTCTTAATCCTTACAAACATGTGGCTCGTCACTAGTTGTTACACAATAAAATTCATAACTTTAAAATTTAATTAATGCAATTCTACGTATAATAAATACGACCTCGTTATAAAAAAAATAATATTTCATTTGATCGCCACGTTACCAAGTAACCACTTCTGTCGAAGTCTTCATGTCTCATCTTTTTTACTCAAACATTGAACGACTTTTTGCCTAAGGCGCCACGAACCATCTTTAGTGATGTCACGGCCGTAAGATGTTAACTGGCCAGTCGTTACTTAGAAAGCGTATTGATACTAATTTCAAGAAAATTAATTTTCAGTTGATTTGAATTTAAGATGTAATTAAAATTTTTATGAACACTTTAATCGCTCCATACTAGACTAACCCTTTAGAGGTGAAATGTTATATTGTTATTGTCTTTTGGTTTATTCAAATTTAAGAAGTGAGTAAATCTCTCAATCACACTCTAATTGCTCCATACTAAACTAACCTCTTAGGACTAAGAAATGTCGCATTATTCTTTAGGGCCTTAGGCCATATAATCAATTTCTCAAAAGTGCATTACAAAATAGCTATGCCAATAAGACAAGAGGGTTAAGTTCAGTAGGAACAACCCTCACTTGATACTTAAATGGTCTCGAGTTCGAGTCACTTAGAAGTAGGTGAAAAACTATTGTTGATCCCTTTATTTTAAAAGAAAAAAAAATAGCTTTGCCAATAATCCTAACCTCTAGACATAAGATAAAAATTATGAACATATGGCCCAAGAATTTTGGCCCAAATGAAACACAATTACAGTCAGATGTGTGAGGCCCATTACAAAGGCAGCCCAAACGATTGTCAAAAACCAAAGATCCAAACTAGGCCCAAAACAAGGAGTAACAACTAACAAATCCTACATACGATTTTGCAAAACAGTGAGTAGAAAGGTGGATTCATAAAGGGGCCAGCGGGAACTCTGAGAAAACGTTAAAAAAATTATGTATTCTTTTAAAAAGAATTTAAATATCTATATATATTTAGTTGAAAAAATTAATTAACCCATATCGGATGTTTCACAGCCCCCACCAAATTTTTTTTTTGGATCTATTCTTGAGTAGAAACCACTCAACCAAGGGACAACAATCGAAATATGACTAACTGGATAATTCAAACGGTTAGTTTGAACAACCTTGAAAAACACAACCAAAAATAACAAGTTGGCAGACCAAGAAATGACTATGAATACCTTTGGGGCAAATACTATGTAAATATTTTTGATGTCAATGGAATCACGCTTGCTTTTAGCAAAAAAAAAAAAAAAACTCTAATAATACACCACCAAAGCCAATGACAAGCAAAGCAAGCCCAAATGTAGAGAAAACGCATAGCCCCCACTGCGAAGGTCCTAACAAAAGCCTGCCACTCACAGTAAAAAGAATGAAAAGAAGAAGGTTCAGCCCATGAGCATGGTGGATATGATTATACACAGACAAGCCAAAGAAGTCCATCTCCTAGTCATCAAAATGGAACAACTAGCATTGATTACTAGAGACCCGCCAGCTACCCATCCTTTCAAACCGGTAATTGATAGTTGTCACATTCTGAGCAGTCATTCGAATTTTATTGTGAGCCATATATATCGAGAAGTAAATCAATGTGCTGACTTTATAGCGAACCGTGGGTTCATCTTCCCCATTGGTTGTCAAACAAGTTCAATCCTTATAATTATAAATCAAACACAATTTTTTTACATAACTGATTGAATTACGACACTCGTGGCCATAAAGATTGTCTAATCTCCCCATAGACCTAAGTAACAGTAAATGAATTTAGTTATAATATTATGATATTATAAAAGTAATAGTGATTAGATTTACTTATAATATTATGATACCATAGGCTATAAACGATATTATATCCAATAATTCTAAATTCTTAGTACATTTAAGATGAAATAATGTGAATATTTTACGATTTATAAATTCTAACTGTAATATTATGATATTACGAGAAAATTAGCACTCTAAATCACAAGGACCATCTTGTTGTACTACATGCTCCTGTTGCATGGCTGCCTTGGGTGTGCATAATATACTCCCCTTGGCTTTATTAGTGAAGGGGACTCATTTCACACACCTCACCCTTCCTATACTCTAAAGACTCCTTTCTCTCACTTTCTCTATCTGTTTCCTCTATGTTTCTTGTCATATTATGTACACTCCAAGAGACTTCAAGTCTTGACGGAAAAAAAAAAAAAAGAGAGACTTCAAGTCTTGACGGAGAAAAGAAAAAAAGACTTCAAGTAAAGCCTTAGGGGAAAAAAAAAAAAAAAAGAAGCCTTAGCTCACTTTTTATCTTTTTGTTGTAGAGTAAAGATCATTTCATGACATCATAATATTATGAGTAGATAAAACAGTCATGAATTTTCTGTAAAAATAGATTATAATTGTATCAATAATTTACAACTGTTGGATCTAGCTAATATCGTCATAATGTTACAAGCAAATTCATTTCCCTTATAATAACCAATTACCTACATTCAATACTTTGCAACTCTTGAGTTGGGAAGTTAAAACAAGTGAAACAATCAAAACAAACCTCCACAATTCAAACTTAAATCCTCTCATAAAATTATAGTTACCAGTTATCTATACTCAATACTTTACAAATTTTGAGTTGAGAATTAAAACAAGTGGATTAATCAAAACAAATCCTCCCACATCCTCGAACTTGGATCTTTCTTAATGTTCATAATAAATTGATAAGAATAATTTAGAGCCATTAAATCACGTAACTCACACGCCCTGTTGTCCTCGTGAAAAAAGTCATAAAGAATCTTTGCACCAAAAAGAAAAGTCATAAAGAACCTACTTACTAGTCCTTTAGACAAAAATTAGATCATGTGTGCACAAGAGTCATCTCGAGCCACACATGACAGTTCGCGAGGCAAACTCCGTGCTGCTTGTGCCAACTTTACACTATTCTAATTTTTTCAAGTCAAACTCTGAACTGAAATTTTCCTAGTGTAAACTATAAATGTATATAATACATTGATGCCATTCGAAATTGTCAGCTGTATTTGGATCTCTTCCTATTTTTATCATCTTCTGTATATAGAAGGAATAATCTTAACTATCCACCTGAAAATTTGATTTAAAATATTTATCATTAGATTAAAAGATTCAAAATTGATAGTTTCTGATTATTAGCTTGTTGTAACAGAAGTTAAAACAAAATAAATAAACGCATGCAGAAAGTAAAGACACCGAGATTTAACGTAGTTCAACCGTACGGTCTACGTCCACGGGACCTCTTTTGGTCAAACAAACATGTTTCATTAATAAATCACAAGTTACAATATCAATGGATTTACACAAGTAAAGACTCCCTCTTGACTTCGACGCCTTGATGATGAACTTCTTAATGAACTTAGGTTTGGCAAGCTCCTCTCGACTTGCAACGTTCTCTCTCGAGAACTATACCTTCTTCTTCTGAAGAATGAATAAAACAATAAACAACCAAAAACTCTTCCTATCAAAGATTAAAACAATAAGCATAGCGGAAGCTTACTGCAGAAATACATGGATTATCAGATTTCCTCTGTTACTGACTTCTGTTGCAGCATATCGTCAATCTGTTGTAGCAAAACCTGACAGCTCGAAAATATTCAACCAATTCCTTGTTTTCAGCTCTGTTTCTCGCTCTTGTTCTACACTCATTTTAGACGTGTGAGGTTTTCTATATATGATGAATTAATTGTCTAAACCTCCACAAGGTAATCCGTGCTTGAGTCTTTTATGGAATGACTTTGTCTCCAAGCAAATCTTTAAATAAGACAACTTTCCTTTTGAAATAAGATCACCTCAAATCAAGTAATTAAGGAAATGCCAATTTGCTTTTTCAACTCTCTTGTAAATATGGTAAACCTGTCAATCAAAGTTTTTCAAACATATATGCATATACCATAATTACGTTTAGACAACACATAATTTTGGCAAAACACAAGCCAATTAAAATCACAGCTCTTGTTGCAGCAAGGGTGTAGCAAGGGGCGTAAAAAGCTCCCCCTTTGGCTTTGTTTTGGCAAAATTGCATATTAGAGTAACACACTTGAGATAAAAACTTGTAATCATTAGTGTAACTACATAAGACAGAGCCAATGAAAACATATCACTAAACATATCAGAATAGAGACTAAAACAACCAAAATAAACAAACTATATCAGAGCAAGGATAGGAAAAAAACAAGATAAAAGTTCAGAATCAGAGCATAAGAACATCAGAGCAAAAAATAGCAAAAACACAAGATATAATGATATAATCCCAATTATCTCCCCCTTTTTGTCAAACAAAGGCAAAGAGTTAAGCATCTGGTGGAGCCGGAGGACGGATGGTAGCAAGAATCTGGTGTTGCCTTTGTAGAATCTGAGCTTGAGATTGCTGAAGTGCGTCTTAACCTGCTGCAGCGCAGCTTGGACCTGTTGTAACAATATCCGCACATTAGCACTTGAGTTGGGGGCACAGCCTGGGCCAGCAGGTGCTGTAGTACCATATTCCCCCTGAACATCAGCTCCTGCTGCAACAGAAACGGGAACTGTAGTTCGCTCCCCCTGAGTACCTGTTTGGATTTTGCCCTGCAAATATGTCCTAGAAAAACACAAAGGAGAAGGAAATTTCAGTTATGAAACATCAGCATAAAGTTATAACTGCTCTAGCTCCTGCTGCAGCACTTGTTCATTAGACAGAAAAACTTTGCTGCGACAAAACCATGAGTTATTCATCTTTAATGCAACAAAAACATAAATGAAAGATAGGCAAAATTTGTGCTACAGCAAATTATGACCAGACTTAGTGTCAAAAACTTGGTATATGAGATTATGCTGCAACATACATCAACTAAATAAATTTCATACTTTGACGTTCAACCCTCAAGATTCTTTTGACCCTTAAAAAAATCAGAATTAAAAACAAACATATTCGTATGAATATGAACTTTGAGTCACCACTCGAATTTTTACTGATCACATGCATAAACCAAACAAGAATTTCAAGAGTGGACCATGTGTTTGTGTGTTTCATGTACAAGTCAGTCTAGACGGTCCTCAACATCCATCACACCAGGTCAGATTAGAAGCAATACTTGTTCCAACATACCTGGTCCCTTATTCACTCCTGCAGGATTTTATATAAAACCATCTTTCAAACAAGAGTTTCAAGATTTTTTTTTTTTGTTGTATAGTGGCTTTCACTCTAGAACCATTCTTTGTGGTCTTAGGTAGCCCTTTCCGTTCCAACTTCTGCTATAATATCCTGCATTTGATTTTTTTCCCTTTTGGCCAGGTGAATAGAATTCAAAAATGAATCTCAAAGAGACTTCTCTTTGTTAGATCCCCAGTCGTCAAACAAGTTCACAATCTTTTCCTGTTGAGACTTCAATCTAAGATTCATCAGAATGACAAGTACATGATGTGCATTGATAATAAGGTTCCACAAATGAAATCACTAGTTGATTTATTCATATAATTTTCAATACTCTAGTGATGAACCAATGCACATACACATAAACCATTATAACTTATAGAGAACAAATGGCTAAGGCTTTTCTCAAGGTCGCAAACCTTACAGAGTCTAGTGCCTTAGTGAAGATATCTGCTAGTTGATTTTCTGTTGCAACATAGTTTGAAACAACATTTTTATGCTCTACTGGACAAGGTAAAACTGATTTGCTTACCCATATTTGTTTCACTTTTTGTTGCGACAAATTTGTTTCCATTTGTGATGGCCTCCTAAAATCATCATGAACAAAAGGTTTAGCAAACTTACCTCTTTTCAGCATGTCAATGTACCTGTAGCATCGTGGTCTGATGTGTCCAAGAGTGTGGCAAAAATGACAAACTGGAATGAACTTCTTTTTCTTAAGTTCTGAAATTTTACTCTTTGCTGCAGCTTTTGTTGCAACACCAGTTATGACAGCAGTAGTCTTGTCATTCTATTTTGTTGCAACAGATTGTTCCACCTTTGGTTTTTCAGCTTCTTTGACAAACACAGTTTGACTTGTTGATGCTCCTCCTTGATATCCCAATCCAGTATGATCCCAGCAAGACTTTTGAATGGATAACATATAATCAAGTTTATTCGTACCTGAGTTCATCATCTTAAAGCCTCGCTGAATCTGTGACAGTTTCTGCTGCAGCATGTCGGCTTTTTGCTGCAACTCAGCCTTTTCCTTTTCAAGTTCGAAAATCTTGGTTAATTGATCTTGATTCACCCTACACACGATCAACCATTTTTAGTACATCGTTTTGTAGGTCCTTATAAACTTGTCTTCTTCTTCATCACTGTCCAATTCGGAATCAGTTTTACCATATGTCATACTCAATCTCATTGCTGATGTTATTGCTAATTCTGCTGTAGCGGGTTCAGTTTCTGTTTCAACATCTGTCATAGAATCTGTCTCAGCATCTGTCACAGTATCTGTCTCAGCATCTGTCACAGCAGCATCTGTCACAACATCTGATTGCGCTGCTGGAGCACAGAACGCAACATAGTTGCTCATGTGCTCTTCATCACTGCTACTACAACTTTCTGATTCTACATCACTCCATGAGGCATTCATGGCTTTCTTTTTCCTTTTCAACGTATTGGCACACTCAGATTGAATGTGACCAAATCCTCCACATTCCCGACATTGAATTCTTTTATTCTTTTTCTTTCCATCATACATTTTTTCATTCTGCTTCTTGGAATTTTCAGTATTTGCTGTAGCATGAGGATTTTTGCCGAAGCTTGTGAATCTCAGACCTTTAGTTTGATTCTTCCATTTTTTAGATATCTTTTTTAAATTCTTTGTTAGAAGGGTTAGAGATTCTGTCAATTCATCATCATCAGAAGGATCTTCATCCTCTCGCTTTTGAATTTCTGCTTGTAATGCAACGCCCTTTTTTTCTGCTTAAATTTTATCTCAAAGGTCTGTAGAGACCCCATAAGTTCATCAAGCTTCATGGTATCCACATCATTTGCTTCTTTGATTGCTGCAACCTTAATAACAAATATGTCTGGAAGCGACCTCAATGTTTTTCTCACCATCTTTGAGTCTGAATATTTTTCTCCCAGTGCAAAAGCTTCGTTTGCTATGTCACAAAGCTTAGCATTAAATTCAGCAATGGTTTCATCCTCGTGCATCCGCAATTCTTCAAACCTTGTTGCAAGTATTTACAATTTCGATACTTTTACTGCAGCAGTACCTTCATATGCCGTTTGCAAGATTTCCCAAGCTTCTTTCGCTATTTCACAAGATGAAATAAGCTTGAATTGATTCAGATCCACATCATTAAAAATAACATTCAACGCCTTTGAATTGTTGGTGGCTACCAAGTCTTCAGCTTTGGTCCATTGCAATTCAGATTGCTTTTCAACAGTGCCTTCAGCAGTTGTGGCAGTAGGGTGTTCCCATCTACTTAACACAACTCTCCAAGTAGCTTCATCAATAGCTTTAATGAAAGCTTTCATCCGTACCTTCCAGTATGAATAGTTTATGCCATCGAGAAGAGGTGGTTTATTGATTGATCCGCCATCACGCAGAGTGTCCATATCTGCAAAAATAACCAGAAAAACTCTTCCAAAGATCTAACTGAGTCAGTTCAGTAACCCGCTCTTGATGCCACTTGATAGTTTCTAGTTATTAGCTTGTTGTAACAGAAGTTAAAACAAAATAAATAAACGCATGCAGAAAGTAAAGACACCGAGATTTAACGTGGTTCAACCGTGCGGTCTACGTCCACGGGACCTCCCCTGGTCCAACAAACCTGTTTCATTAATAAATCACAAGTTACAATATCAATGGACTTACACAAGTAAAGACTCCATCTTGACTTCAACACCTTGATGATGAACTTCTTAATGAACCTAGGTTTGGCGAGTTCCCCTCGACTTGCAACGTTCTCTCCCGAGAACTATACATTCTTCTCCCGAAGAATGAATAAAACAATAAACAACCAAAAACTCTTCCTATCAAAGATTAAAACAATAAGCATAGCGGAAACATAAATAAGCTGTCTGTTTCACAGCCTGTTGCAGCAATACATGGATTATCAGATTTCCTCTATTACTGACTTCTGTTGCAGCATATCGTCAATCTGTTGTAGCAAAACCTGACAACTCAAAAATATTCAACCAATTCCTTGTTTTCAGCTCTGTTTCTCGCTCTTATTCTACACTCCTTTCAGACGTGTGAGGCTCTCTATATATGCTGAATTAATTGTCTAAACCTCCACAAGGTAATCCGTGCTTGAGTCTTTTATGGAATGACTTTGTCTCCAAGCAAATCTTTAAATAAGACAACTTTCCTTTTGAAATAAGAACACCTCAAATCAAGCAACTAAGGAAACGCCAATTTGCTTTTTCAACTCTCTTGTAAATATGGTAAACCTGTCAATCAAAGTTTTCCAAACATATATGCATATACCATAATTACATTTAGACAACACATAATTTTGGTAAAACACAAGCCAATTAAAATCATAGCTCTTGTTGCAGCAAGGGTGTAGCAAGGGGCGTAACAAAAACTATTAGATGACTTAATGAAAATTAATCTTAACCCTTTATTTCCAAACCATACAATTTCCTTTAATTTTTATTTTTCTCTTTCTTCTCCATCTCCCCTCTCTTTTCTCTCTTATATGACTGAAAAATTCACCGTTACTCAGATGAATTTCACAAAGATCTAACTTGCATAATACTTATCATTACTCCTTGTTTATGCATTTTAGTAAGGGAGAATGCCAAAAACCCCCATGTGTTTAACTATAAATTCCAAAGTCCTCCATGTGTTTTTAGTATTACTTAGATTACCCCATGCCACCCACATCTGCCAAACAAGTCTTAAGCCTTGAGTGTATTTTAGTCTGTTCATATTCTAAACCAAAAAAACCTTTGACCATAAAAAAATATTCATAACCACCAACTCCCACAGTCCCACCTCTCCCATCGAAATACCACACTCCACCCCCCACACAACTTCTCCATTTTCTTGTAGCCTCCTGCGGAATACCAACTCCGCCCTCCCCTATCTGATCCCACAACCTAGTACTTCTTGCTTCTCACCTCTAATCCCCAGTTGCCCCTAGGAATACTACACCCTAACACCCCACTGCCCCATCTAAACACTCTACCCCCTTCGAATACCATACATCCACCCCTTGGAATACCATACTCTAACACCCCTATCTGATCTATGTAATGAGTTCCACAGATCAGTGAACACGGCCTAACCAACATACACGTAGAAGCGCTTGCATGCGAAATATGGCTCACTATCTTGAAGAATACGTGGCATAACAAATGACACTCTGTTATAACAGAATAGGATGGAATGTAGTGAGGAGTGAGTGAAGAAACATGTGAGCAAGGAGAGAGAAAGTTATTATAAAAAAAGGCAGTGCATAGTGATCAAATGGGCTAGTGCTAAAGTTTATTTTTTTAGTCATTTCTTAAAGGTGGTTCCTCCATAACCAAGCATTGTAAGTTCTTTCAGTAAAAATATCAAACACTTAAGCTTCATTCTCCATTTATCTCTACTTCACTTTGCAATTCTTTTGCGCATACTATATATCAGAAACACTTTCATTAAAATCTCACACGGCCCCCACCCCCATCTGTGTGAGTGTATTTTTCGTCTGAATGCGTAATTTCTTTTTTGGGTAAATGTATAATTTAATCCATTATCTTTGATGTAATTTTCACTTTCATCTATTATCTTTCAAAATGAACCTTTTAGACCATTATCTTTGGTGTAAATGACACTTTCATCTATTATATTTCGAAATGAGCATTTTAGTTCAATATGTTTCACATTAGTGACGCCGTTAGTCCAATATGTTTCCTCCAATATGTTTTGAAATTATGATGGTGTCACTGATGTGAAACACATTGGACTAAAAGGTTTATTTCAAAAAATAATGATAAAAGTGTCATTTATACCAAAGATAGTGGACTAAAAGGTTTATTTTGAAAGATAATGTATGAAAGTGTCATTTATATCAAAGATAATGGACTAAATTATACCTTTACCCTTTTTTTTTTCCTTTTTCTGCTAAGTATGTGTGAGCATTTATTTGGTCTGAGTGTGTATTCTTGTTTTGGAGGCTGAGAGGTTATGAGATTGAGAATCACAGAATGAGAGAAAATGAGTGTTAGATTGGGTAACTATTTTTTGAGTGTTTCTAAACATGAAAAGACAAAATTACCCATAAATCTTAAGACTTGTTTGGCACAAGTGTGTGCCATGGGGGAATCTGGGTATTATTAAAAATACATGGGGGTGTTTGGGATTTATAGTTAAACACATGGGGTTTTTGGCATTTTCCCATTTTAGTAATCTGATATGGAAGTGTACTTGTTTGTTATTGTTAAGATAATTGGGATTTTATTCTAAAATCAATTGATATTAAGTAATAGTCCAGGATCTTATAGGTGATTTAAGAGTTTATAATTTTTTTTACGTAGGACAAGTGCATATTCTAATATTTTCCTTCACGTGTGATTTGATTTAAAAGGGGGTCACATGTGAAAAGACCAGCACCTGGAACACACATAGAAGATGAATAAGACTACACCGTTCATTCTAAAAGCAATTGATATTAAGTGATGTAGCCCAAACCCTTATAAGATGATCCAAGAATTTATAATTTTTCTATGTAAGACAAGTGTATATTCTAACAATTATCATTTTAGACTCTTTACAATATAAGGCCACCATTCATTGTAAATTGCCTATGATTTTACTTGTTTAAAATGACAAATCCAAAAATCAATTTTGTCCCAAATCATGGCAGTTTTACCATTTATTATTTTATGTTTAACTGAGGAAAAATAGTTCATATAGTCCCCACTGTTTTCCATTTTCCCAAATCAGTTCCTATTATTTTAAGTCACCCAAACTAGTACTCAATGTTTCAAAAACAGTCCCAAATTATTCCCTGACATGTAGTAGAAGAAGAACAAGGAAGAAATAGAAGAAGATAAGGATAAGAAAAAGAATAAGAAAAGGAGAAGTAATTTGAATCAAAGAACGTGAGTTGCAGTAGAAGCAGAACAAGGAAGAAATGGAAAAAGATAAGAGTAAAGAAGATAAGGATAATAAAAGAATAAGAAAAGGAAAAATAATTTAAATTAAAGAAGGGTATATATGCAATTCCCTTATAAAATTTATCCATTCCTTTTATTTCTTTCTTAATCCAAACAAATAAAACACATAATCCTGTATAAATCTCTCTTTTTATAAAATTATCCAATCCAAATATAATATTATCCTCTCATCTCCTTTATTAAACTTTTGCCCTAATCCAAACAAACAAGTTTTGTCCTATTTCCATATCTCCATGCCAAGAGAAAGAAACTTGAGAAATAGTGAGACGAGAAATGCTAATATTTTCAATGATGTGATGAACCTCCAGGGCAATAGTGTTGGAAGAAATAGTAAAATATTCTCACCTTTAAGTGCTCTTTCTTAGACCAAACAAATATTAGAATGTTTCGTTCGTACCAAAGCAATGAATCTAAGTAATCTTTTAAGTCTTAAAGAGTTTGATCTTGTGGTTAATAGCAACATGCTATAACAAACTTGAACCAAATTATTATGACAATCATGAGTATTACGAATTATTATCATTACCAATTTACCTTCACATTTGTAAAATTAGGGTTTGGAGTCTCTTATCTATTTTTTCTCACATTTACTAGATAAGGTGTATTTTAAACCATGAAACTTAATCTTTTTAAATCCAAGTCCGTACAAATGTTGCTCTTGAACCCCAAAAAAGTGTAAAAGTGTCTCTCCACTTAATTAATTTAACTCTTGTACTCTCTGTTTGTCAATAATACATTTTTTTTTTCCTTTTAGTGTTTATTGTTGTCCTTTTCGGTATCAAGGTACATATATATATTGACACATGATTATGTGAATTTCAATTCACTAGATCTACTTATAAGGTTTTGAAGACTCTGAATTTAGACTCCCCCTATAGATGCATACAACTAAGCAAGCATTTGAATAACCCATGAGGTTGAATTACAACCTCCACATAACATTTCAACTTATCATTTAAAAGTCCTTCAAATCAAATTAAACCAAACAAAAATCAAACTGGGTCTTATCCTGCTAAGTGGGGTCGGCTAATTCAAAGTTCTTTAAAGCCAACAAAAATACTAGTGTTTAAATTTTAAAGCACCACATTAACCCACATTACATATATCAAACAAATAATAGACATGACCAAAACATTAAACATTGTTCTTCCATGAATACCAAACAAATATACTGAATTCCTCGCTTAAGCAAAATCACAACACTTGCTCAATTAATGTATCTGCAAATGATAAACGAAAGAAGAGTGAGCACAAATTGATCAATAAGCATGACTTATTCCTAAAAATAATTAAGTGTAATTGAAGCTTTTGAGACTCATAGTCAAAGAAAAAATTATAACAGAAAACTCAACAAGAATCTATGAATGCTAACGCTTACCCTGACGAATCAGTCATTCATCTCATTTCCTTACAATCGGAATTTTCAAATCTCTCTTTTTAGATGTACAATATCAACAGAACAATGAATGAAAAATCCAATGCATCAATCTCAAGATGCCAGTATGAACAATTCAAATAACATTTACCTGATTTCATAGGGAAATTTGTGCAAATAGTCTTTATTATTTTTCTAAAATTTTAAATTCAGTACCTATTGTTTAAAATTAGCCAATTTAGTTCGTATTATTTCCAAAAAAATTTAAACTCATTTTTATTGTTCAAAATAAGCTAATTTTATACCTATTATTTCCCAAGAAAAAAGTTTTAATTTAATCTCTAATTGATTCAATATTGTAGTCTAGAATATCATTCTAAAATCTTTCAGCAGACAAACATAAAAACCCCTTCTCTGAGGCCTTGCTTCGAACATGTAATGTGCAGAAATAAAAACATATTTTTTCATAAGCAATAACTTCTTCCTATGAATTTCTTTGTCCATTAGCGATCTTTAAGGCAAATTCAGGAAACCAAAAAAAAAAAAAAAAACATGCATCTTAAAATATGTTAAAACATTTTGCGTGCAAGTAAAATACCTGAGCAAAAGCTGCAAAAGCTTAACTATGTGTCGAATAAGAATGTCACGTCATTCATATTTAAGAAATGGGCGAAGGACATTAATGGAGTTAGGATGGTCCCACTCCAATGACTCCCACCATTCTTTTTCTATTGAGCTTAACATGATCTCTTCAAGAGAAGGAAGAGGAAACGGTTGTCCATCGATGAGGGAAAGATAGAGAGGCAACCGACTCAGCTGTCTACACTCGATAACTCAAATACTCTGGATGGAATCACAAATCATGATTCCGTTGCAGATGTTCTTCACTTCTAGCAGATTAATTAGCCTCAAATAACGTAATCTTGGGAATGGAATAGTTGGTTTTTCATCTACAGAGGGATTAAAGAAAGGCAATCTCTCTAGCTTTGGACAATTATTTATACGGATAACCTCAATGGAATCACAACAGTTAATTGATCCCTTATAGATGCTCTCCAATTCTGGCATATCACCCAACAAGATCATTCTCAACTTTGGGAATGTGATAATATTTGTGTATTTGTTGTTGTTGTTGCTCCTACTTGAAGTTGAACCCACACCCTCATCTTCTTCATCATCAGCGATTATCTCCTTCATTTGATCACAAGAATCGATTGAAATGAACTCGAGGTTTTGAAGGTTATTTGCTAGTAACTTATGTGGGAACAAATTCATGATTTTGTCACATCCATAAATCCACAACTCTTTAAGAGAGGAAAAGGTGCCACGTGGAGAAAGTGCAAGAGCTCTTTCTTCCCATTTGAACCAACTAATGAAATTTTCCAATTTATTTAGGGACAACTTCTTAAGATTCTGTAGCGCTCCCTCATTGTTGGAACTGGTAGAGATCTTTATAATGCTTTCTATTTCATTACATTGTTTAATGGAGCAGCTTTTAAGGTATATCGATGGGATAAAATCCAACAAGCAGTCGCTCAAGCCTTTACATTCTCTAATATCAACGAACTCAATGTTCTGTGGCACATCTCTACTTGTTTCAAAGACAAATTCCTTAAAGTAGATCGCAGGTCTAGAAGAGAATTATTCTGCAATCGGAGCACAAGTATCACCACCTGCTTTAATTCAATAGAAACTGAGTGGGGGAGATTTGTTAAGCCAGTTTGGATTGAACATCTGATTAACCCTACCCTCAAATTCTTCTAATAGTTTCAACCTCTCAACTTCTTCTACTTGTATTTTTATGTGGGGTGGGAGTCGCATGCACTCAAGATGGGAAAGTCGAGGTAATAACCCTCTTGGGAACTCTATTAGCTTTTTTATGGACAAAATATTCAAGCATTTGAGTTTGACCAAATATTCCATGCCATCGGCTACTTCTTTAATTTGAGTCAAACTAATGTCCAACTCCATTAGTGCCTTGAGCTTTCTAAGGGTGACACGTAATAGAGTTTTTCACAACCCCCGAGCAACAGTGCAGTGAGATTCTCTAACTCCGAGATGGAGTCTGATAACTTCTCAATATCAGTATCTCTTAAATCCAAAACTCGTAAGCCACACATGTGAGCAAAGAAAGAATCTGGAATTAACACTGAAGGATTATTTCTCAAGATCAGCGTTGAGAGTCGAGGACATTTGGGGGATGAGCCTTCGAGAATTTCATATACATCGTTCTTCATCAAGGAAACCCTTTCTACATCCTCTTTGGAGGGGGGTAGGATGACGGGAGAGAGAAAGGAAAGAGCAATGAAAAGATGAGATTTTGTTTTTTATATAACAAAAAAGGGGTGGGGGGTTTATATATGTTGTAAATTTTTTTTTATTCATTAATTATTCTTTTATATTTATAATATATCACCTATTTTTTTTATTCATTAATTTTTTTGATATTCATAATATGTCACCTAATTTTTTTTATTTATTAATTATTTTTTTTATATTCATAATATGTCACCTATTTTTTTCATTAATTATTATTGTTAGATTCATAATATGTCACCTAATTTTTTTATTCATTAATTATTTTTTTTTTATTCATAATATGCCACCTTTTTTTTAATTCATTTATTTTGTTTTTTTAAAATTCATAATATGTCACATAATTTTTTTTTATTCATTAATTATTTCTTGGTCTTACATAATTTAATACTATCTATCTTTTTTTTTTTCCTTTTCAGCTATGGAGAATGCAGAAGGAGGTTTCAGGGGTCGCAATTTCACAATTGAAGAAGATATTGCTTTATGTCGTGCTTATATTGCAATTAGTGAAGATCTCCTTGTCAAGATAAACCAAACATCGGCAACAATGTGGAATCGAATCCTTGAAAAATTCCATGAATGCTACCCCTTTGTTACTCCAATGGAAACACGAACATCGAAAAGTCTAAAATGTCGATGGACGCCAATCAACCAAAAGTGCACCAAATTTGCAGAGTGTATTGCACAAGTAAATTTAAGACCAAGGAGTGGAGCAAATGCCGCTGATATGGTGCATTTTTTCAGGATAATATTATTTTTCTTACATTCATCTGCCATGATTACTTATAATATATATATTTTTTTTTACAGATTGCTGATACAAGACGATTATACTAAGCTGCGAAAAACTAAAATTTTCAACTCGATCATTGTTGGGCGATATTACAACACAGTCAAAAATGGAGGAAAATTATCGAGGTCCATTTATCTAAAAGTGCATGATGGCTGACACAGGTGCAAGTATGCCGCAACCTGAGTCTCCGGTTGATCTCGAGAACAACACTTCATTTTCTGTACAAAATGACACTCCTGATGAGTCGGTGCCTGAGACCCCAAGCGGGCCCTCATCTGCGAGGCCTATTGGAAACCAAAAAGCTAAAAGACTCAAAAAATGCAAGGACATTGCAAGTGAAATCCTCCAGCAAGGGAAAAATATGGAGAAAATGATGATGGAGTACAAAGAAAGTTTTGAAGAACAAAAAAATTTCAATATTATGTCCATGAAGACTTCTATCATCGAAACTCTAGAAAGAAGGGCGTGGATGATCGAACGACAAAAAGCAATTATGGCAAAAAGGATCTCCCGTTCGATAAACTTTGACGATGATGTCTATTGTCCCGATATGCCTTAATTATTTTTTCAAGTAGTAGATAATTATTTTTCAATTCAATGCTTTAATTATTTGTATTTGTATTTGTAGTAGATAAGTATTTTTCAATTCAATGTCATGTTATGCCTTAATTTATACCCTTGTCAGAATTAATTTATTTTTTGGTCGAAATATTCGTAAAAAAAATTATGATAATAAAAATAATAATTAAAAAAAAAAATTTAACCGGCGCAAAAAATAATGAGTAATCAAATTAGTATGCAAAATTAAATTAAACATAATATAGAGACTCAACTTAGTTAAGACCCTCATTGGAGTTAACTTTTTTTTAGAGACTCAAAAAAACACTTAAGGCATAAGTAGGGGCTCTAAATTACTCAGGCTCTCTATATTTAGAGATAGAGACTCTGAATTTAAAGCCCCTGCTGGAGATACCCTAAGGAATGATCATGTTTAATCACAAATTTTTCTTGAAAAATACAAACTTGGTAATCCGCCTATTTAGATAAACTTAGAGATGACAACGAATACAATAAAATTTGAAATTAATGGGTATCCAATCTGATAATAAATTTGATAATGGAACCGATAAAGTATTCGAGAGAATTTGATTTTTATAAGAAGTAATTGATGGATTATCAGATAGGTTTTAGTTTTATAAAATAACTATAGATAATCCGAAATTCGCTTATTAATTTATATATATATAACATCAGACAGAATTATTACTCATATCCTATCACATCAGACAGAATTATTACTCATATCCTATCACATTCTACTTTCTTATAATTTTCTCACTTTTTAAAAAAATTTACCCCACCATTTTTTACTATGTTGGCCAGCATGTGATATTAATTACTCAAAAACACAACTATGCTCTACTTTTCTCCAAAGGAATATCGCTGTTGTATTTTCAGATGCAGGCGCTTTGTGTTTTCTTGTTTTTGATAGAAAAGGACTGTTGAGTTGTAGTCCATAGCATATCAAGATGACCTACTGCATTCAACTTTACCAGATTTGCTTGAAGATAGTCATGCGATATTCTTCCAAGACATCAAATCCAAAGTTGCTTCTTGTATGATGTTAATGCATCTTCAACCGTCAATCACTTGTTATACTTGAAAGAGGTTCTTGGTATATATCAATTATGTCACATAAATAAATTATGAAATTTCAATGTGAGTATATAAAATCTAGAAATTTCGTTGATTTTATGACACAAGTCCATAATTCTTACGTGAGAGTAAAATTCAACATGTTCAGATAATGAAGGAAAAAAAAAAATTTATAAAATGAAGTAACGTTATCCAAGTTGTTCACAATCGCTTTAAAGAAAGTGTTGATACAACAATCTCCATTGTTGACATCTGACAACTTAATGATAACGTTATCCTCAATTTTTAATAATAATAAAAAAAAAAACTTCAGTGCAACTCCTCGATTTTAAATTTTTTTTTTAATACTTGAATTGATCATGCTATGCTTGACTTGTCAATAACCAAGTACAATCTCACAACCATTTTCTTTTTTTCTTTTTTTCAAACTTTTGACATCCTCGCCTAAGGGTAACTCCAACGAATACCCCAAATGCCTCCCTACTCGACATGTAGGGAGGGGATGGGTAAATTTAATCTCTAACAGATTTGTACCTCATTCCTTAAATTGTAGGGGATCTCTATACCCATTTTTAATTTCTCTAGATGTCGAAAGTAAAACACCGTCTCCTAAACACTGTTTAACAATTTTTAATTATAGTGTAGTCCTTTTTTTGTGGCTAAACTAGTTTAGTACTTTCTATTATTATATTTAGAGATTTAATGTTTATTTAGTTATAATTTAATATGTTGACTTTTTAATTACACTAATTGTCTAACATTTTTTAATTGCATTTTACTGTACTAAAGGTTATGGATTACATTAACTTTTTTGTTGCACTATATTATTGTAATTTTTATTAATTAAAATAAAACGAAAATTTTAAAAATAAAAATTAACACGAGAAAGTTTCAAAGTAAATAATCAAAATTAAAAGTTATTGAAATTTTTTTAAATTAAATAATAAAAATTAACATTTATATTAGTAATTAAGAATAGAATGTCATCGAAAAAAATAAACATATAAAAAAAGTATTAAAATGATATATTTAATGAAATAAAGAGAGAATACTGAGATGAAATAAAAACACGTACTATGTGTCTCCCATTGGTACCTCCAAAATGAAAAAAAAAAAAAAAAAAATTACTAAGGAAATTTAATATCAACTAAATTACCTGACAAATTTACTGAACGCATCACTCATCGTAAATTGTTGGGAATCTGTTGAATGCGCAAACCTTATTGACTTCTTGTTCGAACGGGCCCACTTTATCAACGCTTTGAATATTTGGGATGGTGGGTGATTGCTGAGCAAAACTCTTCAAATTTTAAAAAATTTAAATGATCGTCAATCTCTCTAATACATAGAATAAGTCCTTTATGTGAGTGTTATTTCGATCACTCAGACTTTTTGAAGGACTTTCGATTGCTTATTCTATTCAAGATTTTTTCTTAACAAGATAAAGAACTTTATGGAAGAAGACAGAAGAATATGCAGAGGAGTCGCAGTTCTGAGGTACGATGGGTCATGCTTAAGAGATAAAAGAAAATTGCCTTTGAGAAAAATATGTTGCCTATGAAGCTTTACTTGTATATAAAATGTTTGTCTGATGATTCGAGAATTTTAATTAAGTTCAGAAAGACAAAAAAAAAAAAAAAAAAAAACGAGAGGATGCATGATTCTAGTGAGTTGTCTGAAAATGTTTATTGGCCTTCTTTTGAGTCGTAAAAGAATCATCTGTAGAGGAGATAGAACTCGATAAAAATGAATAGTATTATCAAAATTATATAGTTTAATCGATTTTAGTTTAATTTGGTTTATATATATTTTTTTAAAGAAGCATTCAAATTGAGTTATATTAGAAAATATATAAAAGATAATTCTCCTCTATTATTTTGGAGAATTTAATTAATCGTCTTTTATGAATTCTGTGTTTTTTCAAAAGGATTTTTTTTTCAAATTTTTTATTACCATATGCTTATATCCTTAGAAGTTGTTGTTCAATTGAAAGAATGTCACACATACAAAACTTTAGTTTTCCTGACTTCCTGAGGTATAACCTTCGTCACGAGGTTAATGGCTTAGCTAGTTCTTCGAGCTTTCTATAAGCTTTCTCTTTATAAAGAGATAGTAAGGGCGGTACAAAAGATTGTTCTGTTCTGAAAAGCTGAGTTTTTCAGTTTGCTTCCCCTATGCGGTCAACCTTCTCACCAATCGACATCCTTTCTTTTGATAGAATATATCAATACCCGAGCTCTAGCTTTGTTTTGCGTTCTTCACCGGCGTGAAACACAATTATAGTCAGATGAGTGAGGCCCATTACAAAGGCAACCCAAACGACTGCGAAATAAAAAGTAACAAATCCCACATGTGGTTTTGCGAAACGGGGCAGAAACCACTCAACCAAGGGACAACTATCGAAATAAGCTCATCGATAACCAACAACCTAAATTAAAACGCATTTTCGATTAGAGATATAACAAACAGTTAAACAAAATTAAAAAAAATAGAAAATACATAGATGCGGAGGTGAACTATTGGAGTCACCACCAACAGTAGCTCTAAACAAGAGAAAGAAATTGTAACGATTACATCTTGAATTATTCGGGAGTTACAAAGTACAATAGAAGAACCTATTTATAGGCTACAAATCTTGTTGAACAATAATATAAAAGTTGACTAATAGAAATCCTAATCAAATAAGAAAACTTCCTTAATTTTAGCCTAAATTAATGCTCCGCATTATTCTGAACTCTAATTTACTTCAACACAACCAAATGAGAAATCCAAATATTTATGTGTACCAACTCAAGTGATTTTCAAGATACATTCAGATGACAACTTACATTTCCATCAGTATTTAATATCTCCTTATGACGTTATGATGCTACGAGGAACGTAAATCTGATTTGATAATGCAATGCAGCATCATAGTACAACACTTATAGGGTGCTCCTTTTCTTCCACAACCAGATGATAAGTGCCTTCTTGAATCACCATCAAACCATCTTCATTAGCCTTGGCAAGATGCTCACAAGGATCAACAACAAATTCAATTTCACTTCTTTCCCCTGGACTTAGACTCACACTCTGGAATCCGATCACCTTCTTTCCTGGCATCTCGTTTCTAATCTTGTCCTGCCGTACAAACAACAACACTGGATGCCTACCAACCATTCCCCCCTGGTTTTTAATTCCCACGATAGCCGAGAACTTGTTATTCTCACAGGATTGTTTTTCGATTTCTGATACTGATAATTCACCAACAGGAGAGTTTTGAACTTTCTTGGTAAGAAATGAGTGATCAAACTGGAGTTTGCTTTTGCTAACAGAGACAAACTCGTAAGAATAGTTAGTGTAGCTAAGGCCATAGCCGAATTCAAAGACTGTTTTCCCGGTGTAGAATCTATAGGTACGTCCAGGATAGCCTGTCGATGGATCAGGACGCATCCTCATGTCTGTCATTGGTATCTTAGTAAAATCTTTCGGATACCAAGTGACAGGTAATTTACCTCCTGCAATGGTAGCACAATATAGATTATCTAGGGTCGTGATATTGTATTTAAAGACAAGACGTTAGAAAACTACCTATAAACTGTACCTGGATTGTGGTCACCAAAAATGATTTCTGCGACTGCTATTCCTCCGGCTTCTCCTGGATAACCAGCCCACAATATGCTTCCGATCTTTCCATCATCTTTGGCAAAAGATATATCAAGTGGTCCTCCATTTAGCAGCACTAATACAACTGGTTTCTTTGCAGCTTGTGCCACTCTTGTGATGAGACTTTCCTGCTTCCCAGGGAGCACTAAATCCGTTCGATCATGTTTCTCCCTCTCCTGAGTTTGATCCAATCCCATAACGAAAATTACATAATCAGCATTTTTCGCTACAGCCACTGCTTCATCAATTGCCGCGTTACTACAATTGACATCAGCACATCCTTGGTGATATAAAGGGTTTTTCACATAGCTTTGGAGTGCTTGAAGCACTGTAATGTTTTTGCAAGGTAGACCTTCATAGTTGCCGAAAAATATTTCTGAGGTATTTGCATTGGGGCCGATCACAGCAAGCTTCATCGCTTTGTTCTTTGACAGTGGCAAGAGCCCGGCAGAGTTCTTCAGGAGGACAATGCCGTTCCTTGCAGCTTCGAGAGCTAGGTCCAGGTGTTCTTTAGAACAGACCTCATCCGGCCCAATGTTACCGAATGCCTGTTTCTTTGGATCGCCGTTTAACAGTCCTAGCCTCATTCTAACAGAGAAGAGATTGTAAACTGCTCTGTCTATTTCAGATGCAGACAGTTTTTTCTGCAGAATTGCCGATTTTGTATACTGCTTCAAGTAAGATCCGCAGTTCACATCCATTCCTGATAAGATATTAGTTTAAACAAAACAATTGTTATATTAGTCAAGTCTACCAAATGAAAACCATATCGCCGATGCAATTATTTAACATATGATCATGGTTGCAATAATCACAAAATATATGATGCCTCTAAAAATTGAAAACGACTATGTGATGGAACTATTTGTATCATATTCAATTATATGAACCCACAGGCCATTAGCTAAATGATCAACTCCTTAGTTTTCCAAGTGATGAACCATTAACCTTTTGTCCGAATGGACGTGCTGCCAATTTTCCTCTCTTTTCGTCTGCAAGATGCTTAGCATCCAACTCGAGGGCGGATGCAGTTCAATCCATGCATTTTCAAGCTACAAAATAAGTTAAACCCCGTGGAAAAAAATGTATATTTGTGAAATTATGTGTTATAGTCCCTACTATGAAAAAATTCTAAATCTGCTCTTATGCAACTCCTGGACTGAAAAGAACAACAAAAAAAGTGCACACAAAGGGAAAAGCATGTGAATATTCTGTGGCTGAGATGAAATATTCTTTTAGCTGACCCAACCTAATGCAAAAATAAGGAAAAACAAGATCTAACAACCAGCTTTAAGAACATCAACAACTGCATCTTCTGGTTCTTTCACATATCCTTGGTCATCATGGATAATGGCAACAGCATCGCAGTCTGACACAATGTACCTTAACACCAAAGAATGATAAAAGTTCAGCTGTAATCAAAGTTATTAGATCTCTTTACATAAGATTTACTTAATTCTTAATTAAAAAAATTACCCTTGAAAACCCCATTCTTGACGAGCAGTCTTCGTCAAGAAATTATAATCAGCACAACTTGGTACACTGTTAACACGATTATAGGCACACATTAAGCCCGTAGCTTGTCCTTCTTGTATGCAGGTCTTGAATGGTGGCTGAAATGTATCTGCCAAATCCTGCTTAGTCACCTGAAAAGAGAACATAACATCAAGTAAAGATAAATAAATGGATCGAGCTAAAGGCAAGTAAAGGGTGAGTCCCATGCGTCAATTTGTGGATCGCAGAGCCTTTTTTATAGGGCAGGGCCGGAAAATAGTCAAAAGACGAGTAAGTGAAGATGCGCCACAGAATGTGATCTGCTATCTTTGAACTAAAGCACTCAATTATAGTCGATTGAGAATAGATAACTGGGGAATTTTCAAATCGTCAATCAGAAAATTAGGATAATCTAGTAGCTCCTTCAGAAATGCCTCTTGGGTAGATAAAATTCTTCTGTGTTTCTACGCTTTCAGAAAAGTACGTTTTCTGAAATGTTCATGTGCTTCACTAACATAGTGTTTTGCAATCCTAGTGCTGGAGAACTCTTGTTCAACTTGTAATTGTATTTTGACAAACTGAAATGCACTCCTACGCGATAAATCTTTCTAAAGAGTAAAAAAAGGATTCACACAAGGCAAATAATGAAGAGCAGTGGCTATGGACAGTAGCTCTTTAGGGCAGTCAGGTGGCTCCTGTTTTGTGCGCTGGACACATTTTGGGGTCTATCGTTTCCAATCTTACCTTACATTGCTATCTCTATGACTCGAATATGTGACCCCACATAACCTGGTGAAAACTTTACCAATATTGCGTCAAGGCTTCCCTCGAGACTCTAGCTCTTTGTTTCAGTTTATTTCAATTTTCTTTTTCCAGGAACAAAAATTCACTTTCCATTATTAACATTGAATTTCAATTTTAGCCTCCCCTTAAAATTGACATAAGAGGCAAGCTACAACCCAATCTCAAATTAAAGTAAACCAATATCCGTAGAGTACTTGAAACTTTAGACATGATCTCTTCAATAAACCAACAACATGTTAATATTGTAAGTCTTTAAAACGGCAGTTGCAAGTGAGTTCCACTCCATAACAAACCCAACAGAAACAAGAGCAGCTACTAATGAATATCACTCCACAACAACTCATACGAAATACTATAGACAGAAGTTCAAAATGGCTGCGCGTTTTGAAGAAAACAACATTGAAAAGTATTAAAAGTTAGTTAGAGACTTACCTTAGCATCAAAGATATAACGATTGACACCATTCCAGTTATCCAAATCATGAGCAGTGAAGTGCTTACAACAAGCCGAGGCTTGAATTTCACCATCCTTGAGCTGCCCTCCTTCAAAACTATCCCCTTGAATTCCTCGAACATACGATACTGCATATTTGCCTACCACCATTGGGTCTTCTCCAGGGGTCTCCTGCCCTCTTCCCCACCTGGGGTCCCTGAAAATGTTTATATTTGGTGCCCAATATGTCATCCCCAAGGCCTGGCCTTGATTGTACATTGCTCTAGCCTCTTTTCCAATAGCCTACACACACCAGCAAAACATTAATCTTGTTAATGACATTCAAAAGCAACACTCAAATGCTTGAATCGAGAGTTCATACTGTAAAACTTATCTGATCTTATCAATTGTTAGGTTTTTTTTTCTCGATTAAATCATGAATTTCCTAGAATAAAAGTATGCTGAATTATTCTATTCATATGCTGCACTGAATTATCTACCCAATTCTATGCTCTCTGCTATTCATAATATACTGCATTACATTCTTTTACACCTAACCCGATTAGAAAGAAGAGAAGTCTTGATGCAATAGTGGAATTGTTTTCATGTCACATGTACATTTGAATTGTGCATGGACATAAGCTCTTGCAAAATACAAATTAAAATTGAGCACAATTGACCCTATAGTGGTCCAACCATTTTTCAAACTCCACATACACCCACTCTTACGATTCAAATTCCAACCACCCACAGGCTATGCGAGGTAACCAAACAACCGGACTATCCCAGATTAATCCCCAAGAATGATTACCAATAATGAAAGTAACGTAACAAGAATATCTCCTAAAATATCACTTCTTGATTACCAATAATGAAATTAAGGTAATAAGAATATATCGTATAATATTACTTCTTAATTACCTTACTATTTTGTCATGCGTTCATACAATACGTCATCTTACAACAACGGCATAAAATACTTTTGCATACATTACTTGTATATATGGTCCTTATAGTTCTCACTTAAAATTTTTGTCTAAAATTTAACATTTTTGGCATGAGCGCAACATGTGCTATCAAATTGTAAATGGAATTTGGATCATAGCCGAAATTTTAGATGGAGTTTGGATCCAGAACTAACAATATTATACAATTGTAAGTATAGAGATTGAAAGGTTCATTTTTAAAATTTTGAAAACCAATTTGTCCTCTATCTTATAGTTAAGAGACCGTACAATTAATTTAACTAATAGTTTTTTGTTTCTTTCTTATTTTCGTAACAATCCAGCAAAAAACAACAGGAGAAAGAAATTAAAAAAAAAAAAAAAACAGGACTGCTCCAAAAAATGTGCCGTGGGCCCACAGTTATTTGTGCTACTGGTGAGACCCATACTCGGTGAGAGGACGGTTAAACCCTTCTTTTTAGCAAAATCCAAAATTGCATCATCTGATGATGCTTTAAGACTGTTACAACGTTCTAGTAGAGAACTTACAACAAAATCGTATGTAATTCCATTTGCAACGATTTTAATCTTTTTATAATAGTTTTAAATATTACAACGAATAAAAAACTAGCTTACCTGACTGATACGGTACCAGAGACGTTCATCAAAAGAAGCAGCAGTAAGAATAACCTGAGGAAAAATGGTGGCAGAAGTGATTGTTCCATTAAACCTAACACCTTTTCCATGTCTTGAAACGCCATGTAAAGCTTCTGACCACCATTGATAAGCAGAGATGCTCAGCCTAGGAATGGCAGGTGCAGTGTTAACAAGCTGCGAGATCTTCTCATCAAGTGTTAAACGTGAAACGAGGTCTTTAACCCTTTGAGATATAGGCAATTTTGTGTCACAAAATGGGTAGGCTTTTGTTGCAGGGTTGAGTTCATCACATGAGATTGGAGGTTGATCATCATTAGATGATGATGATACAACACCATGAAAGAATATTAAAGATGTTGTTAATATGGTGGTGATGAGTGTAAGCTTGTGGAGTTCCATTTTCTTTTTGTCAAGTGTTGAAGATGTGTGCAATGTGAATTGTTGGGCTTTTTAATGTGGAGTATGGTTTCTTAGGCAGGTAGCGACCTGATATGATAATTTGACCTGATAAAAATTGTTACGGATTCAAAAAGGAATAGGCCCAGGTGAAGTTGTGAGAGATTTGTAATTAAAAATACCTGCAATTTTTTTTTTTAAAGTAGTGAAATTTCGACAACTCTGTAAAGGTAGGCACAATTAACCTAATCACGTAAAACTTTATGTCGTGATTGTTTTTCTTGTTGCAATTTTTTTATTGTTCCTAGCATGAACAAAGTTTAAAGAATGAAGAAGTTGTCAATATGGTGATGATGAGAGCAAGTTTGTGGAGTTTCATTTTCTTTTGGGTAAGTGTCGAAGATGTGTGTAGTGTGAACAAAGAACTGTAGATAAAGGCCAAAAAGCTAGGCAAGTGCGTGATAATGGATGGGTGAGCATGGGCGGAGACGCATGGCGCTTAGTGGGGAAACTGGGGAACATGAAAAAGTCCCACGCGTAGGGGTCGGTAGAATGATGGGATAGTAATTTTTTTGTAATTACAGGTTTAGAGTTTGAATCGCAATTTTAATTTTATTGTGAAAAAAACAAAGAAGAAAACCCAAAGCTGAAATCACAAGCTTTCTTTCTATATTTTCGTTTGTCGTAGGCCCTTTTTAAAAAAAAAAAAATTCAAAGAAAATTTAAATCGTACAACACATTCCAAAATATGTCATTTATAAAAATTAATCTTAAAATCTCTCACACTCACAACGAGAAACGTACCATTAAAACAAAGGTCAAGTAGTATTTGTACGCGTTTTCAATACGTATATAAGGTTTAAAGGGAACTAATTTGTCTCTTGCTGCTTTGGAGTAGATCAGCTGGGAAGGTTTTGGCATTTAATTGTTTTTAACTTTTCATTAATTGTTAATGTTGGTATTGTCTCCTTAAGATAAAGAATCATTTAGTGTAATAGTTACACAAAGAGTCTTAAATTATTTTTTTCTGATTCAAATTTTCGATGCAGATTTTTAATAATTATCGTACTAGGATTATGAGTGTTTTTTAATACTTGAGTCAAATCCTATTTGAATTCTGTTAACTTTTTACTCAATAAATTCGAAGCCAAATACTAATATTGGCACATCCTATGTCTGGATTTCTAATTAATGTTGATAATATAGTTACTTAATCTTCATACTTACCACTACTAATAATTTTTTTTTTGGTACAATAGAGATCGAAACCGTAATTTGAACTCATGACCTCTGAGTATAACAAGTCATTGTTTGAGTATTTTATCCAATTTTTGGGAGTACCATTAATCTTTTTTATTAACGTAATTATGTTATTAGGAAAAGTTTTAACATTTATTTTGTCCAACCAAACAAGGTGCACTTTGTTGGGCTAGCCCACTAAGGTGCGGCCCAAATTATAGCCGAGTGTAGAGTGGTTTTATCAAGTTGGAGATCATTTCCTTTAGTTTGCCTTGCCAACATGCCAACATATATAGAATCCCTAAAATGAGGACATTTTATGATTCTGGTGCAATTGATCCGAAATGTTTAAATTTGTATTAACTGTAATAACAAGCTTAAATTATAATAAATTAAAATTAAATCTTTTAGAATCAAATAATAAATTAAAATTAAATCTCTTAGAATCAATGTGTCGTCATTTTTTCTTAATAGAATTAAGGTTGTATTTTATATTCAAGATGATACGGTATTTCAAACTCTATGAGAATAATGAAGTTCTTAGAGCAATATTGTTTCCTGTTGCTCTACCTAGTAGGATTATTAATGAATAGATAAGATTTTAAAGGAAAACAAAGAATGGGCATTGAGAGCCAATTGAAATTATTCCAATTGGAGGAGCTATACTCTACATTTATGCATGGTAGAAACTGTTTCTTCCGTATTTTGCAAAAAATCAACGTTTGGGTTAGTAGATGTCTTGGTAAACTTGAATTTTGATATACATATTTCTAATAACATGGCACTAGGATTATTCTTATTATTTTAATTGTTTATGATAAACTCTTTTTGAGAAATCTTTCAAACTCACATTAAGATGTCGATTTCGGAATAAATGATCGCAGTAAAAAGACGTGTAATCTAAGTTAGCCAGATAAAAGACTATACTAACTCCAAAGAAATTTAACTTTTTGATTAAAAACTAGAAAAATGAGTAAGTCTTCCATTTCACACTTCGCGCATTCCCCGTTGGGTTAAGGCACTAGTTTACTTGTTCAAACACTTTCCCTAATGTTTTTGCAGAAAGTGGGATTAAAGCCATCAGCTCTCATGGCTACGATGCAAATCTTTGCTGAAGCTCTGGCCACTAGATCAGCCTGCCATCTTATAGCAATATCATCCTGTAAAATGATGTACAAAGTAGGGATGGCAACGGGTAGATTTTAAATTTGAATTTGACGGGTATTTAACTCGATTATAAATTTATTTACGAAATTAATGGAGTATCTGTTAGGGTTTAGTTTTTATAAGTGATTACTGACGAGTAGTCCAGTAGAGTTTGGTAATAACAATTTAAAAAAATTCGAAATCCGAAACTTGAGAACCCAATTAGTAATTTAGTAAAAATAAATTAATAAAAATGTTTATATATTTACATACATATACAAATATTATATTACTTAAGAAAATATAATTTTTTAATATTGGCCTAAGATTAATAGTTGTGGGCTATAACACAACTCTTATTATTTATGTTTACCTATTCTTTTTATCTAATTCAATTAATACAACCGCTCAATTACTGAATAATTGAAACGAGAATGAGAATTTACAATTGTGACAAGTACTTTATGTTTTTTTTTCTTTAGGTTATTTCATATTATTTAACTTCTCTGCATGAAGATTTTGTTAAATGTTTCTATTAAGTTTAAGTTTGATAATAGACAATAAATTTAATTTATGTTTTCTAATCCATTGTGATTTGTTATTATTTTAGTACTTTTTTTTATTTCTTTAAAAACTTTTTAAGTTTTTCTTTTAAAAATTTTCTTTTTTCTATTCATTAACGGGTTGGGTCAGGTATTCGTCGGTTTTTGAATATTTAACGAGTTCGGATTTGGTAAGCAAAATCTAAACCCGACGGATTTCCGTCACTGGTTTGATAAAATATAATTTAAACAGGTTTGAGTTTGGTTTTATAAATTTTAGCGGGTATCCTACCCGTTGCCATTCTTAATCGAAAGTGTGACTAAAGCCATGTGCTCGGATGGCTATGATGCAAAAATAGGATAATTCAATGCCTGACGATTACAATTCACCAATAATTCGAAGGGATACTTTTCCTGATCACTTATCTTTTTGTAACAGAGTCATCAACGACATAGGTGCATGATCCAAATAATGTTTTTCTAGGGGTTGCTTCGAACTATAGTTAGTTAATCAATCCGCGCATATATATTTGCACCATAATCTGCATATATTTGCACCACACGCATACCTGGATATTGTTCTCTAAAAGAATAAAAGAGACATTGCGTAATGAAACTTATAATTGTGAATTCGAGGAGTATATAGCCTCTTCAACTTGTGTTTGCATTTGCATTAAGTAAAATAATCATGGTCAAGAAGAATAACTAAACATGTTTTGCCAAACGGATTAGGCATAAAAATATTAAATTTTACTTTTACCTATCTTAATTTCATTGGTGGCTCAAGACTGATATTGGAAAATAAATATGGGATGTTTTTAAGGTGAGCAAACTATTTTTAAAGGATTTTCAGTTTTATAAGCTAACAAGCTGTTAGTGTATTTGCTCTTTTAAACTTACAACCTTTATTTGAAGTAACTAAACAATTATAACTATCCCATATTCATATAAATGTTTTACAATAGAATTGTGATTATGAACATACAATCTCTTTTATTTTGTGATTTTTTTTAATTGTAAATATGAAGATGAAAATATTTTTGAACTTTGAAAAAACTTTTTTTTTTCACACTTATCCATTACATGTAAATGAAAAACCTCCCACCAATAGGAAGTTTGTTCTATTCCCACATTTATCCATTAGTCTCCATATTAGGGTAATGACTTATCCATTTCAAACATATGATTGATGGTTATATTTTAAAGATTTGTATTTAATAATTATATGGAGACATACAATAATAAAAAAAATGGTTTCATAATCAATGCACATCCAAAAATACAAAGAAGTATTTTTTTCCACATATAGTTCTCATATGTAATTATTTTAGTTCCAACTTATTTTAAATGTTTGAAACCCAATTACTATAATGTCATTTTAATTAGTAGAAGCACACAGCTCAATACATAATTCATATTTGATATTTATTTAATACTTATATTTATGCATCGTGTATCATAATTTTAATGTATATTTTGAAGCTACGACGTGATTCGAAATTACGGTTTAAAAGAATATAAAAAATTATGTTAGGAATCCCCATTCTGCACGGATATTTAGGAACCAGGCGGGAGCAGGAAATAAAGGTAAAAAATACAAGAACATAATCGATATTAAAGTTTAAGTGACAAGACACGGGGTAGAAATAGGTACTCCGCCCCAAATCCGTACCATTACGATTTCTAAGATCAAATGAGCTAAATCTTGCACAAAAGGAATCAATTAGCCACACTGCTTCTCTAGAAACATCTACTAATGCAAAAGGATGAAGAAGACATTAATTGGCTTTTGTCACATGCCGTGTCGTGTAAAAGCCAAATAAGAGATCTTTCAGCATACCAAAATTAAATGAAATGCTTCACACACAATCACATATCTCAATTTCTTATGAAAATGACAAGAATTGTCTTAATGATGTTCCACAACAGTTTGATGCATATTTAGGTTAATCATATTGGGCCATAAATTTTGTTACTAATCAAGTTTATGATTAGTTTCATATGCGGGTTTGAGATTTTAGCTGTGTACATGACAAAACAAACATAAATTTAGCTCACCCAAGTTTTTACTTTCACATTTTTAATATGTCGTAACACTAAAAGTTATTGTAAAATGACTAAAACCCATTGCAAATGAATTTATGCAATGGTTGTCTGACGGTTGTGTATGGTCTCCTTGCAATAAAATCGTTTATTACAATGTTTGGTTGTAAAACTATTGTAAAAAAGTAATTTATGAGCAATAATTAAAAAACAAGTGATAAAGAACATTTAAGCATTGCAAAAAGTTTTTATTTATACAAGGGTTAGAAAAACTGTTACAATAAAACACGTATTATAATGATTTTTTTATTTATTTTTCAGACAAAAAAGTTAAAATGTTGTGGTGTTTTGATCCCGCAAAATAATTGGTAAAGATTCGCTACTCAGATTTCCAAATGCATTCAACAAATTCTGGCTCAATACCTTATGAAACATAATTATCATGTTCAATTGCATCTTATTTGTACTTGATTGCTTAGTGATGCTTAATATATTCTGAAGATGTATAGCAACAAAAATAAATAAAAAATTGTGTATATCTTCTCAACTATACATGCGCGGTTTTGGACCCAAAAAAAAAAAAAAAATCAATAATCTAAAGGTATGTGCCATGATCTGGGGTGAATCACAAATGATATTTGCAGATATATATAGAGTCAATGATATTACGAGACATAAAGCATCTTGGTGCTATTGCATGCATCCTATATATAATTATAGGCTATACAATAGAACAAGTTTTCCTCTGAGGTCGCGGGTTCAACACTTTTTATTATTTTGAAGTTTTATTTTTGATTGACTTAGTGTAGGTGTGAGGACACACTGCTACACCTGCGGGTTTATCTCATCAATTGGTGGTCAGGTTTTATTAGCTGGACTCCCATGTCATCTAAACAATTGTACAAGTTTTAAATTCAAGCACGTGCTCTGAGAGATCAACATATTTTAGAGAATCAGAGCTTTTATTGTAAATCTCATTCCTATAAGCTAGACTCTTATTGTAGACTCAGAAAAAAAAAATATCATTCACTAAATATTTACTAGATCTAAAATGATTAATTTAAATTATTACTAAAATTCATAAACTAACTTATAATCACACTTATATCTTGTATCGTACTAACGTGGATATTTGAGCCAATTTGACTAATTATATTCTTCATGTTTTGAATATGCTGATTTTTTTCATTCCACTTTCTATCAATTTTCGTTTGAACCATGTGTGTGGCCCTATAAAAGGGCATAAATGCGTACGGTATTGCAATCTTATTATTGGGAGAGAGGGAAAAAATGGCAGCACAAGCGCTCATCACATGAGCTAATATTCTTAGCAACTCAAGAATTTCAGCATGTTGGCAGCCCAATCATAATCTAAAAGTATTTCTGAAGAAAGAAAGATATTGTAAACTTGCACGTTATATGAAAAGAGTAGAATATATCTTAAGTAAATTCTAAAATATTGACCTTTTGGAGAACATAATGCAATATGGAATTTCTTCTTGAATGATGGGTAACTCTGTTTATGAAGGTTTTTTGACTTATATCAAGGTAATTAAATTTCGTGACAATCCCGTTGGAGTAGGATATAAGGTCTAATTTAAAAAGTCTACTGAGTCCAGTTCAAAAGAAATCAACTTTTTGAATGATTTGACCCGCAATGTGAGCAAATTTTCAGCCCATATTTTAAGCTTACTTCACTACTAGGCCAAACCCTTACACCTTGTTTGGATTGGAAGAAATGAGAGGAAAGTAAGGGAGAAGAGGGATTAGTACAACCTATTCCCTTGTTTATTTTCAAGGTTTTTCAAAAAAGAGTGAAATGGAAGTATGTCCACAATCCTTTAATGAGCTACCATTTCAATCTCCCCAATTTGGGGTAAAACCAAGGGAGAGGAAATCTAATAAATTATCTTGTCAATTTTATTCTTGTTATTTCAATTTAGTATTAACTTTACCAACTCTCACAAATTAAGTTAAAGAAGAGTAAAAGAGTCGATTTATATATAAAATTTATCCCTCCCTTTCATTTTTTCTAAATCCAAACGAAACAAACACACAATCTTTTATGATACTCTCCTTTGTAATATTATTCAATTCAAACAAGATTTAATTCTCTTTTTTTTTTTCTTTATGATTTTGTCATTTTCTTTCCTTTATTACCCAATATCCCTGAATCCAAACGAACCCATAGGCTTTGGAATATGGATCTTTTGCTTTTGTTGCTAAGCAATGTTTTTTGCTGCCGGACCAAGGTTGCCCTTAACTTCTAAATTTCCAAAAATACATGAATTTTCAAGTGGATTAAGAGTTTTCTTTAGTGATGATGAGTTTCCACATATAGCACAACAAGAAACGTGTCAAGATTTGCAATGAAGGCAGCAAGCCAAGGTCATACATGAATGTGGAACAACACAGGTTGGAGAAGCTTTCTCCATGTTGTACACGTGTGTTGTTCATCATCACATTGGCCTCAATTATTGGGCAAGAGTCACTAAGAAACGTTGCTTTCATTACAATAATTATGAAGTTGTGTCTTCATTAAATTGTCTACCTATTAACAGTTAGAGAAGCCAACGGGTTGGATTAACTCTAAATAATAAGATGATCGTAACTATAATAATTTAATCTAATTTATAATGAAAAATGTAATCAAAATTCATATTACAAAAAAAGGATTTATACGGTGGTTTAATTTTAGAGCCTTTATAGTGATATTAATTGGATATCTTAAAATTCACCTTTCAAGGTGGTTTACCAAAACTATCGTCTATGTGTCGCGGCGGTTTTCGACTAACCGCCGTATTTGGTCCGTCACAATTACCTTTTTTTGTAGTGTCAATGAGTTTGAAAATACTGATCATAACTATAACCATTCAATGTCTAAAAACATCATGGATATTTGTACCGTTTACATTGGAAAAAATAAAAATTATTTTTAATAGAAAATTGTCCTTAAAACTATAAAAATTAAACTTAGATGCGGAAAAGGTCAAAAAATAAAATTGTTGAGGTTGGAAATCTCACAGTTGAGGTTGGGAGTTACTCACGCCGAGCTAAACTTTTCAGGTCGACCTCTGAGCTGTATTTTCCTGGTCGGCTACCAGACCTGCACAAGGAAAAGAAGGAAAAGGTGGGGTGATGACCCGGATTTTTCCCTCGGGCGTGCGAATGATTAGTATGTCCGAGCTGGCGAAGTAGCTGAGAGCATTTAATGAGCAGTCCCCTCTCAAATGAAGGGGTGGAGCTCTATATATACTAAATTCAGGTCTGACAGCATTTAATGCGGTGCAGCTTTATGTCCCATCAACGCTTTATGTCCCATCGGAACAGCTGGCACTGAGGTCGGGATTTTCCGGGGTCGGATCAGTATCCAGGTTGGGCATTTAGCTGAATGTACTGGGCTTGGCTCAAATTAGCCCGTCTCAGCTCGGCGTGGGTAACTCACCCCAGCTCAGTGACCCCTCGTCAATCCCTCCCCCCCCCCCCCCCCCTAAGTCAAGATCGAGGGGATGAGATCTAGAATTGGGTGTTTTTTCCGATCTGGAGGTGCCCGACCCCGACAGAGCAGGGATGGCCACGTCAGCGGTGCATGCCCTTTAGATGGCTGACATGTCACCTGGCGGTTCTGACAAGACGCTACGTTTGGGCTTCCCGAGGCGATTTTCAGAAGCGTCTATAAATAGGGCTTTGACATCCGAGATTCATTTCACATTTCGTTTTCAACCTTCAAGAGTTTTAGGTCGGACACCAGAGTGGTCAGACGCATTTAACTCGGAAAGAACCTTCTCGGGATTTTCAGCTCGGAGCCAGCTTGGTCAGTCGCATTCCGCAGTCAAGAGCAGTAGGTACGTCCCGACTCCCTTTAGTCATTCCTGTTCATTTATATTTAGTCTGTAGACAAGATGGGGAGGTCGGAGTCGGAGGATTCCCAGGCTATGGAAGTAAGGTCCTATGGTAGAGATGAGAGTCCGTCGAGCTCGGAATCTACCTCAAATAGGGACCATGGTGGAGAGAGCACCAGCTCGTCTTCAGGGCCAGTTTGAAAATCCGGGCCCGGGGAGAGCGATGATGACTGCCAGGTTATTGGGGTCAGATTGGCGCAAGAGGAGGCCGAGGCGGATCCTTTGGCCGACTTGGGAGATAGGGAGGATGACAAGCCATTGAACTAGTTGGAGGGGGTCGAGATAGCACATGAGTACTTAGCCGGAGTTTCCGCATCGGAGCCGACTGAAGCGGTCCCGGTTAGGGCGGTCCGACCTCGGAGCTCAGCTACAGCCAATGGTTCGTCGGTTCGGGGGAAGAGGATAGAGCAGCTATTCGCTTGTTGTAAGCGTGAGTGTCATTCTACCATCGAGATGGCTAACGCTCGGCTGAGAAACTGGTTGGTGGACCGACACCACATACTGAAGGTCCCAGGTCGGAATAAATCTGCCTGCTATCCTCTGCCCGATCACTTTACTATTTATGACCTCGCCTTCAATGTCGTCCGGCTTTCACTTCCCAGCTTTGTCGTCGGCATTTTGAATTACTTTGAGCTTAGCCCGAGTCAGATGTCACCAAACGGGTGGGCCATAATGGTGGCATTCTACGTGTTCTGCCTTGAGAGGAAGATAGAGCCGACCTTGCGCCGCTTCAGACAGTTTTTCATTTGCAAGCCCAACCCGAAGCAGCCAGGCTGGTTCCACTTTGCAGCTCGGGTCAACAACGCCATATTCACCAAGTGGCACTCCTCTAACAAGGGTTGGCACAACGACTACTATTGGGTCGAGTCGGTCGTGAACCTGGGGTGCAGGATGGATTGGAATCTTTCCTTAAAAAAGACTTTGAATGACGACCCCAAGCTTTCAGAAGAGGAACTCGTCGAGGTCAAGGTGCTGAGGCCCGAGCCGAGTATGCTGATCGACATCGACAGTGTCCTCAGGTGGGACAGGATCTGGAAATCCAAGTTATTCAGGAGAGAACCCGACCTGAGCAAGGAGCACCCCCACTTACTTCCCGAGCTCGAAGAGAATGCTTACTCCGACTCAGAAGAGGGTCAGTTCGCTGGATCAATGCCTGACCTCCCTGTCTCCTTGTTTGTCGTTGCTCTTCTCGATTGGTACTTGGCCATTTTTCACCTCTCTTTTCCTTTGTTTTTGCAGGCATGGCAGATACGGTAAAGCTCGCGTACATCCAGAGAAGGAGAAAGCCCGACGCCAGCGGCGAAGCCTCGGCTCGGTCCGGCTTAGGCTCCGTCCCTCAGGAGTAGAGACAGCAGTCCAGGGGCCATGTGTGGGAGGTTGGTGCCGAGGTCTCGTCGGGGTCTCCTTTGCCCAAAAGACTTAGTTCGGGTGCGGCGATCTCCGAGCGCTCAGTATCCCGTCCTGGCAACAGGAAGCGGTCCCGGCCCGAGTACTCTGGGAATGGCAAGGCCTCGGAGGTGAGCCCTCCTAATAGGGATTTTGTGGAGGCTGCTAAGGTCGCCCATGATCCTATGTTGGCGTCGGTCCCGGCAGAGCAGCTTTCTCTCGACCTGAGGATGGCCATAGTCACAGTAAGGCATATCTGGATGTGCTGACATGGTCTCTTTTGTTGATTATTTTGACTGACCACTTTGCTACCTTCCGCGCAGGCCGAGTCCCACATCCTCACAGCACCTGCCTTACTTGAACGGGCCCAGACTTACTGTGTCGAGCTCGAGCAGCGATACACAGATTCCCTAGCCGAGCTGGAGGCCATTAGGGTAGATGCGGCCCAGAGGCAAAAAGCGGATGCGACGGAGATCGCTCAGCTAAAGAAAGAGCTCGAGGCTGAGAAGTCCCGGCGCGAGGCCGTGGCCGCGGATGTCGAGCGCTTCAAGAAGGATAAGCGCGCGACCGAGGCGAAGCTTAAGGACCTCTTGGATCAGGTCAACCCACGAGGGGAGAAGGCAGTGAAAGCCTTTAAGTCCAGCCAAGAGGCTGTGGACTGGCTAGCCACGGAGGGTGGGGCGATGGCCCGGTACGCCGAGTTGGAATACTATTTCAGAGGCCAAGTTGTAGCTCGTGAGAGAGCGAAGACCTTTCTCCTTGCCACTAAGAACGATTATATCGAGATCTTGGAGGCTCCGCCCCAGGAATTCTGGGAGATTCCTGAGCTACCGGCCGACCTGACGTCCCAGGCCAAGGAGGTAATGGAATTTGTCCAGAAGGGTATGGACCAGGTTGGCGACATAGCGAGGCCCCAACCTCCACCGCTGCTCCTAAGTAATTCTTGTAATCGCCCAGGTCGGGCTTTGTAATTTCGCCCGAGTTGGGCTTCTTGTAATCTTTGCCTTTTCAAGTTTAATAAAATGAATGTTTTGCGTTTTATTTGAGTTTGTACGAATGTACTTTTCTCTTCGCAAATTTCTTAAGTAAGTGGGGTCGGACTAATTTTAAATAGGCATTTCAAACTTAATTAAAATATAGGGAACCGAGCTGGACGCGATTAATGAATTATCATCCTAATTTAAGTTGGTTAACTGGGCAACTATATAATTGTCGCCAATCTGGACTCGTCAGTCCGATTTAAAATTGGTCAAACTAATGTTGACAAATGTTGAGCTCGAGTTTGGACCCCAAACTAATATACCGACCTGAAGCCGGATTATACCGAGTTGGACCTTAATCCAAACTAGCAAAATTAATCAAATTATTATCGAATGTCAGTTCGAAGGGCCATTCTCCCGTTGCCGAGCTGGTGTTGGTCTGCTGAGCCCACAACACCTCGGGAAGAATTGATGCCCATTGGCCTTCCGCTTCCTCTAGCTTGGTTTTCAGGCCCTGCAAAATGATTTGGTTAGTCTTTTCAACTTGGCCATTACTTTGAGGCTGAGCAATATATGAGAATCTAAGGTCGATCCCAATCTCAGCACATTTGCCTCGAAAGTATGCACTGTCAAATTGCTTGCCGTGGTCAGTAATGATGACCTTTGGCACCCCAAATTGGCAAATGATGTTTTTCCATACGAAATCCCAGGCTGCCTTTTCTGTTATTCTAGCAACACCTTCAGCCTCGGGCCATTTAGTGAAGTAGTCTACAGTCACGAAGGTGTGCTTCTTTTGGCCAACACCGATCGGCAATGGGCCGATGATGTCTAGACCCCACTGATAGAATAGCCATGGGCTTATCATCACTGTGAGGTCTACAGCAGGTTTCTTCTGTACATTGGCGAACCTCTGGCAGGTGTCGCACTTTTTTACAACTCTTTGGCATCTTGCTCTAAGGTTGGCCAGAAATAGCCTTGCCTCAATGCCTTCCGAGCCAGAGCTTTGCCTCCTAAGTGGTTTCCACATACCCCTTCATGAATCTCCCGGAGTACATAGTTTCCCTTTTCGGGTCCAACACATTTCAAGAGAGGCCAAGTGTAGGCTCTCTTATAGAGTTGCCCAACAATTATGACAAACCTTGAGGCCTGTTTGATGAGTTTCCGAGCTGCTTTTTCATCCTCTGGGGTCATACCCCCTCCAAGTAGTCCACGATTGGTTTGGTCCAATTTGGACCTAGATTGCGCTCGGCTACGGCTTGCACCCCCAACTGAATACTGGGTTCGGATACTTCTTTCACATGGACTAGGGCAGGTCAGCTCTCGCCCAAGGCCAACCTGGACAGGGCATCAACCTTCATATTCTCTTCCCTAGGAATCTGCTGTATCGTGAACCTTCTGAGCCCTGAGGTTAAATCCTTGACTCTGTTGAGGTAGGCCAGCATAGTACTGTCCTTGGCTTCGAACTCTCCCGATATCTGACTAGAAACCAATTGAGAGTCGGTGCTCAGGTCGACTGTCTATGCCCCGAGCTGAGCTGCAATTTTCAGTCCTGCAATCACCGCTTCGTATTCCGCTTCATTGTTGGATGCCGGAAAGGTGAACTTGAGGAAGTATTGGTACTCATGCCGGGTTGGGTTGAGGATGACCACCCCAGCTCCGCTTCCGGACTTCCCTGAGGCCCCATCCACATGGACCTTCCACACGTCCTCCGGGTTATGCTCTGCTCAGCCAGTGCATTCTACCACAAAGTCCGCGATGGCTTGGGCTTTGATGGCTGTTCTGGGCTGGTAGGTGATGTCAAATTGACTCAGCTCAACTGCCCATTTCAGTAGCCTGCCCGACGCCTCTGTCTTGTGCATGATGGACTTGACTGGGGCATCCGTCATGACTTTAACTGGATGAGCATCAAAGTATGGCTTCAACTTTCTTGCTGCTGTGATGAGCGCAAGGGCGAGTTTTTCCAAGGAGGAGTATCTCACCTTGGTCCCTTGCAAGGTTTTGCTAACATAATAGATTCCCTTCTGCTCCTTTCCTTCTTCTCGGACTAGTGCTCCCGCCATTGCTGTTCCCGAGCATGCTAAGTATAGTACCAGCTCCTCCCCCACCTCAGGTTGGGATAACAGGGGTGGCGAAGCTAGATACCTTTTCAGCTCTTGGAAGGCGTTCTGGCATTCCGCAGTCCATTCAAAGTTCTTAGGATTTCTTAATATTTTGAACAGAGGAGCACACTTGTCAGCCAACCTTGACATGAATCTGCTCAGCGCTGCGACCTTGCCAGCTAACACCTGGACATCCTTCATGCAGGTCGGCGGCGCCAGGTCAAGTATCAACTGGACTTTCTCCGGGTTGGCTTCTATTCTGCGGGCTGTGACCATGAAGCCCAGGAATTTGCCTGTCTTGACGCCGAATGCGCACTTTTTCGGGTTCAGCTTTATCCCAAAGTGCTCCATTACGGCGAAAGCTTCATCCAGGTCGGCTACATGGTCTTCCGCACTTCTGCTCTTGACCAACATGTCATCTACATAGATTTCCATATTCCGGCCAATCTGATTTTTGAAGACCTTGTTCACCATCCGAGTGTAGGTAGCTCCAGCATTCTTGAGGCCAAAAGGCATTACCTCATAGTAGTAGAGTCCTTTATCGGTGGTGAAGGCGGTCTTCTCTTTGTCTCCGGGAGCCATCTTGATTTGATTATAGCCTTTGAAGGCATCCATGAAAGAGAGTAGCTCGAATCCGGAGGTGGTGTCCACCATCTGATCGATTCGTGGTAGGGGAAAGCAGTCCTTAGGGCAAACTTTGTTGAGGTCGGTGAAGTCAATACACAGTCTCCATCCACCTGAGGACTTAGTCACCAGCACCACATTGGATAACCAGGTTGGGTACTGTATTTCCTTTATGTGGCCGACGTCCACTAATTTGTCCACATCTTCAGCTATGATTTATTGCTTATCATAATGGAAGTGCCTGCGCTTTTGCTTTATCGGATAGTGATTTGGGTCAGCATTCGGGTGATGCTCAATCACATCCGGTTCAATACCTGTCATGTCGGAGTCAGACCAGGCAAATATGTGTTCATTCTTTAAAAGAAATTGGCTTATACCTTTCTTGAGGTTGGCAGAGAGTTCACTCTCAATCTTTGCTCTCTTGGTTTCATCAGAGAGCTCCACCTCCTAAAGGTCTTCAGCTGGGCTTCCTCTCTTAGCATCTCTCTTTTCTTCGGGCAGATCTGGTCCCCAGCCGACCTGATATTTAGGTCGGAGTGAGTTTTCATAACATTCCCGAGCTGAGAGCTGGGCTCCGCGAATGGTGGCCGTGCCGGCCAGGGTCGGGAATTTCAGTGCCTGGTGGTAGGTTGAGGGGACGGCCCTGAAGTGGTTGAGTGCCACCCGTCCTAAGATCCCATTGTAAGTGGAGTTACAATCCATCACAATGAAGTTGGCTTGCATCGACACCCACTTATCCCCATATTCCAGTTTCAGCGGAAGGTTGATGACCCCTTCGGCTCGGTGGGATTGCCCGGTGAAACCAGCTAAATTACCTCTCAGTGGCCTGAGTCAGCTCCTGTCCAACCCCATTTGCTCAAAAGCGCTGAGGAATAAGACTTCTGTCGAGCTCCCGGTGTCCACCATCAACCTCTTGACGGTGAAGTTGGCTATTTCAGCGCTGATCACCAGTGGGTCATCATGGGGCAATATCACCCCCTCCAAGTCTTCCGAGGAGAAGGTGAGCTCCTGCATCTCCTGGGCCGGTCCCCGCACTGGTCCATACTCCCTCCCAGCCCGAACATAACCCTTCCTGCTTGCCGAGGTCTCCCCTCCTGAAGCCAATCCTCCTGCAATGGTCTCAATCACAGCCAAACGTCCGCCTCCAGACTGGCGCCTGGGTGGACTCCTCTCTCTATCTCTTTGATCGGGATTCCGCGTCGGCTGCGGATCTACATACCTCCGGAGGTGGCCTCGGGCTATTATTGCCTCAATCTCCTGTTTCAAGTCTTTGCACTCTTCGGTGGTATGGTCGTAGTCCATATGGTAGCAGCAATACTTGGTTCTATTGCGCTTCTCGGGTCGGCCTTTCATCCTCGGAGCTAGAGGCAAGTGGTTCTGGTGTTGGATCTCCATCAGGATCTGCTCCCTCGTGGTGTTAAGGGGAGTGAACATAGTGAACCGTGGGTTCTGCTTTGGCTGTTGAGGCTGCTTGCCTCGATCGTTTTGGACTTTACCCCAGGTTGGGCTCGGGAGGTCTCTCCCTTCTTACTGGTTTCCTTTTCCTTGTCATCATCCCTCTTCGCTTGATGGATTTCTTCCGAGTGTATGTACCCTTCTGCTCATACCATCAGCTCAGATATAGTGTCCACGGGGTCAATTGCTAGGGAGGATGTAAGGGGGTCCGACCTGAGCCCACTCTGGTAAGCCATCAACGCCATGGAATCTTCCAGGTTGGGAATTCGAAGGGACTCTTCATTGAATCTGGCCGTATAAGTCCTCAAACTTTCCCCTCTATGTTGCTTCACAAGCAGCAATGTAGAAGTATGGCGAGTGGCGCGCCGGCTTTCCGCAAAGCGGGATAGGAAAGCCCCAGCCAGCTGATGAAAACTTGCAATTGAACTGGGATGAAGTTTTTGGAACCAATCCAAGGCATTGCCAACCAGGGTGGTCGGGAATGTCTTCGCCTTCATGAGGTCTGGCATGTCATGCAGAGTCATGTGGTGATCAAAATTAAGTAGGTGGCTGGCTGGGTCTCCATCTCCGTTGTAGACGGCCAGGTTGGGCATACGGTTGCCGGTGGGTAGTGGCGTGGCCAGTACCTCGGGGGAGAGTGGGCTTACGCCGAGCTGGTTGATGACCTTAGCTATGGCAGCTGCGGTCTTGGCCTGCTCGGGGTCGGCTTGAGCCGCCCTTTTACCTCTCGCCGAGTCGGATTTCGCTATCGGCTCTAGGAAGCCCTCTTCGTCCTGCGTCCGTTTTCGCCTTGAGTTTGGGATGTGGAATTGCAGACGCGAGGACCGTGGCATAGCTTCTTGCGGGGCCAGGGGGCCCCTAGCTAGCCGGGCTACCTGCTCTTTAAGTTCCTCGAACATCCTCAGCATTATCCTTATCTCTGGGGACAGGCTGGAGTTGAGGTCTCCATCTGCCGTGGGATTGGTTTGAGTCGCTAAGTGTATACGTTGGCTTGTTTCAACGTCGGCTTGGGTTGGGTTTTGGCTAGGCACCTGTGCGGTTTCGAGGTCCCCTTCTGGGTTGGGCGAATCCTTTGCCGATGCGCTGTGGCTTCTTGTTTGCACCATAATGGTTTCTTAATGAGCAGTCCCCTCTCAAATGAAGGGGGTGGAGCTCTATATATACTAAATTCAGGTCTGACAGCATTTAATACGGTGTAGCTTTATGTCCCATCAACGCTTTATGTCCCATCGGAACAGCTGGCACTGAGATCGGGGTTTTTCGCGGTCGGATCAGTATCCAGGTTGGGCATTTAGCTGAATGCGCTGAGCTCGACTCAGTTTAGCGTGGGTAACTCACCTCAACTCGGTGATCCCTCGTCAAAAATGAATCAAAACTCATACATA